>OX457094.1:4252500-4714935 GCA_949752805.1 Deilephila elpenor | reverse complement strand
AACTTATGCTAACATCTGAAACAACATGGGAATGATGGTTTAGGATTATGCATATTATATTAGTACACAGAGACACTATAACATTAAACTACAAAAACTATGTGTCAATCAAATTATTTTAATATTATTCCGAGAAATTGGGAACTTCCTCCTTTTTTAAGTAGGTTAAAAAGAAATTAATTCAAAATTAAAAAATAATTATTTTCAAAGATAATAAATAAGGATATAATTGATACTATAACAATATGTTTCAAGAAAAAAATATGAAGTAGGTATTGTACTACTTAACAATTTTGGTTGACAAAATGCTTTCATATTACCCTCAAATTAGTTTTAAGGAAGTCCATCTAATCTTCACTACTTCACATGATGCCAAAAATATAAGCTTCATAAGTAATTTTCCCACCCACCTATGTTGCTTTGCTTGCTTATAATACTAAACCAGCAAAATAAATCTGATATCTTTTTTGTACCAAGACTTGATGAGAAAACACAATCAGATTTAGTTAAATTCTGGAATTTCATAACTACTCATATTTTTATTTTTATTTTTTCCACATCTTACAGGTGCTTGCTTCAACAAATTAATTGAAGCTCTTTATTCCTTTGTGATGTGATTGTTATAATGGTATCTATTTATAATATTAATTAAAAAGGAAATTAAACAATCTTCAAACATTTTGATTAGATCCCAAGCAGGAAATACAACGCATGTGTACCACCAGTACTACATTTGACCATTCGAAATTGAAAACCTGTCCCGCGTCTGTATTCTGTATCGCCTGTATCGCAACAACATCGAAACACATTATAGACTCTATGGCACTAGTCCTTAAGATCGTTTTTGCATTGAAATGCACAGCTCGTAACACAACGCGATTTACAGAATAAGCCGCTTTAATAATTACATCGAAGCATATTAAAATCAATATTTCAAACATCGGCTTTACCTTAAATGTTAAAATTCAAGTTTGTATACAAAGGACAACATTTTTACGCGCGAAAACAGGTAAAACATAGATAAATGTTTAAAAATGATTTCTTGCCACTTACCAGTAAATTTAAAAGTAATAAATCTTCAAAATCACTTTTCAATCACAAATACACAGATAAATTGAACATTTTCACACATATTTACACAGAATTGTAGAATTATTCACTAATATAAAATAAATGTTGCTGGAAAAATATTTACTTGAGCTGAAAAGCTTTTGACAGCTTGTAGTGATGTGACAATGTATATCAGAACCACAATCAGAACTACTATGAGCATCATCGATTAAATCGCACTTTATTTATTTATTTATTTATTTATTTATTTATTTATTTATTCTTTATTGTACACAATAAATATAACAATAGGTATAGAGACAACAAAATAACAAAGTACAAATGGCGGTCTTATCGCATTAAGGCAATCTCTACCAGACAACCATTGGATGGATTTATGAGAAGGAGAGAGAAAGGGCAGTGTATAATAAAGACAAAAGCTCAAATAAATAATACTATTTATACATAAATATACAAAAACTACATAAATAATGTATATAAACATACATAAATACATTTATATATAAATAAACATACATATATAAGTTTATTTCGAATACAAACGATAAAATCTATAGAAAAACAAAATATATAATTAATCATAAGATTTTTTAGGTGAAAAAGCAATTTTTATTTTCTAAATGTATTTAATATGGATCCTATAAAGTGGTAATTTTAGCTAAAGTATGATATTTTAGTTAGAAACACAAATAAATTATAATATTTATATAAGATTAATCGACTATAGTTCCAAGCCACACGTATAGTGTTGTACCAGTTTTTTTGTTCTGCAAAGCTAGAATTTTAATCAATAAATGAGTGATTATTTAGGATCATGCAAGCATTTACTGAAACGAGAGGCTGCGGGTTCGATCCCCGCACCGAAACAAATGTTTGTGTGATCCACAGGTATTTGTTTTGGGTCTGGGTGTTTGTGAGACCGAAAAGTCTCTCGTAGTTTCTGATACCCACGACACAAGACTCGATCTTAGTGTGGGGTCAGAACTATCGGCTGCCCAAATTCAAAACCTAGTAACAGGTGATTTGAAATTAAAACGGCTTTTGGTGTTTTTCGACTTACTAGGCAGTATCAAAATGATGTGGACCTTAAAACACCCAGTTTCATACGTAATTTTAAAAAAAATATTTAGCAAGTCTAAGCAATTTGGCATGATTACGCAAATTTCCTTGAAGTACAAATTTTAAACTTAGTATGTCAAAATACAAATTTAAAACCCTAGCAGCTCAAGCGACTTACTAAGTTATGAATTTGAAATACCAACTTGCTATGTTTTGAATTTGGCGCCGATTGTAAAATAGATGACATTTCGTTTAGTAAGTCCAGTGTCACCGGCGCACGAGTGTTTCGCTCCGTGTTAAAAAATAATAAAATGAGTTACAAGCAATTTTATCGGTCCAGGCGTATACTGCGTAACACAAATGACGATACAGCTCTCAGCACATTTTTGCTAAACCCAGTGGTTGAAGCTAAGTTCCTCAAAGGATCACGAAATCTGTTCTATAAAACAGATTTTGATGAGTCTTACCAAGAACTGAACTTCTTGATGCAGAAATTTAATGTCAACACTATTCCCCCACTTTCAAATACTATCCCCCGAGGGGGGAAATCATCGAAGAAAGATGGTATTGTTTCAAAATTGGTCCCCCTAATGCCATTGAACAGAAGGGAGTTTTGGCTGAATCTACCCACGAGTGATAACTCCATTGATTTGCAAACTGATGGTCAAATCGTTACCAATAACAACGAGTAGTTCAATATCAATAAGAATGATTTTATCTTAAGTTTATTTTTTTTTTAGTTTTGGTTGACTGTTGAGAGTGTGAGTCATGTTTTAATTTAAGAGTTCTTTAAAGTACGTTAATAAATATCTTTTTATAAGTCAACAGGATTTTTATTCAAAATCTGCATTCATAGGTACTTTGGGATAATTTTTTTAATCTTATAAACACTATAATGTATAATGTATTTGTTTAGTCTTCACGTTTACCATAGAAAATCAAATTGATAACCTAGTAAGCAGACTTACTAAGTTTTGATATTGTTTTTACATTCATATTCGGGTAAATTCACAAATAAAAATAAAGTATGAGCGATTCAACTGTAACTATACTCTAAAAATATTACGAGTATAACAAACTAGAATGTCAACAATATAGCACAACTTTTCGCCAAACATCCAAATCGCTATCTCTTCTGGTTTCTTCGGGCGAACGAATCAAAGTAGCCGACCAGTTTTTTGGCTCTCCTGAACATTTTTGTTGGAACGAGTTACTATGTTTTGATTTTAAGCAGCCGCTATGTATGTGACTGTTGGGTGTATTTATTTATTTATTTTATTTATTTATTTATTTTTCGGTTTACTTCAGATTAAAAAAAAAAATTGTATTTTAATCACTCCAGGCTTGCATTAATCGTCTTGTCCTGGTTAAATTATCTTTATTGTGATTCTCTCCGGCAGTATAGTGCTTAAATAGCCTTTTTGTTTTAGAATGTAGTGATTACTTACTCTATGTTTGTTTGCAATTTGTGATTGATACTAACTGTGATACTAACCGCCGCGCCGCCCGTACTGCTCCCCTGTCTACCATACAATCATATTTTGCCCAGTCCAAATGGCAATAATGATACAATGTCTGCGGGTTTTACTTGTACAGACTGCTCGGAAGATATTTTAAATAATTTATTAATCTGCAGTTTATATAATTCTGGAACCAACGAAGTTTCTTCTATTTATTTATTTATTTTCTTAAATACTGCTACATCTTATATATTTAAACTTTACACAGTGTTATTCATGTTAAATTAAATATAATATTAAAAATATTATACATTTTCTAATATGACTTATCAACGCACAGCTGAAACTATTGGAGCTAAGAACGTGAAATTTTACACAGGGTTACTATTATGACGTAGGATAGCACTAAGAA
This sequence comes from Deilephila elpenor, assembly GCA_949752805.1. Classification (NCBI taxonomy): domain Eukaryota; kingdom Metazoa; phylum Arthropoda; class Insecta; order Lepidoptera; family Sphingidae; genus Deilephila; species Deilephila elpenor. Next base: position 4,710,933 of record OX457094.1, on the reverse strand, counting down.
AGGATTTTTGGAAATTCACTCCATGGTAGTGTCACACAGCTCGGGTGACACTACCATGGAGTAGACACAGTTTGGGTGATACTACCATAAAGATGACACAACTCAATTGAAATTACTCATGGAGTAGACACAGCTTCTGGAATAGACACAGCTCGGGTGACAATACCATGGAGTAGACACAGTTCGGGTGCAGTGGCGGCGTAAGGTAGGTTGGCACCCTGGGCGGTTTCGTATTGAACACCCCTACCTAAAATATACCTAAACTATTTCGTGCTCGTATAAGATCAGACTTTATTGTTGTTTTTTTTTTTGAAGGAGTAAAAAAAAAAAAGGTCCTCCTTTGTAGGCAGCGGCAAGCAGGATCGTTTCGCCCACGATCGTAGTCCACGCTCTTCGTTTGTTGTCGCTTGTCAGGTTGTCGTTGTCACCCCTTGGTGCTTGGTACCTGGGGCGGACCGCCCCCATCGCCCCCCCTTTACGCCGCCACTGTTCGGGTGACGCTATGCATGGAGAAGACACAGCTAGGGTAAACATTCTCATGAAGAAGAGACAGTTAGGGTGAACCCTCTCATGGAGAAGACACAGCTAGGGTGAACCTTCACATGGAGGATACACAGCTAGGGTGAACCTTCACATGGAGGATACACAGCTCAGGAGAAGCTACTTATGAAGAAGACAGCTCATGGAGAAAACACAGCTCGGGTGACAAAGACAATACTGGAATATATATAATAGCCGATAGATTTCATTTGATGGATAAGGACGGATTGTTATGACTCGGAATTGAATGCGACGAGAAAGGACGGGACGGGACATGATAGGGTTGAATAGGACAGGTCATGGAGGAAAGAAAAGTGGACGGTAGGATAGTTACGTTGAGTTCAGGTATACAAGTTTGTACATAATTAGCATGCATATGGTGTGCAGAGGAATCAAATAAATATCGGCACTCAAGCGAAGCTGGACCGGGCCGCTGGTTTATCTATACAATACTGGCCATAATAGGTAATTCATGGACACAAAGCGTAATTGTGATTACGCTGCAAACCGTGAACCGGCTGAAAGTTTTTGATCCCGACTTTGCTCACGCGCGAGCCTCGTTCATACTTTTCGTTGTTGTTGTTGTTGTTGTTGTATGTGTGCGCAATGCCTTATGTTATAGGTTCTGAAAAAGTATAATAAAATACATAAATCTGTAATAATATACATAAGTCGCAAGTACAAAGATTTTGGCTTATTCGTTGTATCTTCTTATTAGTCAGTGGGCATATTGTAACTACATCTATGGTTGCAACTTACACCTAGTGGTCTATTCTTTCAAAGTATTCTTTAACTTACACCCACCGTACGAATTAAAAAATATATTGTATATTGTCTGTTTTCGTCACTGTTTTATATTTATATTTTTATTTGGACAAATGTTAGGTACGTGGATACAATAAGCATGAGCCAGGATAGATATAACTCGTTGATGTAAGTTGCTCGTCTAAGCCAGAGAATATAAAACTCTACGTTAACTGTACGTGTTCTAAGCCTTAAACATTTTTACAAATATATCAGTATTACATACTTTAAAATAACTAATCAACAATGAAACGGCAATCAAAATAAGTACTTAATTTATTATTTAAAATATTACAAAATTGTTTCTTTTAAACTAAGTTCATTAGAGATTTTTACTTTACATATATCGAGTATAATTATTGTACTTATAAAGGCTTTGCTGGGTGTAAGATTTTTGTTCCTTTACGTCACTTGAACATATTGAAAACCATTGAGAATAATTAAACAATCAATTAACTGGCAACCGATTTAATTTAATGATTCTCGCCAAAAGTGGATAGCCTTCGATCCCACTGACAGTCTCTTTATCTAAAAGTCCGGTATATTACCTGTGGGTAGTTTAAACAAAAAGAAAACTTCACTAACTGTGCATTAAATGAGTTGCCTATCTAGTAAGCAGATGGCATTATTTGTGCGATACAATCTTTAGTTTACAACGAGCCCAATAGATGGGGCTGCTTAACAGACTGTAGGTTTGGTCGGCGAGACACGGCACGCGACTTCTTTGAGATTGTTGAACGCCTCGTCTTGTGTAGCTTGGTTGAATTTCTGTGAAATAAATAGGAAAGCTAATTAAAATATGAGCCCTTGATTTGGTTCCTGAAAGGCGAATGGAGCTACCACTTCCTATGAAACCCGTTAAAGATATCACAGATCACTAAGCCAGCTGATTTAAAATAAGAAACTGTAAAATAGTTATGGGTATTATATTTATGATTGAGTACGTTTATTTAATGTTATTATTTTTGGACTTCATCCTATGACTGCAAATATGATGAATGATTTTAAGTATTCTCACCTCATTGATGATGATAGTGGGTACGAATCCGAGAGGTCTCATGACGTTGTCGGTCTTATCTCCGTATGACGCGAGGAGGTTGTCTCCTTGTTCACCAGACGCACATCTCTTCAGTTTGGAAGACTCTGCTGACTTGCCTACCAGATTGAGACACTGAAAGTAACATAGTTGGTTGAATTATTTCATTGATATTTTTATACTTCCGTGATCATGAGTTCCATATTACGTTGTTAGAAAAAGAGGAAGGATGAAAAAGAACGACTTCATTAGGTGGGTAAGAGAATATACTCACGGTGTCAATAGATTTGTCGGGGCTCGCCTGGCTCATGAGACATATGACGATCTCCATCTTGTCTGTGTCTTGAAGACTGCGGTCTTTTAGAACACACGCTTGAATCTGTAGGACAATAGTGTATAATAACTAAAGCTAAACTGTTAACTTAAGCATCGTGAAACAACACATACCAGCATTTTTAATATATCTCAACATTTCAAACATCCAAAATTTTAATAGACTAAGGCCTAGGTAATCGAATTGTACATGAGACCCGCTCTGAGCATTGGAACTTTAAGGATTCATTCATTTACATCTACGAGTACAATCATTAACCTATTCTCATCTTTCACTGTCACTTTGAAACCAGTCGGGTTTACAAGCGTTTCTAAATTTTTATTACATTTTATATTACCTTATTGCCGTAACATTCATCAGGTCCATGGTGGCAGGTAAATGTCCAGTTGCCGTTGACTTTATCATGCTGGAAGTAATTAAAAGAATATAAATCATTATAAATATATGGGTTACATAATGTACTCTTAACTCTATTAGGTATTTCTCGTATAAGTAGGACAGGGCATTGATATCGATTGGATCCAATTGACATAAGTGCACAATAATGCATTGCAAAAATCAATCTTAATAATTTCCATCTAGATATGTAGGTCATATGAGCTAGCATAGTCATACACAAGTGGATCCCATAAGACCTAATAAATTTAAAAAGCTTGAATAGGTTTTTTTTTAATTCCGATGATAACGATTCACGAGGCTTTTATATTTGTCTCTTCCTGACCCACTATGAACGTACTACTTACTAGCCCATCACATTCACATCTAGTTTTATACATAACGTTTTCTCTTTAGCAAGCTTGCGAAACGCAATATATCTGAGTAGTTTTATTGTACAAGAATAAATATAATATCGTCGGTCCTATTAATTAAAAATTCTGAACACGTATATTCATCGAAAGGCAATCCTATGTTCGTTCTGACTTATGGTGTCCTGGTACTTTCAATATCAAGACTCACTTTTTATACACCAACATATATATTTTTAAATTATTATTCAAAGATTGCTATTGTAATTCTTATTCAAATGACTGACCGTGCTCTTTCCGTACGGCACCATTTTGACCTTTACGAGTCCTCTGAAGTCCCTCCACACAGGGGCTAGTTGCGTGGTTATAAACTTCTTGCTATCAGGACATAGAGATTCGTAGTACACAGCTATTTTTACCTGTAACATAAAATATTTTTTTACAATAAGAAGATATTCCATTCATTTGATTAAAATCGGGCTATTTTTATCACAATCTGAATAAAAAACATGTAAATTGCTTACTTTGTTGTCATCGGCCTTCTTGTTCTTCGCAAGCACACCATAAGAGAACGCCAACAGGCAAACTACCAGCAGAGTCTTCATTTTGTTCTGAAACAATAAACATATTAGCATATTTTTCTTTTAGACACTTAATTCGATTCATTCGCACTACACAGCGTGTACCTAGGATAAGAATATAAGACGTAAGGTACACCGTACACGAGGCACTGCCAAAACTACGGCGTTGCAAGCGGTGCCGAGGCACAGGTTTCAAACTTTTTTTTTATTTTTTTTTATTTTGAGAATCCCAATACTCTCAGATGTTTGGAGAGTGACTCCTCGGAACTGTGGCGCCATGACAAAGGGGTCCTTCTTGGCAGTGAACGCGCAAACTTGTGTCTTCGTAGGGTTAAATTGAACCAAGTTCAATTCACCCCATTCGGAGGCCCGCCCCAGAGAGCTCTCGACTTCCGACACAAGTTGAGACCGTCTTTCCTCAATGGAACCCCGAGGGAGATTCTGTTGGCCAATGTATCGCGCGTCACTTGTACTATCATCCGCATGACAATGCATGCTGTCTATAGACAACATGTCATTGATATGCAGGATGAAGAGTGTCGGCGATAGCACCGATCCTTGTGGAACACCAGCGTTAATGGTCTTGGTCTCGGAGCAACAGCCGTCCACCACGACTTTTATGCTCCGACCATCCAAAAAGCTGGCGATCCATTTGCAGAGTCCCTCAGGGAGTCCATACGCGGGTAGCTTCGCCAGAAGGGCGCCGTGCCACACTCGATCGAACGCCTTCGCAATGTCAAGGCCGACCGCAATAGCCTCACCCCCACTCTCCAAGGCCTCCGCCCAACGGTGCGTGAGGTACACGAGAAGATCACCAGCCGAACGACCGTGACGGAAACCGTACTGACGGTCGCTAATCAGTTGGCGGTCCTCAAGATACCTCAGGAGATGAGTGTTTATGACTCGCTCCAAGACCTTGGTGACAGCAATCGGCCTGTAACTCGAAGGGTCCGACCGGTCACCCTTTTTGGGGATTGGGTGTACATTGGCGACCTTCCAGGAAGCCGGGACTCGGGTAGTTTTATAGGAAAGACGGTAGAGGCGCGTGAGTAAGGGGGTCAACTCAGGGGCGCACGTCTTAAGAACCACTGCGGGGATACAGTCCGGCCCACTCGACTTATGGATGTCGAGAAGCTTGAGCTCCCGTCTGACAGCTCGCTGGCTGATTTTGATTTCAGACAGGAGACTCTCACACCGCGAGATGTTCGGCGGTGTAGACTTTAGAGTCTAGGGGACACAAAAAGACAAGACTCGCCCAAAATTTGAGGCGCACTAATAAACACTCGCACCAGTCGCATGAAAGACTTGTTACTGGAATGAAGTCGAGGAACCGGCTGGTAAATTGTCCTCCACTTTTCTTAACAGCAAATAAAAGAAAAGTGGTAGGATTATGAAGATCGGTAAGATCTTGGTAAAAACTTGTTGGAATCCTTTATCATACGTGTAGGCAAAAAGATTTAAAAACGGTAAAAAAAAATCGGCCTATTTTCATACATAAACCGTACGATATGTAACGTCATTGACGATAATATTAAGGCGAATATTCAGCTCAATCGATGACAATATTTTGTCGTCTTTAATTGATGTAACTTATACAACTTAACTAGCTGATTGAAATTGAACTCGCAATCATGTTTCTGTTATCGTATAAAGAACCATTTCCCCAGTGGGTTAGTAGAAACTGCGGTTAACACTCAACAATAACACATGGTCGCTTTCACGAGCCGCGGCGACAGGTGAAACCAATGCGACTTCTCTGCAAGGTGGAAACCTTGTGCGATTTCTTTTTGTTAACTACATCGAAAATTCTTTGCTCAAACAGAAACAAAGATATCAATAAAACTGCTTTGATGTTCCCATTGTGATGGCATGTAATATGCAATAGGCAATAGCTGAGTACTTCGTTATAGCGTATAAACTAAAAACGGCTTACGGAAAGTAAATTATATTTTAATATATTTAGAAAAGGAATGATATCATAACCGGAAAAATATACAATAGAAATGTCTTTGTTGGATATTTATTTACAATGCCCAGTTCCATTAAAATTCAAATTAACTAAATGTTCCATTTTCGCCTCAGTCTGTGGTCTTTAAACTCTAAGAGTCTACATTTAAATATAAATCGATTTGTCGTGGTACAATTCATAACAATTCGAGCAATCGTCAGCGAGCTCGTAGAATATGCTTAAGAAAACAATAAAGTGGTACTTTCACAACGCGGCGTTATAATGGCATGGCAGTACCAAGTTAAAGATTTCAGCGGATCCACGTGCAATTACCGTTATATTTGTATACAGTTAAGTACTTTAAATTATGACATGAAATTTAAAGTTTAATTCAATTTATAAGTGATGTAACATTTTTACAGAGTATCGCCCTTAAGTTCCTAGACTCTCATCTCAGTTCAGGTAAAAAAGAATATTATCATATATTTGCGCTCTATGGCAGGCTTGTTTCCTATGAAGTATGAAGTACGTTCAAAATTCAAATACTTATATTCAAAGTTTAAATACACCTTTTTGTTTCAGCTTAGTCATAAAGGAATAGACGTATAAAAACTAAGAAGCATATAGGAAACGAAGGACCGAAGTAATGGATTTGTAAAAAAAATATGTTAACTACACTGATGTGTATGACGGTCATGTGTCATTTTCAACCCCTAATTTACCTAAGGCGCCAACAAGTTGTGGTTATCGTACGTTTTATTTTGCATAATTATCATGTGTCAGTAAAATAACATAGGGCGCGTTCCATTAGGCGTTCACGGCGCTAAAAACACTCATTTCGCCGTTCCATTTGACGATCACGATCGTCGTGGTCGCGGTGAAAACGTCACTGATGACGTCATGACATACGCTCACGACGACCCATGTCAAGAGGTGGGTCGTGGTGCGCGTTGAGAAAATTGGCGGGATTTTGAAACGTCAAAACAAGAAAAATGTCAACAGAGAAAATTACATTATATGATACGGAGGGATATTTTTGTTACTTCGAACGTAAAATGGGTTTTTTCAACATCAATAAATTTATCTAATTTTATTAATGCTTATCACAGAATACAAGACGATAAAACTTTAATGTTTTACCGTCAAGATTTAACCCATAATGCAACCTAACTCTTTATAGCTTTTTTAAAATAGGTATTTGTTACTTAAACGCTCAAAACGCCTCATAACCCGTTCCACTTGGGTTTGCGATCATAACGCTCACGAGCAAATGGAACGGTAAATATCGCGGTCGTGAGCGTGGTCATTGCGATCGTCAAGTGGAACGCACTGATAATAATTTTTCATTGCCATAACGGTGTAGTGTAAACAGTTATAACTATCTAACGTTTTTTTAGGTTCTAGTCATGTGACAAACACATCTATGATCTGGAAAAATAAAATGTAGAGAAGAATCATTTCATCCCTTCATACAATTATGTTCTCAAAATCTGGAAGGGCATTTTCTTTTATATTTCTAAGTATTAATAGCCAGGAAGAATATTTTGTGATCTAATAAAGTTTGTGAGATATTACAAAAACATTGAAAATCGTTACGTTCATCCCTGGTCTCCCATAGATAATTCAAGTTCATTGCTCTAGCTGTATAAAATTATTTTTTGGGTAAGTTTGTAAATAAGTTTTTTTTAAATAAGGCAGCAACGTTTACGTTTTACAAGAAAATTGCGCCTCACAAGCTACAAGAGTTCTTTAACTAATTAGGTAATAATAAAAATACCCATGTAAAAATCCCATTTTGTTTTAATAGAACGCTCCTTCCTGCGCGCTAGACCGCACAAGTTTCTTGCGGCCGCAGAAGAACTGTTTAGCATCACGATAATTACGGCTTAGCCTCTGTACTTTCTAATCCACGCATTTACTGTTAAACTACGTACAATCGTACTCATTTTCTAGTACTTTAACATCGTTTATCCTTAAGAGTGTTTCTAATACTTATAGAAGAAAGGTGAAAGACTGCCAGTCGAATATCATTAAAATTTAAAACTCGTAAAGCAATTATTTACGACTTAAATGTAATTGTGATTGAAGAAAACAGAGAAAAGCGTAGTGTTAACTGATTATCTTAATTAGAAACAGGTTATCAAGGTTGTGTTTTTTCCTTTATATAATTATTAAACGAGTGAAAGCAAATAACACTTATGTGTCGACAACAAATATTGGATTTGACGATTGGGAATGCTCAGTGGTTTAAAAAATATATTATTGCGAGTGTAGGTGAATAATAGGTAGAGTAGCATTAACATAGTTGTTTCTTTTTTACATAATCCCATGATTACAATAAGATGTTTTTGTTAGCCTTTTGCCTATTGTGGTATTCAAAAGTTTTCTTTTAAAAAATTTCAGACGTAATATTATTTACATACCTCTCAATCTATTCATATAAACTACACGCTACGCGGTTCTTAATTCGTTTTTTCCAAACAAAAAAAAATACTCAATGCATAACGTACATACCTTAATTGAACGTGTATTGCGCTCGTAAAAGAACCTAATTGTTTTTAGAAACGCTTTGTGCGATCATATTTCACATAAAGAAATGATTGACTGTTGGCGTTTGTGATTTTTTAATACAGTGGTTAGTACGAAATGGACGCAGAAATCAGAACAAGTAAATTGAATAATCAAACCAAAAAACTAAAACACTCGGTCTTGAAGCCATAAAACGATACATATTTTGTTATTTGCATCAGAACAACGAGGAATGTTTTGATACAGAAATATATCTCGATATATTTCGATATATTGAATATACCTCGATAGTATTAGATCAGTAGTACCCAAACTTATTTTTCTCGTGGACCACTTTCAAAATTTTACTGGTTTCGGTGGACCCCCTGCTGCTACATTTCTACCACATTCTTAAAGTCGCCAAAAAATAAAAATTGTGTCGCTTCTGAGTTCTGTCCCTATATTCCAGATAGGTAAAATAAAAACGAAAAATGGTACATTTTATAACACTTTTTTTATTAAAAGAATAGAATTACAAGAAAAAATTATAGTTAGGTACTTAAAACAATGTAGGTAGGCAAGGGCCTTTAGGATTATAAGGATAATCCCTACATTTTTGCTCTTTACTATCAAAAGCAGAAAAATTTTCTTGGACCCCCATTAACATCTTATGGACCCCCATTTTTTGTTCACGCCTACGTAGACCCCCAGCAAGTCTCCCGTAGACCCCTGGGGCTCCACCTGGACCACTTTGGGAATCACTGTATTAGATCCTATAACAACGGTCAAAAAATCGTTTATCATTTATCGTCTCTACACGGAACTGAGCCTCTAGCCTTTCAGTTCTCTGCCAGCTTCAAGCCGACCGAGCCTTATCTACGCTCTGAATTCTGTTAATTCGAGAGTTGCTGACCAAACTGTCCAAAAACTGATAATTGTTTAAAAGAAAGAAGCTATGCTTTATTAGGCAAAATCATTTAGTTATTGCAAAACAATGTAACAGGAGACGTAACAATATTGTGCATTGTGGCTTTGCCAGCGTTATCATGTAACATGTTATTTTTAATGTTGACTCCTACGTAGCTACTTTGAACGCTATATACCTATTCAACAAATATAAGATATTGTTTTGGTATTTATGTTCATTATTTATCCCGAAACAAGGCTCTAAAAATTTTCAAGATATAAAAATGTTTGGCAAGTATTCCTGCGAGGAAACCGGTTCACTCTCTCATGTTGAGTCTGCGAATCATTAAGTTGACAATTTTAGTTCATGTTGGGTACTTGTGAATTCGTTATGGTTGATTCCATTAAAATTTGGAGCAAACAAGTAAACAGATATACATAAATACATTATTAAATGGACTAGGCAAACCCTTTGATTAAAGTCGGCATTTTTTCTAGTTTATTTTTCAAGGTGTTGCTTGTGATACAATCTTTTGCATTTGCAATTCAAAATTAAATTTACAATCTATTATTTTGAAATAATATTTTATATTAGTACGTATTTTAAAGTGTGCGCGCAATGGTCACTAAGTTTTTAATAACCAAAAAAACAATATTTATTCTAATTACCACTCATCTACATAATTTTAGTGTTTAAATAAGGATAAGATTATTCACAGCGCATTAATTATTTAGCATTTAATTGCTAAACATACTTAGTTAGCAAGAAAATAAACAAAAAAGGAGGTTATAATGTCACTCACCCTCCGTACAACACTTATAAATATTTTGTATAAACTTTTCATCACTCATCCATGAAGCGCGTCGCGACTCGCGGCACAGCGCCACCGTCCGCCGTAACAAGATACTGAGGACAGAGGACTCGACACCACCCGGCCTTATTCCAAAGGTTATCGACGTTTTTAAATCATTTGATTATTTTCAGAGCGGCGGTTAACCTGATATTCATTATTACGTTGAATTCGCTTTATTCTCTCAAATGCAATTTAATAAATTGAGTCTTTGAATTTCTATGGCAAAATTAAATAGACCAAATAATTTAGCAATCCTCAATCAAATATGGCTAGTGAGTAGTGACAAATGATAAAGAAAATAGTAATAAAATACATGGGTCCTGTATTGTATCAGCTGATATAGGTATGCCTATGCTTACGTCTCACTGCAGGGCACGAGCCTCCTCTACAATAAAAAAATACGATTTCGATACGAACGATTGAGAGGGGTTAAGCCATATAGTCCACCATAGCTGGCATAGTGCGAGTAAGCGGAATTTACATACATAGAAATTGTTACATCCCGCTATGGTATGCAAGTTTCCTCACGATGTTTCCCTTCACCGTTATAGTGCGTGGTAATGTACTATCAATACATGACTTCGAAAAGTCAGAGGTGTCATACATAAGACCCTTAGCATAAGACCCTAAATATATCTCAAGTCCGTGACCCGGTGAGGTGAGTGGAGTTTGTTAACCGAGCGGAATACGGTCATATGTATTAATGATATATCATTGGGTGGTTATCAGCGCGCTGCCAGGTCGTGCACCTCAGCCAATCATTGTACTAGATGGACATTGTAACGTGCACCGACAAGAACCACCATCCGACATTTTATAAAACGCCACGAATTTTCATCAGTTCCTATATTTTCTGCAGATTTATACCACAGGAAAAAATACATTTCACCTTATTGATAGAGTACGAGATACCGTGGAATTACTTAGAGAATAGCTATTCTTTCTTTGTAACCAAAAGCTTACCAAATTTAGCAGGAACTAGTAAACTAAAGCTATTAAGCTAAGTTTAGTACATCAACATTTATTCAAACTATATGACTGGTTTTGATTTCACTGAAATAGAAATATTACATTATAAAAGAATGAAAAAATCTCCATCCCAGGCGCTTTGCAGATCAGATGAATTTATGTAACGACTACAATACTAAAGGGACACGCCAATTTGTCGTCGATTAGGCTGTAAATCCGACCTGTCGGTCAATCTTATAAAGCGGTTATTTGATCTTATTGAGGTTCATTTGATTTTAGGTTCAAAAATAGTCACAAAGCCAAGGGCACGTAGTAATAAAAGGAGATTAGGTCGTTCTTAGGGCGCCTAAATAACGTCCTGTAATTTTAAAAGTCCGCATTTCGGCATTTGTCTATATGAGGACAATTGACTAGTTATGTTGTTGTTATTAAGTCTTTATTGCATATTTTTATATTAGCGACTGTTAATAAAAATGCTAGGAAAAATGCCGACACCGCACCTAATAGTAGTGCACTCCTGGCTCCGGTAGAGTTACGTGATACGTTCGAAAGGCCCATAAATAGAAAAGTAGGACCGCGCGAGCTGACAACCTGTGCATAGTTTAACGGTTCTCCAGAAATTTAAATTGGAAAACCTTTTGGTTCAGACTGAGGCTGACGACACTACTAAACTGTAGATCCGCAAGCCGGCACGCGTGGATCTGATAATGAGCTAAAAACGAGAGGGGGGATAATAATAAAACTATATTCTTATCAACACATATTACAGTTAATTTTTTCTAATCACATATTTGCTATCGAATGTATATAATACCTACTCCCAAAACGAGTGTTTTAAAATCTCCGAGCGCTTCGACGTCATATCGGAAAGTAAACAGTTAAAAAACTCAACACTGATGCTCTTTTGACCCACGCTTGCGTTTCCATGTTGATAAATGTGTTTAACAACAAATTGTTGTCAGAAGTGTTGTCACAATTAATTGTGTTTGATTGTGTAATTATAAATAATTGGATGTAGGCGCCATTGGCAACAAGAAGCGCCATGCTAGTAGGTACGGAGAGTTGTAACTTGTAACTAAAACAAACCAGATAGCGAAAGCACAGTTATAACCAAATATCGTATATATTTTATTACATGGTTTACATCATCTTCGAATTATGGTCTAGCTGTTGTGATGGTTCTATGTGAGCCTATGCATGATTTTTACCGTATCTTAGGTCATCAATGACAGATTTCCTCAAATAAGCCTGTGAAAGATAAGAGCTTACCTCGATGACTTGATAATAAAAAAACAAAAGAATTTTCCCGTTTTGCAATGTACGTTGTACAGGGGTTGCATTCCACGGATAAATCAGTTCACTATTGGCACATGGACAATTCTAGCTGCTTCCCAATCTTAGTCAATGGCTGATTAGGTGCCAGGGTAAAGTATATAGTGGCGTTCTACACAATGCAGAAGCCAGGTGCTGTCAGGCAAAAGGTAGGAAGAGGTGTGTCAAAAAAGACTCACTAGCACTACGAGTATACCTAAACTGGTAACTATTAGGACATAGTAAGTAGAGAACTTTTAAACCCATAAATTGTTGAAATTTTTTACGATGACACTTCAAACACGCATACATTTTTACGAGTACGTTAGATATTTGCTATTGAGTTATATACCGTATTACATTTGCCAACTCATGTTCAATGTACTGGACATATGAGTATCTAAACGTTTATGATAGAACCGATTTATGAAACATGCCATTAAGATCTGCAATTAATTTTTCCATCAGTGTTGCAATATGTTTTGATAAAGATTTCGACATCCTACAAATCGTCTTGATATACTTTGCTTCAGCATCACATAAATATAAATGCGTAATCGGTGTGTCCTCTACAGTTACACCATGACTCACGAACACCTTGATGTGACTTTTCGTAGACAGGTGGTTTATGGGATAAAGAGTAACATATAAGTTGCTTAATTAATAAAATTATAGGCATCAAAGGATGAGAGTTTGTGAGCGTGATTTTACGGTAAACGTAGCAGGTACAGCTTTCAATTAGTAAAGTAGAAATAAACCTAACAGTGACATTTACAATAAGCGTTCCAGTTGTGTCTGTGCAGGGGTCAGTCGGGATTAGAAAACCTCTCATTATGAAGTCCGCTTCCTTTCACAACACGTAGGTTTAAATAGTGGCAAACAATTAAATTAAATACCTACTGATCTACGTGTTATATTGTCAAAAGATATTAGCATCTAAGTACATTCACACGATGGGTTTCCTATTATTTACTTTATCAGGATTTTAAGTGCTTCGGCACGACGCGGCGGACACGTTAGCCGGTACATACATATTAGTTGACCATACACGCAAATATTTACCAGATAGTGCTACCTCAAAGCATTTTGTCACACATACATACATAAACTCACGCCTGTTTCCCCGAAGGGATAGGCAGTGGTGCTACCAGGACAACCACGTTTCGCCTTGTGTTTCGTACCCACGATGTGATAGGGGGCGAGTCTATTTCTACATCGGCCACAAATTCCTGACGGTCTCATACTTAATAGAAAAATCCAATATCACTTTATCCGATCCGGGATTCGCACCCGAGACCTCTAAGTTATAATCGTACCGTGGTACCTACAACTGTGCCACCGAGGCAGAATTTTGTCGGACGGGAAAAACTACTAATGTATGACGAGAATAGGCTCAGATATACCTGTCAGATGCCACGTGACTTCCTTGCTCAAAAAACCCATTATAATAAAACCAGGTTCACTGAGAGATGCCAAACGCGATAGGTAGTGCTACATTTCTACTACATTTCCACTCTCTACACATAGAGAAATCGAACAATCATATTGGGCATTTGTATCGTAATGGGTGTGATGGATCTGTGTGTAAGGATCGAAAGAATACTCCAGATCTGACAGAATATTAATTATAATTCCTAACATGTGTGACTGGGCGACTTCTACAATTCACTGCTCCGTTCCGCTCTTCTCAGCTTCTGTCGAAAGGCAACATTAATGCGCGCGTAGGGCTGGTTATTGACACCGAAATATTTTCGACTTCTAATCGTCCTAACTCTTGATCAATAGGCATACACCAATTGAATTATCAATATCAAAAAACACGAATCAATTAAGTACGTTTAACTTGATTGCGACCTTCTATCTTTTTTTGTAGGCATCGATGATGCAATTTGGTAAAACCTTTGTGCCTAGTGTGTCGTCACAATCATTTAATTTTGTGTGGACAATGCTAAGCTATCATTGGATATACTAGAGCTAGTAGATGAAGATTTTCTAGGAACTACTATTATAGACTGTATGTATATCCTTCTAGGGATGTGCACAAGTTCTTTTAAGCAAAGAGGAGTATTTTATAGACAAAACCGTTTAGAATGCTAAAAAAGCAGGCGTCGGAATTTACGGTCAGAACTAGGAATTATTAAGGTAATTAGGAATTAGTAAATAGACAATCTTGGATCAAAAGTAAACTATTAATATACTCATGAACGTTAAATATGTGTTTTTTAAAAACCTAATTTTATTCGACCATTTTCCTGTCTGATATATCCTTGAACGATGAATATATTATAAGGTGTTTGTTTATCCGCGGTGTACATAAACTAGACAGTTCCACTGAATAATACGTTAAACATACATACATAAACTCACGCTTTTTTGCCAGAAAGGGTAGGCAGAGGTGCTACCAGGACACCCACATTTCGCCTTGTTTGTTCTGTCCCATGATGTGATAGGCAAACCTATCGCTATATCGGTCACAAATTCTTGACTCCGGCCTGATAATGAATAGAAATATCTAATATCACTTTGCCCGACCCGGGTTTCGGACCCAAGACCTCAGCTTTGTATAATACAACTACGCCACAGTACTGTTATTTTTTCTTAAGACAAAAAGAAATTAAGGTTTACAAATTACAGATTCTAATAAAAGTACAGATGGCGTTCTAATCGCTCTAGATCTAGGTAATTTCTTACAGACTACCTTTGGATGGATATAAGAAAATAAAAGGAAGATTATTATTTTCTTCAAAAACTATTATTTGATTAAATTCATTTTTTTCTGAATGTGATATTGTACATACGGATTGAATCATATTTCTCATCTTTTCTGCAGAATGACTAAAGGCATAGAATCTACACGATAAAGGTAGGTATAGAATATACACTATTAAATATTGACCGGCCATATTATTATATTATCCAAGTGCTAAAGAGGATGTGAACCGTTATGTTGGCTTTGCAAAAACTAGACGGACACGTCTCTACTCTGTGCTAACTGTAGACTGGATTTAGCACACTTACATTATTACATACGAATAGTAATTCAAAAATTAGATTCGATTTACAATTTTATCTACAGATTAGAGAAACTTTTAACTACTAATGGTTTGTACTCGTAACATTATTATTTCTACTCCTTTATATCTTTTAATCAAGTTCAAAAAAGGATGAGGTTCTCAATTCGTTGGAATCTTTTATATTCTACTATTAATAACTGTTGCATTAAAATCCTGATTTGGGATCATGTGATTTTTAAATGTGGTCTCCAATGCACAGCTACGTACTATGAACTATCCAATTGGATGTAAATAATTGTTACAAAGGTCATAAAAATCGTGGTAATAATATAGGTACCAACCATAGATGTAGTATAATGGTATCAACCAACCAACAAAACTACCAGATTTGGGAACATGTCAACGGTACACGCAATATCATTAACAGTAGCTTCTTGTTATGCACTGAGATTGCTATAAATATTCATTAAATCATTACGTATTCAACCGTAATTAACTTTCTATAAATATTTGATTGGTTCATTTTATACACCTGTTTTAAGAAACACTTTTCGTAGCTTTCAGAATAAATTTTAAATTAAGTTTTGTGTTCTCATTGATTGTCCTTAGTAAAATAAATATAAATAAAATTCACGGTCGAAATAAACTCAACGCTGAGTGTTGAGGAATACTTCCTAAAATTTACCACAATGTATTCTGTAGACGCTTAATTGGTTAATTACAACGACACAAGAGCATTATTCTAAGTGTGAATGTACGAGTGCGGCTGTGCAGACACCGTCCGTGACCTAATGAGGTGTGACCTCTTCAAACTGACCTTAGCTAATGGACCATCCCGCCCATAGACAACTCCATTAACAATAGCTTTACTAAGTAGTAAGTGTACACGACAATACGTCGTAATTGTTAGCTAGGAGTCTTTCTGCAGGGTTAAATGTTTTTCAAGTTGGTTCTGCCAATTGGGTATTCTACCCATTTTCAAAAAGTCTTTTAAGTTGTTCTTAAGATTAAGACAAACTATTTAAAAAAATATCAAATTTTTATTCGCTCGGCAAGTCCAATAAAAAACCATTTAAAATTTAAATTTTAAATTTATGCGCGCAAATATGTGAAAACGCTAGGCGCCATGTTCCTTTAAAATGATACGTCACTCAACCAGTAAACAACCTGTGTTTGTATGAGCTCTTGGACACCGGAGGGGGTATTCTACTTACGGAATGACGTAGAATCGTTATCCATCATGGCGGCAGCCGTTTCACATATTTTTAGGACAGATAAAAAAATTGAAATTTTCAAAACGAATTATAAAATTTATTCCTTGGAAATAAAAACTGAAATTAACATATAGTAATTGCTTAATGCTCTACTATATACATTTATAGTTTTTAGATTTTTTCTTTCTTATAGTAAAATACCCAATTATGCTAAGTATGATGATTGGTGCTGTTCAGTTAAAGCATCGGATGTAAAGTGTGTAGTTGAAAAAATATTAATTACACTAACTAAGGGAAAACCATGGACTTATGTACCTACCTATAATATACGTACCGGGAAAAATGATATAAGTTTTATTTATAAAGTCAAAAAAGCAATAATAAGGTATACCTAATTGATGTTGTTTTCCTAAACAAGATTTAGTAAAAAATTTCTGCCAAACTTTGTTTTGGGTTAATTCATTAATTAAGTACACAATTTATATGTTATTTTTAAACGTCATACTTGAACGTGTTCCTACACTAAGGTACAAGTGTTGTGGGGTGTAAATCAAAAACTATGTATGAGAGACTTTCCGGTTCCACAACATCCAGACCCAAAACAAGTTTGTTATGCATGTGACCTGCAAAAACAATTGTTTTGGTGCGGGGATCGGGGGATAGAACTAGCAGTCCGTCGTGTCACAACCGAATCTCATCCAACTGCGCCACAGAAGCCATTAGTATCGCTCATAAGTAAGTACAGACTTTCGTAATTAAGTAAACGAAATTACCCATAGAGCGAATTCCATACCCATTATCAGAAAAACGAATTTGTGACCTGTTTTGGTTATTACCTGACTTTTTGCTATTTTATTTAGGAAATTATGATAGTTTTGTATTATAAACACTCAACAATAGGTTTAGTACCAAAAACTTTACCGCTATAGCTACGGCATGGCAGACCGTCAATTATTCGGCAAAATTCGAGGTCGGCGCAAAACGAACAAAAGATCTAAAACACAATTCTATACATTTTCATTTCATCCGCAAAGGAGTTGAAATACCTTATGATGCAACGTGCACTCTAAATAATATATGTTTAGGTTAGTATTTTGACACGGTGTAGTTTAAATGTAAAGTAGTTGCAAAAATGTGATCCCCTTGAAAGATTTATTCGCAAATTGTTGTCTTTAAACAGTATCAAATATCAATGCAACGATAAAAGAATACTGAGCTGCATTCGACAAATTATTAATTCTTAATACAATTTTTCATTTTCGTAAGACAATTTGCATGGATATTTGAAATAGGGATACTTCCTAACTACAGCAACACATAACGGGAAAGTATAATTGTTTTTCCTTCTTAAATATTTTTGTGTTAGATATTATAGGCTTTGTCTCTACAAAAATATTGTAGAACCTTATTAAAATGAGGCATTTCGCTCAACTAATAATAGGTGCTGATTGTGGACTAAAATAACTACACAACGTGATTATTTCTGCATAATTATAACATTATTTAATATTTTACTTTCAGTTTACAACGTTATGATAACGCGATTATTTATTATCAATATTACGAAATTAGATTAGCTTCTAATTCGACACGCAATGAAACTCGAGTTGAACTTTTTTTTAACATAACTAGCCATTCCCCCATGCGTGTGGAATGACATGAAGTTACGCAGAATAAAAAGTTATGTTAACTAAGTTCGCTCCCATTTTACACGCAAAGCAATAATTGACATGTTTTTATTTGATATCTCGGTTTCCTCATGACATTACTGGCTATAGCCGCAGCCCCATAGCATAGTCCATAGGTTTTTAGTAATGCAACCATTAATGAACCTATTTAATATCAGTGCCAGATTGAACTAGCGTGGGACCCATTCTATGGGGTTAAAGGGAGAGGATGACTTTGTTAAAGATTTTTTGTTTAAATACTTGCAAAATTAAGTTTAGGCAAAGGTGGTACTGGGTTTGTTTGCCCCCCTTTATGCTTGGAATCTATAGCTTTTTATGATTTTTGGTACTTCTATGTAGCTAATCTGCCACTCTCTTATATCCTGGATTGACAAAATATATCTACTGCACCTGAAGGTGAGTGCATTAATGATCAGATAGACTGTCAATTGACAACATACAGTTATCTCCTGGGGAGTCCTGGGATATAAAAGGATTTATATAGTAGGATTTAGGTAAAAGAACGAACAAAATTAAAAAATATATATGTTGTTACATTCTTGCTGTATTACTAAAATACCATACATGTATAAGTCCATAGTCCCTATTATACGGAGCTTTTTAAAGATTAGCGGATTTTAAAAGGGTTTTTTTAATATATGTAAATAAATAATCATTTTTTGTATATAAATATTATGTCGGACTTAGTGCATTAAAGTAATCAATATTTATACTCGTAGACCAATCTACATACTGCAATTATTGTCAAGACTTACATTTCTCAAACAACTTTTAATAACGACAAAAGGCGGAATTTAAGCAACGTAAGACATAGACGACCGTATTGCCAATATATTTAAGTTTAAAATTGAAAAAACCGATTTCTTTGTTATTTTTTCGAAATGGACACTAACCTTGGTACGTAGAGTGAAGTTTCTCTATAGTAACACACGCGCACTGGACAACGCGATGCCAACGACTGACCGACCTGTTTTATTTCGTAGTCGTACCCCGCCACGATTTTATAAAGCTTGATTCACAGTCGCCTGTGTGAATTTCCTCTTTATATCTAGGTCTCATCGATATTTGGCTTTATTTATGGCGAAAAAGTAATGTACCGCTATGGTAGCAAGTGCTTTTTGGTTGGGATTACCTACTTGTTAGTGATTGTCATCACACAGAGATAAAATTATATTTTAGTAGTAATGACCTGGTGTTTTAAATCATAATCTTCTCAGTTAAAGCAATAGCTAACTCGTAAATGGCAGCGCAAATCAGAGATCCTATAGCGATACGCTTTATTAAGCCTAGCGCTATAAGATCTACGATTTACGCTGCCCAAGTAGCAATTATAGACCTCTGTCCCATTCAGGGGGCCGATACCCAAAGGAATATTGGTGTGTAAGCGTATTCCTACCTATTTGTTCCGACTTCTAAGTCCAGGCATTAAGGTGTTTGGACATTCAGAATTTGGGTTTCTAAACGTAGCAGAATTTAGGATAGGAGTAATCTTTGTATAGAACAATATATTTTTAAATGAAACAGACATTTTATTCCATTGTGAAGTTTTTCGAGTTTATGTCTCGATCGTGGCGCTTCGGCAATATGATCTTTATTGATGTATCTGACCAAAACATTGAATGTAGAAATGTATCTAGTTGTAGATGAAAATGGTCCTGACTCCTGTATGCGCTTGGCCTTACTGCAACTTAGAATTATTATGCGGACAATTTCCGTCTACTTGCGATTAGCGCAGTGATAATTCACATTCTATTCGCTCACTTTGGCAGGATTGTACTTCATTTACAATACCAATTAAATATACTGAGAGAGGGGACCCGAGAGTAGCTACAACATAAGATGTACCTTATTTAAATAATAAATGGAATAAGTACATAAATAAGTAATTTTGTTTTACTAAATTTTAATGCATTAATACTAAGTTGTCGTAAATACCGATAAATATTTAGATGGAAGTACCCTCAGAACGACGACATAGAATAATTTTACAGATCTAACTACAATACGAAATGCACAAAGAACAAACCTCGCATTTATTTTTGTAGGACGTTACATAAAAATATAGGTACGTACCCACACAGAAGATCGGCAAGCACCTGCGCAAAATTGAGTAAAAGAAAAAAGAAAGGAGCGAATCGTTCCAATTTTTATTCTTGTTTTCAACGCCCCAACTCGCAAGAAATCGGCAAATGGGGCTTATTGTGAAGAATACAGGAACGAACATTGAATTCAATAGTAATTGCTCCGGTTGGTTGTAATGGTTTGTTTGGTTTTGGTTACTAAAGAATTAAGTTGGTATTCAATTAGTTGTAATTTTTTACCATCTTAAAGTTTTTTTCTAAGAATGTTAACTATGTACATATATAGGTACCTAATACGTTTTTTTCATGGATAAATCCTATTGGATCTTTGTTTATCTTGGCCGTAGTAGACAGAGATCACTTTCAGCGCAGATAGGAGATTCCGGGATAACGAGGACATTAACAATCAAATCAAACCAGGAATCAAATAGGCAACTTGTCTGCAAGCCATGTCTTTCACCAACAATATCGACGCGATTTAGTTATGAAACCTCATAATTAATATGTTGATATTTGGTAAACATGTGAGGAATTACCTAAGTTGTCTAATAATAAATTAGATGTTGCTGGTATGAACCTTACGAAAATTCATACTCCTATCTGTAATAGGTACCTACCCGTAGTATCAGATTGTTGATACGTAGTGATGACAAATAGTAATTGTACAATTATGCAGTGGGATTGATACGTCATGTAGAACGCATGTCGCTTGCTCGTCTATGTGGGCCGTGAGTACCTACTGAGTAATGACTTCACACTCGCTTATAGACCATAGTAATTGCGTATTTATTACAAAGATATGTACAAACTATGCAGGAAACTTGCCGTCAGTCAGGCAGTCGCAAAATAACATTAATATCTGCTACATGATTGTCATACCGTTATGTTTTTAGTTATTAGTTATATCAGGCTGCTCGAAACTAAATGTAGATACATTGTACCACTTTATGATTGTTTCAACTGGTTGAATATATTTGTTAATCTTTTCCCCTCCTCTCCGTTCCTTATTAGAACCGCGCATACTGCGTTAAGATTTTATAGTTAGTAGTTTAACACAATATAGATCTTTTGGCACACTTTTGTGGAAGAAATGGTCGCTGGCACCTTGAAATGCAATATGCCATTTGTATACGTGAAAGTCGACATTTTACTTCATACACTAAGAGTGACATTGCTAATCATTTTACGTTAGGCGCTACCAATATAAAATCTATACGTATAATAAATATGTAACCGATCAATGCCTGTACATGGAAGATAAATGAGAAAAACTAATATGGGAGGGGAGGGGGTCTGTACTAACATTATAGGAGACTGTCCCGCCCTCACACCCGCCACTGCAACTCCTGTAAGCCAGGATCAACAGTGGCACGAATATTAATGACACTGAGCATTGAAGCTCAGCGCGTTTCCGGGAATGACTAACTTGTCTTTAACCCGCAACGAAATCAATCAAAAAGTTAAATTTATAGGAGGAGTTGGAAATAAATTATTGTCCACTTCCCTCCCTAATAAAGCGGGTGACAAAACAATGAACTAAAGAGGCAAACAACCTCGCATAAAGACATTTACAGCCAGAGAAGCCAGCTGTAAAGCACCACGGAATAGTGATTATTACATTTAAATGGGACCTAATATGTAAGCTGTTATACTTGATTCCAATAATAGGTATGGCAAAATCGCCGGAAAGCACGGAAATTCTTCCTAGTCTCCACAAGGTCCATGTAGTAGACAACACCAGATGTTATTTGCATACTATCTAGCATGGTTTTACGCTCATTCTGCCAAAGACTACACTCCCAAAGTACATGATGCGCGGACTGCTCATATTCGCAATAAGGTGTTGAACATGAGCACGCAGGCGAATCAACGAGCTTAAATGAGTACAGTTTAGACTTAAAGTTACCATGGCCCGTAAGAAACTGTGATACGTAATAATCGATATCTAGCCAAGTCTTTGTCAAACGATCACGCACGCATGGAAAATATTGGTATAGATGCCGACCCTTCAAAGATATATCCCACTACTACTGTACTAACATTATAGAACCCAAATCAATAATTTTGAATGCGAGCTCACGGTCATATCCTCTACTACATCTATGCTCTGATATAAGCAGAGTTAACTTGTGCCTAGTGCACCCACAGTTTACGGAACTTATTTCGGTAGCAAATGCGATAACCGGTCACTATGGCAGGCACAAGTTACAGTCCTGAGCAACCCATGAGGTTTGCAAATCGAAAAAGACAAATGGCCTTATTCATAGACAGTTTTAAAATCTATTTTAGCTATCGAATGTTTTGTCCCTTTCAAAGACTTTTGAATTCAGTTTGAGCGAACAAGACAAAACATTCATTAGCAAAAATGGGTTTTAAAACTGTCTACGAATAAAGGGAAAAGTGGATAGCTTGATTGATTCGATAAATTATTCCGGCCTTATTCATACAGTTTTAAAACCTATTTTAGATATCGAATGTTTCATTTTTTTCGCTCAACTGTGTTCAAGGGTCGTTCACAGGGACAAAACATTCGATACCTAACTAAAATAGGTAACTGTCTACAAATAAGTTTACACGTAAGTAGTGGATTATTCGCGTTGTGGAGATGCAAGCTGACCCTGGGTTGCTATATTATTGTATACGAAGTTGGAAAAGATCCGTAGAATTCATAAACTAGACAACCGTCAACATTATTTTGGGTATGAAATAAGAGGCTGCCAATTCGATCCCTGCACATGGAGATGTTTTTGCAATCCATATTTGTTTTGGCTCTAGGCGTGTGTGTTCGACTGAAGTCTCTAAATACCCACGACACACGCCTTATATGGCGTGTAGAGTAAAGAACTATGTATGTGACTCTTGGGTGTATTAACGTTTTAAGTGGTTTACAGTGCGCAATGAAACAAGTACTGGCTTATATATAATTTATTAAGGCGGCAGGGTGGTGGTGCAGCTAAAAGCCCTCCTGATAGGCCTTGGAGTCGAGGCGCGCCTGCAGCAGCTCGAGCTGGCGCCGCGCCTCGCACTGCGGGAAGTTGTTCAGCTCGTAGTACTGCGGAGCGATCTTCAGCAGCCATTCCGCTGGAAATTGTGACGTTTTAAAACTTATAAGTGAATTGTTTCATCAATATTTTTATTCATGGCAGCATAAACGACCACGATTATATGGTATTCAGACATTTCGCTAAAAGACTGTTATTCAAACAAATATTAAATATTACTACTAGTTAGTGCTAACAAAATGAAGGACAGACCACATTTATGAATTATGAAACCAATAAAGAATGAAGTCTAGCTGATTAATCACCGTAAAACCGGTTATGGACATAAAATATGCAGCAAGATGTTTGCAGAGTATTAAATAATATTAACTTACGTTTAATATCTGTGACGGTGCGTATAAAGTTCTTGGTGGTGAGTACAAACTCGTTGTAGATGACCCAGTCAGGCTTGTGGTCAAGGCATGTGGATGGGTGCAGCTGCACTATCTGGTTGTCTTTCACTGTTAGATAGTGTCCAGTGCGTTCCAAGTGCGCCACCTGAAGAAATGTAATAATATGTCAGATCCTAAACTACAATATAATTCTTTCCTATGACAATAACAACACAAGAATGTTTTACATGACAAAAACCTTTTTTTTTTACTTGATTTTTTTGTTCTTTATCACCACACTACTGGGTTGAGGTCTCCCTCCTCTTCCTCGACAAATCGCGATTCGAAGCAATTTCAGACCACATGGGCTCGAAACCAACCAGGTCGTCTCGCCAAGGGCTTGCAGCGACGACGTCAGCCATCAGGTACACATTGGGTCACTGTTCTAGCCCACTGTATATTGGCTCTACAAAATGCAGAAACTCATCGATTTTGGCAGAGATGGAAATGCAAGATACAAGTCAATTTCATTACAGTGCAATCTTTACAAAACTAATGTATACCAGGAATATGATCTAGTATAATACAACTACATATTGTTATTATAATCAACAATTTGTAATTAATAAGCTAATAAAATTACAATAATATTACCTGCATAAAGAATCCATTGACAAGTGCTTTCCTTATATTTATGTAGTAATCTTTACTCGTAAATTCTGTGCTAGTCCTCTTTAAATTAAATCTGAAAATTAAGAGTATATAAATCAGTCAAATTAGTCAGAGTTATTTTTTATGAAAACCTACCATTATAAATAATGATCAATGAGTTAGTTTTATATTCATTTCACATATACTGACAACCAGATGAAGAAAGATATAAAAAAAAGACAGAAAAGTATATATATTTATGAACTTGAAGATTGTTATATTGCCAGAACAAATCGATTACAGTATCCTTTATTATAAGTGTAGTCTAGATAGCGTATTTACTGCCGATTTTATAAAACATCTATAAATACCTGTCCATAATTCTGCTAAGCTGTTGTCGAACATTGTCGCCTGATTTCAGAGTTCTGTAGTTGATAAAGTTATCGTAGCACCAATGCGGATCTTCCATGTCTGGAAGCAGACATATCAAAAAATTAATTATCTGAATTACAAAATTTAACCAATATTTTATTAGTTAATGTTTTCTCTTTAGTTATAATTGCGTAGTTATCGCTACTATTACATAGTATAAGAGTTTTTTAATCATTTTCCATAAGATTAATAATCAATATGCTACAAAAATCCACAGCTGGACATAAACCTTAACTAACTTAACTCAAATCTTCAGCTGCTAATGTTTTCATATCAATTGACTATTTGAATAATTTCGGGAATACTGTAAGTCCCATTTCGAATCGCTACCGTAAAGTTAAACGACTGTGTTGTGGCTCGCACATGTGTTATCGGATATACCACAAGATACAAAAATAAATAGGTTGCTTACTTTGTTTGAATGCGTGATACACGTTGAGCAGCGTGAGGTGATCGCCGTCGATGTGTGCAAAGCGCATTTTAGCCTCGTCCGCCGCTTTCTTGGCCTCGTTTGGCCTCACAAAGCACTGTGGTACTAGAATCAGAATGAAATGTGTTGATTTTTTATATATTTTTTATATACATAGAAGTGAAAAAGTACATTTGATATCGATGTTATGATATTGCCGATAGCTATAATACCGCCCATCCTACTATACTTAACAGTTTCAAGTTTAGGCCTTCTGTTCATGTTTTTTTGTACTAAAATCTACAGAAAGCTGTAGATTGAAGTGCAATAAAATATAATATATAAATAATAATATTCAAATGTATTCTTCCATGGATAACTTAGCACCCAGAGCCCGCACGGTTCTGCTAACAATGTAAATTGCTCTGACATTATCTTTTCATTTAAATGCCTTTTATATTTAGTCAATCCCACTTATATCTCTTCTTTGAATAATAATTGTTTACAAATAATATATTCAACTCACCAGACAACATAGCAGTGATGGAGAGTATTTCGTTGGAGCAGTTGTGGTTGCAGCTTGCGATGAGCATCTTGGCGAGCTGCGGGTCGAGCGGGAACTCCGCCATCACGGCGCCTAGGTCCGTCAGGTTGCCGTCGTCGTCTGCGAACATACAGGTTAGGGGTCGCCCCGCATGTTAGTCAACATGATTGGGTGTATGTTAGTTTTTTTTTTAATTTTAAGCGTATGGTGGATAGATGAACTAATAGAGGTTGCATGAAGTTGCTGTATGCAGGTGACTATCAATAGGTCGGCATTGATACCTTTCCTCTTGCTTAAATAGATGATGATGAAGCATAAACCATTTTCAGCAAATATTTAACAATGTAATGTGTCTTTTATTAAAGTGGGTTATTTCTTCCTAACCATTACTCTGTACACATGCTCTATCGATATTGATTGTGTATGCATTCGGCAGAATAAACAGAGATAAAAAGACCATTGCAGCCGTAGATATAGTTTGTTTGTTTATTTCTAGTATTCCGGATTGTTAGTGTTCGTATGTAAATGTTACTATGTTGTTCTTCTTCTTCTTCTTCTTCTTTAAATGATAAATGGCTCCCCCGTGGAATCGGAGATTTTGCCAATGTCAAGGTATTTGATATTTTTATAGACAAGATGATTATTTTTGTACCAGGTAAAGAGGTTAAGTTATGATGGCTATCCATCAGCCATATTCGATACGAAATTAAAAAAAAAACTTTGACCATATAATTATGAAATTAGTTAAGTTAATGTATGTATTATAAAACAGCTATAAAAACAGGAGTGAAAATGTGTTAACAATTTATGAAGTTATCCATTTTTATCCATAAAATTATGTAAACATATAACACACCGCTTCTTTAATATATATTATGTTATCTAAAAATATAAGAAAAAAAAATTATAAATACATGTTATTGAGTTTTATAAATTTGCATAAACTATATATGAAACGAGAAAAAACACATGTTAACATAAAAGATAAGTTTACCGGGCGGGGGACACCAGGTGGGAGAATTTCATATAAAGGAAATAGTACTCTGGGGCATTCTAGAAACATGTGTTCCAGGGTACCATTGTCAAGACCACATTCACACAGCGAATGATCGCGAATACGAAACTTAGCAAGAAATACTGGAGTACAAACATGACCTAATCGCATACGAATAATGGTAGATGTAACTTTTTTATTTACATTTTTAAAAATAAAAAACCATGGCTTCTTTGGTATGAATGGTTGAATTGAACCGTAACGAATGCCTTTAACCAATCTGGTAGATTGCCATATTTCGTCCCAAGCTGCCCTTAGATTAGATTTGGAGTAATATAGCAAGTCGCGGGAAAAACAATCCTTGTGAGTTATCATTCCACAAGAAATGGCATTACGCGCACTTTGGTCCACAAATTCATTATGGGATATGCCAGAATGACTAGGTATCCATGCTAGCACCACTTGAATACCAAAAGCATGGCATTGCCGTAGAGTATCTTTAATTTTTAGCGTGAGATAAAAGGAGTTTTTGTTAAAAGGGGGCTTAAGGATGTCATGGAGGAGGCTGGAGGAGTCAGAAAAAATGATGGACTTATTTATGCGACGAGAGAGAATAAACATAACTGCTTCCAAGACAGCTATTGCTTCACCTGTAAATATAGATGTAGCAGGAGGGCATTTATACTTAAGAGTGACTTTTAATTTTGGGATCCATACAGCAGCTCCAACAAATTCAACAGCAGGTAATTTTGAGGCATCCGTAAATAAGGGAATCCAGCCTTCCCAATTTTCAGCAAAAATTCTATTAAACTGGGTATTAGCATTTGTCTCATTTTTGTGAACGCCAAAGTTGAGAATTATTTGGGGTTTAAAGAGCAATGTTTCGAATGGGAAGCTGTAGGTAAAATGGCAAGGTGTATGGAACAGTCTGAATGAAGAGAATTTTTGATAGCTGTTAATAAGGAGAGGGGCAGTTTTGTTAAACCAGTACCGGGAATTATGGAACAGTTGAGAAAGTGAATTTAATTTGTTATGTAATGGATGGGATGATAATTGAAGGGTTTTACAGAGATAACGATCACAAAGAAATTGTCGACGAAGAAAAAGAGGGGGTTCCGAGCATTCTACCTGGAGGGCATTTATGGGAGAAGATTTCATTGCACCACATATAGTACGTAAGGATCTAGCTTGTAGTTGGTCCAAGATACGAAGAGCTAATTTATTACATGGTTCCAGTAAAAAAGAGCCATAATCAAAATGGCTACGAATAATAGCATTATATAATAATTTTTGGTTGTAAGGATGGGATCCCCATCGAACACCTGCAACAGCCCTCAGAACATTGATGCCCTTCTCACATTTTTCAGATACAAATTTTAAATGGGGGACACCGGTCAGTTTGGAGTCTAAGATCAAACCCAAAAATTTTACTTCGTTATGAAAGTGAATACTTTCATGGTTAACTGAAAGTAAGATTGCGGGGATGGATCTTTTACGGGAAAAAACTACAGCTTTACATTTAGGAATAGACAGCGAAAGGCAATGGTCTTGAAGCCACTGATTAAGATGATGCAGTGCAGAGTTTAGTCTGTTTGCAGAATCTATGAATGATTTCGAGGAAGTATACAAGATAATATCATCGGCGAATTGCAAAATATTCACAAAGGGGATTACTGATTTCTCTAAATCAGCGGTGTACAAATTATATAGAATCGGGCTTAGAACAGATCCTTGGGGAAGGCCTTTCCATACCACTCTTGAGCTTTGAAAGGAGCCATTAACCCTAAAGATGACCGATCGTCCTACGAAAAGATTGAATATAATGTTAATCATCCTCGGCGGGATACTCAGCTGCAGTAGTTTCTGCCTGAGTAGGGGGAGGTGAACATTGTCATAAGCAGAGCTTATGTCGAGAAATACTCCGATAACGCTTTCTTCACAAGAAAACGCTAAACGGATATCCGTAGTGAGAATGCTCAAGTTATCCATAGTGCTCATGCCCCGTCTAAATCCGTATTGAGAATTGGCTAGAAGGCCTCTGTTCTCAAGGATCCATTCTAGCCTATTTTTAATTAAATGCTCTAAGATTTTGCATAAGGTTGTGGAAAGAGCAATGGGTCTGTAGGAAGTAGCAAGGTTAGGATCTTTACCAGGTTTATGTATGGGTAAAATAATTTGGGTTTTCCAAAATTCTGGCACGGTGCTATAATTATAAATGTGGTTGATAAGGCCAAGGAAGAAAATTTTAGAGGATTTTGAGGATTTAGTAACGAAAGAATAGGGAATCCCGTCAATACCGGGCGCAGAGTCTTGAAGCCTCTCCAAGGTGCAACAGAGCTCATTATATGAGAATGGTTCGTTAAACGGGTCGGAAGAAATAGAAGGAAGAAGGGTAGGAAAAAAGTCCTCAGAAGGTGCTAAAGGAGGAGCTATATTGTTGATAAAATCATGAAGCCAAAGATCCATATTATTTGATGATGTATTAAAGTGGTATTGTACAGACCCACGAAAATGTTTAATTTTTCTCCATACTAAAGCAGTTGGTGAACGAGGGGAAAGAGATTCGCAGAATCTGGACCACCCTTCAGCTTTCTTTTTAGCCAAAAATCTTTTTGCTTTCGCAGATATCTTTTTAAATGTTACGAAATTTTGAAGAGACATGTCCGACTTAAAACACAACTCGGCAGAGTTGCGAAGTCTAACAATCTTTGTACATTCAGCATCCCACCATGGGGGGGACGAGATTTTACCAGAAGAAGAATTTTTGAGAGGAATTGAAGAATCGGCAGCGGAAATAAGGGCACTAGAGAAGGAGTCGCACGTAGAGAGAAAGTTGGTGCATGATACGGGTTCCATAGAAGAGAGAAGGCAATCAAGTTTACGACTGTAGCTGTCCCAGTCCGCTTTGGAAAGTTTGTATTTTAGGAGGGGAGAGGGTTTAGGGCTGAAGGAAATAGTCGTATGCCATGTTGCTACCAAAGGGAAGTGATCGCTTCCATAAGAAAGCGGAAGGATTGACCAAGATAGAGATGGAGATAAGCCGGAAGATGCAAGGGTAAGGTCAACTGCGCTAGGACTTTGGGTGGGAGAAACTCTTCTTGTAGGTGAACCATCATTTAAGACGCATAAATTTAACTCGTCAATTAGATCAAGAAAGGGTGACGATAGGGAATCATTGTAGGGGGATCCCCACAATGCGTGGTGAAGGTTAAAGTCACCCATTATAATTAGGGGGGAAGGAATAGAAATTAAATGACTTCGTATCTCATTGATAATATTAACATTGGGATGGGGAATATATATTGATACAAAAGACACATTTAGAGCTCTGACGGCAACTATTTGAAATGAGGAATTGTGGGGTAAGAGAGGGATTTGTGAGAATTTTACGGATCTCTTGACAAGAATAGCACAACCAGCCCAACCATCGTCCCTGTCATCCCTCAGACAGGAATAGCCGGATAACCTAAAAGGTGAACCCGGCTTCAACCATGTCTCAGAGACTCCAAAAACGAGAGGATTGTGCTGATTGACAAGATGGATAATTTCGCTTTTTTTATGACGAATGCTTCTACAGTTCCATTGGAGAAGATTGTGAGCCATGTTGAATTTTAAATTGTGTAAATAGCTGTTCCAGTAGGTAGAATATGTTAGGGGGAAGGGCATCACTGAACTTAAATGCAATGTTTAGGAGAGCAGACAGAAGTAATTCTATCAGGTTTTCATTTGGGGAAGGGGAAGAACAAGAAATCTCAGGCTGGGTTGGGTTGAGTGGGACTTGCGGCGGGATGGCACAACCATTAGGTAAAGAGGAAGAAGGGGTAGATATAATATTATTATGCGCAGTCATATCGAAACCTTTCGGACGGCTTGTACCAGCGCGACGTTCAACGAAAATTGTTTTTTTCCTTTGTGTTATGGGAGTCGAAGAAGGAGAAGAGGGAGAGGCAGCAGGTTTTGAAGGTAGTAAATTAGAGGATTTGGCTACCTCAACAAACGATTTTTTTACAGGACGGAATCTAAGTGAGGCTTCTGAGAAAGAAACATTCTCTTCTGACATGACTAATTTAATAGCTTTTTGACGGGAATGCTCTGGACAATTAGGGTAAGTAGCCATATGAGCCCCAGAACATAGAAGACATGTCGAGTTATTTATAGAGGCCTGGCAGGTAGACCCCGGGTGAGGTTGGGCACAGCGGTAGCAACGAGGTTGTGACCTACATTGGGATGCTACATGACCAAAACGACAACATTGGCGGCATTGTATAGTGGGGAGCTGATATAAGGAGACAGGCATAGAGGTGTTAAAACAAAATATTCTGTCTGGAAGTAGATTACCCCGAAAAGTTAATACCACAGTAGTGGATGGGGACCATTCTGTAGTGCCATTTTGAATTGTCTTTCTGTTAAGTCTTCGGGCTTTTAGTATTTCTCCATAAGTTTGGTGGGGCTGAATACCAGAGATAAATTCCTCTAGGGACCAGTCAGTGGGGACATGCCTAACCACACCCATTCTGCACAGTTGGTATCTTGGTATAGAAGCATTGAGATTGTTGTCAGTAATGACATTGGATTTTAAAAAGTTATTTGCTGACTCTGCGGTATTAAATGAAATGGTAATTTTGCTGCGACCAAGTGGTTTAATGCTCCCTGGAACAATGTTGGGCACTTCATGTTGATACAGCATTTTGGCAATTTTGAGGGCTTGAATGGGACTACCTTTTTCTGCCGATAAATGGACCACGTATGGTCCCTTATCAGTGGAAAAGTAGATCGATTTTTCCTCAAAATCAGGGCAAGTATAATTGTCTTGAATAGACTCCGCCGGAGATTTATTCTTTTTTGGATTATCCGTGGGTGACTCTAATGGACGTTTCATTGCCTTTTTATTTAAACCGATATGAGAAGTGTTTTCTACTTTACCAAAATTGCCGCCTCCCCCATCTGGGGGAACATCATCGTCCAAATCCATGTGAGGGTAGACACAAAAACACAAACAAACACTATTAACTAAGGAAATAAAAATACGCAACTAATATTCTACTAATATAACATATGATTAATTATAAAGACTAAAACAAATATATAGTTAATTAAATGGTACAAAGAATATAAATAAAAAATAAATTTACGAATGCAAATAAAACGCGTCTATAACCTCTCGCTGTCAAAATGACACTCTACTATGTTGTTACACTAATATGAATATGGATATTTGTGACTCACCAAGAGCAGCGAGGTAGTTAAGTAGTTCAAGCGCCCGCATGAGTGTCTCGGGCGCTGGCGGATCCATGAAGTCAAAGTGCACCAGGTCGTCGATACCCAGCTTTTTCAACTGCAAAACTACAGATCCTAAATTTGATCTGCAACGTCAATGCGGACCTTGCGTTAGATGCGTCCAGTCTATGCATTAGCGGCGAGTGGAGGGAAACCGACTTCACACTATACCTTAATCTGTCGTAGGCACGTAATGGACAAGGTTGTTCAAAGACTAAGTAATAGTAATATTAATGATAAATGAAATGTCGAGTATTGTGTCATAAAACAAAACTTAAGAATGTGAACAAAAGATTTTGGTATTAAGGGTTTTCGCAAATTTAGAAACTGTTTAATGGAAATCTGTATAGAATTGATTAAGGGTTTCCTTCAGGCCAAAATAATTGGTGAGTATTTAACTGAAGATGGAAAATTATTGAAGGCTGTTTTGACACATTCTAGTTATTTTATAGTCTTAGATCAATGACCTAATAATGCCGAGCCCTGAGAAAAGTGCTCAAGATAATTTCAATACTTAGGACCTTAATCTAAAAAATTAAAGAAAATTGATACACAGTCACCTCAAAATCTCCGGATACGTGTTATCTTGCATCTCGTCTTTGTATGCCTTTTCTGTGTAGAGTCTGAAACATTTGCCCGGGCGTGTTCTTCCAGCGCGGCCAGCCCTTTGTTGCGCCGAGGCTTTGCTTATAGGCGACACCAGCAGCGACTCCACTCTTATACGAGGATTGTACACCTTCTGCTTTGCAAACCCTGGGTCAATCACGAACACGACACCATCAATAGTCAACGAAGTTTCTGCAATGTTCGTGGAGACCACTACTTTACGGCCTATGGCGCCGTTTGCTCTGTTCGGCGGCGCGGGCTCGAATATCCTTTGTTGCAAATTCGGCGGCAGCGTGGAATATAACGGGATACACTTCAATTCTCCAGCATCTGATGCCAAATTGTCTATCTCGCGTTTGATCCTTTTACAAGCGTCTTCGATTTCCTCTTGTCCAGTTAAAAACAGCAAGATGTCTCCTGCAATCTCTTCACACATGTGTATTTGGACCACTGTACGTATTGCAGCCTCCAAGTAGTCACGTTCAGGTTGCGGCGTATAAAATATTTCTACTGGATGCGTTCGTCCGGGAATGTTCATCAATGGAGCATTGTCGAAGTACTGCTGAAACTTTCCAGCATCGAGAGTAGCAGACATAATAACAAGTTTCAAATCCGATCTTTGCTTAATAACTTCTTTGAGTACACCCATTAGTATGTCCGTGGCTAAAGTCCTTTCGTGGGCTTCGTCAAGAAGAATAACTCTGTACTGCTCCAGCATAGGGTCTGACATAGCTTCGCGGAGCAACATACCGTCTGTCATATATTTGAGAACAGTCTGAGGACCGGAACAATCTTCAAAACGGATGCTGTAACCAACTTGCTGCCCTAAAGCCACATCCATTTCTTCGGCGACACGCTGGGCTACAGACATG
Organism: Deilephila elpenor; assembly: GCA_949752805.1. Taxonomy (NCBI): domain Eukaryota; kingdom Metazoa; phylum Arthropoda; class Insecta; order Lepidoptera; family Sphingidae; genus Deilephila; species Deilephila elpenor. The sequence goes on along the minus strand of OX457094.1, from coordinate 4,677,241 downwards.
GCCGCCACTCTTCTAGGTTGTGTGCAAGCAACACCTTTTGATCTGCCCACCGTCACCGTGGCGAACTCGACAGACCACTGCGGTATTTGAGTCGTCTTTCCTGAACCAGTTTCACCCACCAGTACCACGCACTGGTGGGTGTTTAGGAGTCTCATGAAGTCATTTTTGTATTCCCATACAGGAAGGCCCAAACGGCGTCGAAGGAGTTCGTGGTATCTTTGTGAGAGGGGAAGACCTGGGGAAAAACATTACAATGAGATTACATTACAGACAATGAAGTGGTGTTTGGGGAGATTGTTGTAATTTTCTTTATTTTTAAAAACTTTTTGGTTTAAAATATAATAGTGAAATATTATTGTCATACCTGTGAAAGGGTTTACGCCGGGCGTGCTGGTTGCCGTGGGCGGCAGAGTGCTGCCCAGGGTTGCGACTGTCGTGTCAGAAGATTCCCCACTGCTGCTCCCAGACTTGGAAGCAGCGGCAGCCGCCTTCTCCTCCCTTGAGACAGAAAATTTTCAATATCAGTTTCACAAGTAGTGGTGGTACTCGAACATTGGTATAAGACTGGGAATGTAAAATGGCAATACAATTATCATGTATCAAATATGTGCAAAGAAAGTAAACAAAACATAAAATCAAATGTAATTGGACTTTGAAGAATTTTTTTAAAAACAGTTTTTTTTTTTATATATTTTACTGAAATACTGTTACTTTTTATGTGTATCTAATTCTAAGATTGGTATCCCAAGATACAGGCTGTACCTAGTTTGGGAACCTCTGGTACCAATAGAATTTTAAGATCTCTGTAACGTCATTACTTAAATAAAATAAATAAAAAAAAATATCTGACAACAAGTTGGAGGATTACACTGAGCTTAAACAATCTGTTTTTTTGCTATGATTACTTACAAAGATTCAATAAAAACACAAGGTGACTTTGCTTTATGTTATTAACAAAAAAAGCAGAATGAGCATTTGAGATACTTAAATGACTATAGTTGCAACTTTAACAATGAGGGAATTTCCCTGAAAAATTTTATCGGACCATGTGATAGCTATTTTAAAACTATGATGTCCTGGTTGATGTGAAATCTGTGAGCAAATGGGCAATTGAGTACTGCTTATAAATCTATGTCACAATTTATAATAATTTGAATTGATGTTAATAATGTGGATTGAATGTACATAAAGTAAAATATTAGTATTTAAACATAGCATATTGCAAAGAAGCAACAAAATTTGTTGCAATAAAAGAAAACGGAACCTGCAATATTGCACCATATATAGCAATTGGTAGGCAATCGTAAATACTGGTTATAATATGTACTTTGTTTTTTAAAACTATGTCATTTCATAATAATTTAAAATAACTATCCATTCATACATAAACACTGTTTTGACAGCATATCATGCCTAAACAATTAGTGTATTATCTAATTTTAAATACTTAGTACCCACAGACCAACAATATGCAGTTTAAACAGGTGGGCCTAGATTTTTTCTTTTTTTTTTTAGGGATTTTATTCAACAACAATTATGTCAGATCTGTGGGTCTGACATAATACACTAAATAATAAAAATCAGATAAATAGGCCTAGACAATTTACATTGACCCCTTTGGGTTCACACTTAACAACAACTTTCCTTCAGCAAAAACATGTTCAGCCTATGCAACTGTAAATCTAATATAAGCAGACCATGAATTTTACTTCCTTCTCATTTTTAATTTTTATGCTTAATTTTGTGTGTATTGTTTATTCAAATAATTAATAGTAATTATGTTGGGTTACCTTATTGTGCTTGGTTTTTTATATTTGCTTATTTATTTATTTTTGTGATGCATTTATAATTCAAGCATTAGTGTTTTAAACACATTGTATAATAATAATATGGAGTACTTTGTGGGATCAACTAAATAAATGAATTGTTTACATAGACAGTAATTTTCTAAGAATGTGTGTCCAAAGCAGTCTTTGGCACACAGATATGAAGTTCAATTGTTAAATGGAAAATCTTAGAATTTTAAATGTGCGAAAATTAAATAAAGAAAAAATGTATATGATTAAATACCCAATTATTTGTTTTAATATTATGTCAGCTGTATTGTTCAAAGTGCTAAGTTCTATTCCCGCGCTAATAACATTTTTGTAACCTACAAACACATGTTCCGGTATATCCCTTGAGACCACGTCGCCGCAGCACCATAGTATGTTATACTGGAGGGGATCCACTATATGATTCATTTAATTATTATTCAATGTTGGTTTCACAAGTTAAAAACCAAGAATAGAATTTTTCGAAACAATCAGATTCATGTTTATAAATTTAAAATGATGGCAATGAAAAATAAATTTGGAAACTACATCCCCGACACTTCAAATAAGCAAATACTCAAAAATTGCAGCAATAGTTATTAGTTTAAATAGTCACCAGTAAATTAATTGGATATGCTCATAATATTTTTTTCTCCTCGCAATCCTATGAATTTATGTAAATAACAAAGAGGCAACAAACGTAGAGGCATGGCGTCCTAAACAAAATAAATCGTGGAACTAACCTTTTTCTTTTTATAAAGGGGTCCATTACTTCAATTCTTCGCTTCGACATTGTGGTTCACAACTTAAAACTACAAGAGAATTATACTATAACAAATTACTTTAATTTTCCTAATAAAATTTAGACCACCGACAAGATGGCTGCTTCACAGTCACAGTTTTACTCCAAAAAAGTTTTATTATATCAATTGTCTATTGGTATTACTTTTGTCTATGCCCATGTTGGCGATGAAAAGTTTTGAGCCGAAAAGAGTTCATCTTTAAAAATGTTGTTACGTTAGTACTATCCTTTATTATTTTAACAACAAATGGATTCTGAGTTATATTCAATTGAGTATTTTTACATTTGAAATGCTAAGAAACAATGATGTTAATAATACATTAAAGTAGTGTTGTGTAATTTTCGGAAAAATTCTATTTTTCGGAAAAATTTCAGGAAATTTTTCGGAAAAATTTCAAAATGGAAAAATAATGGAAAAATTCGATTATTTAACTTAATTGTTGCTTTTTAATCGTAAAATCGATTTAATTGTTTTATATTCGTAATAAATTTGCTAATAAAGTAAAAATACATGCATTTGTAATACTGTAAAGTCCAAATTCGCGATAGGGATTAAATGTAATGGCTGCAATTTGTAAAACAGAGTCATAAATCATTAATTATAAATAAAATATAATCAATTTGGTTCATAAAACACGAAAAAACAAACAATATATTTTTTTCTATTTCTCCCTGAGTTTCGATTCACCCCGTTTTTCTGGAAGTAACGTTTCGTTCGAAATTCAAAAATGGAAAAATATCGGAAAAATATTTTGAAATTTTTCATATTTTTCTGAAAAATTGAAAAATTTCATTTGGAAAATTTTCGGAAATTTTTCATGACCCAACAGTACATTAAAGTAAGATTAATTTAAAAGAAAACTATGATGCTAAAAATAACACAGTTAAACGTAAAAAGATTGGAACGAAACGTAACATTCCAAATAAAATGTCAGTGTGCGAGAACTGCGTATTTTGACTGTGCGATATTTTTGTCGAAATTTTGTAAATTATCTGTGTATATTTGTAAATAGCACGTGTTTATAATTATGTAAATATTACAGTGTGAAAAACAATTGGAAAAATATTATTAAAAGTTGTGGATGAATGTGGTATAGTGTTGTGTCGAACGACTGTCGAGGATTTTTGATGTGAACCGACATTTACGCAAATATAATTTAACATTAAATTAGATCTCAAGTTCCCACAGACGTGAGTAGCACAAATATGAGTATATTTAATATTTTCTTGTGAATGTAAGCATGTTAAAAATTTCAGTACGCAGAATCCAAAATGGCGGATTTTATGTTCATACGTCTATTTTTGTTTATATTCTCATTTTATTACATCGTAAACATGGAAGCCGTGTCGTTGTTGTTTCTATTATTAAAGACTTATACAATGTTAGTAAATTGCATGTAATATTGAATTATTTGCGACAGATGACAGGTCATAGGTTAGTGAACCTGTTGTGACATGTTCCTATATTTTTTTGTAATTTTGTCACTAAAGAAACCTTAGTAGTTTTTGAAACTGAACTTTACAGTTAACCGCAGACCCTGTGGATTCAATGTTGTTTTTACACGTTTGATTTTGAAGGACCTACCGTACCTTTTGTAAGTAGACTTTCAGAAATAATAGTGACTACTGACGTTCTATTACCATCACGGTATTTTATCACCAAAAATGTACATTTCCTATAAACAATAACTACTGACCAAGATAACATTGTATTATAAACTTAATCGTGGAAATTGATCCCTGTATTGTTATAATAATTAGTGCTATCTTATTTCCCATGCGCTGGTCGAAATAGATGAAAGGGCCACTTACCCCTATTTTTAGATAATTTGCACCAGGAAGTTTAAACATTGTTATTTTAATAGGCAGTGGGCACATTGCCTATGAGCAATCTTCTATTCAATTACCCACACATCAAGTACACCCTTATTGATGTTGGTTTATATATCATCACAGTTTAAATAAAGGCTCTCAAAAAAGACCAACATTCAAGTATTGTTAAATAAATTGTACTGCCATGGAAAAAAGAACATTTGTTCCCAAAGGCAATTCGTTATATTATGCAATTTTCTTGCCTGTTGCATACTGTAAAGATAGAAAAGAATTAATATTCTCTGTGTAAACATTGTGGAGCATAAATTTTTGATACAATGCATGTTGTTCATTGCTTTAATTAAATTGTATGCCACAAAAAAGAAGCTTTCACAATTTGAATGCATCTAAACACATGTACTTTGTCTATCAAATAGATGGCATGTTATCTCCATACATAATATGCCTAAGCTGCAGTCAACATGTGTATGTTGTTGGCCATTAAAAAGTAATATTAAAATATTGTCATCAATATGTGAGGCAACAATCATTACCATTTTCCTGGTTGTTTGACATCAAGCCGATTGACTCACCACACATAACAATTAGACTGCCCAGCTCTATTAATTGATGTTAATTAAGGCAATTGTTGTCAATGAATGTGGACGGCTAGGTTTTTGCCCTGACTTGGTTTCAAAGAATTTATTAATTATTAATGGGATTATAATAATTATGGATTTTGAACATTTTCCCCTTCAATCAAATAAGTAATAAAACTATTAATTGGCGGGCTTATATTTAATTAGAAATCTAAGTCACTTTTCAACTAAATAAAATTTGAATTCGACCTAAAGTAAATGAGATATTTTTGATAATCAAAAAGTTGTTTCTTTCATTAGCTCATTTTTATCACATTGTTAATTGTATTGAATGCACATTAATTTCTAGTAAGTTCATGTTTTGTCAAGGATACATGTGTCTTTTGCAAATAAGAAAATAATACCATATTTATTATTTGCATAGCTGCTAAAGGAAATACTATTACAGACAACTTGTTAAAACTAGTTATAGATGTATGAGGTACTTCTTAATGTAATTGGTAGAATGCATTAGCATGACACAATTGTATTGTCTTCACATGGGGCTAATCTTGTATAATCATCACTTTAAATCTCAATGCTAGGCCACTCTTTAGTAGGTCAGATTTGTGCAAACTTGCCTTTAGTAAAATGTGTTAAGATCAGTAGAAAAAAGGTTTTTTGGATTTATAATTTTACTTGTATATTTAAAAAATGTAAAACCAATGCAATTCTTCTGGTCTTATCACCTTTTAGGAAGGAATCAAAATTGGTAACTAAACTGTTAGAATGAATGTTTAATTAATATAATGTATTAAATAGAAAAATGTACATCAAATACAAGTTATTTTGTAAATTAATTAAATTTTTAATAATTCAGTGTATTGAATGTCAAACAACAAATCAATAATCATATTACTGTATTTCAGAACATTATGCTATATAGGTATCAGGGACCGAAAACCGCTATGCATTACGGTACCGGTATCGACGAATTTCGGTTACCTTTCTGATTTAGGTAACCGTTATTACGATAACCAATATTATAAAGGTTACCCTTAAATAAGATTACCGTATTAATACCGGTAACCGAAAAATGTCCTTGATTGTAAGAAAGAAACGGAGTATCGCGTAGAAAATAGTTTCACCATTGCATACCAGACGAATATCATTCTTGTGTTCTTTACGACTTACGTATAATCAATGTAATCGGGTCACTTTTTGCGGTGTAATTGTGTTGAAAATAAAAGGAAATGAGTAAAGGATAAACTTATATGCGGTAGTACCATACTGTATATAAATTGTACGTATAGAATAAAAATATTTTTATATCTCAGTTGATTATTATTTAATGTTATTATTTTATATTCTTTTTTGTGATCTAATATTATTATTGTCATTTAAATCTATATTTTGTTGTTTTATCCTTTTTGTTGTTGCTTATTTTTATTATGTTTGATTTATCTAAATACAGTATGTTACTATACCAAATAATTAGTTTTAAAAATTGGATGAATGCAATTAGCTTTCGACTTTTCAATTGAATAAATAAATAGATAGATACCTAAATTCACATAAATGATATAATTTAGTACAAATTCCCGATACTTTTAAGACATTAAAATTTTAAATAAGGCCCTACTCCGAGCATATGACCTTGAGCATTCACGTCATACTAAATCCGATGACCGGCGCGCGAGTTAGCGCTGCCAACTCCCTTGTCCCTGTACCCTTTCGGCCTTCTTAATGCTTACACACAGGCTTCATGACAGTGCACAAAAAGAAAGCAGGTCCTTCAGCGGGGTATAACCCCACCACCGCGTTCACTATGGAGTTCGCCAACATCCGCGGACTCCATACAAACCTTAATGCCGTCCACCACCTTCTTGAGACGGCCCGGCCTGCTTTGCTCTTCTTGACGGAGACGCAGATTCGTTGTCCGGCCGACAATTCTTACCTAATGTACCCCGGTTATTCGCTTGAAGGAAACTTCAAGCCAAAAGCCAGGGTATGCTTGTATGTTCGGTCGGACGTCTGCTGTCGCCGTCTGCGCTGCATGGAGGACCCCTCCTTCTCCGCACTGTGGGTGCACGTGGATCTTGGTTCCCTGAGCCGCATCTACGTGTGCCTCTACAGGTCACACAATGGGGACGATGAGATGACTCGGCTGTACAGATACCTTAGCCAGACGGCAGATGACACGCAGGTGCAGTTCCCGTCAGCGGAAATGGTGGTCTTGGGGGATTTTAACACACATCATGAATTGTGGTTGGGCGCTTCCAAGACCGATCATGCTGGCGGAGCTGCCCATGCATTCGCTCTCACACATGACTTATCACAACTGGTGAACCAGCCCACCAGGATCCTGGATGTGGCGAGTCATGCGCCGTCTCTGCTGGACCTTCTGCTGGCGAGTCACCCGGCCGGGTATAGTGTGACCGTTAGTGCTCCTTTGGACACTTCCGATCACTGCCTGGTTCGGTCCTTGGTACTGTTCGCTTCACCTCCACATCCCGTGCAGGTTAAGCTAGGGTCTGGCATTACTTGTCGGCGGATTGGGATAGCATGCGGGAATATTTCGCATCTATCCCTTGGCGGCAGCGCTGATTTAAAGGAAAAGATCCTTCTGCGAGTACCAACGCTATTGCTGACGAAATCAGACTAGGAATGGAATATTACATTCCTTCCTCTGAGATCAGTAAGGGCCGTGGAGGCTCCTGGTTCAATCGTGCATGCGCCGATGCTGTCGGTGACAAACAGGCGGCGTATCGCGCTTGGATCAGGGGCCGCGCTAAGAATTATCCTAATATCAGTTCCCTCAAGGAAGCCTACAATCGAGCCGCCAAGGCCTGCAAGAAGGCCTACGTTAGAGCGGACTCCCAGCGCGTTTGCAGGATTGGGCGAGCGTTGGCCAATCACCCAACTAGCAGTCGTGCTTATTGGAGATTGGCCAGGGCCGTCCAATCTAACTTCTACCGTCCAGCACTGTCCAAACTTCCGGCATACGGTCTGCTCGACAACTTGTGTTCGTGGATTTCTGGCTTTCTGCATGGAAGTATAATGCGTGTCGTCGTTGACGGACAAGTTTCGGCGTTCATGTCGGTTAATGCAGGAGTTCCGCAAGGCTCGGTGCTGTCGCCCACCCTGTTTATTCTGCATATCAATGATATGTAGTCGCTTAGCAACATTCATTGCTATGCAGATGACAGCACGGTTCATGGGCGATACTGCCATGGCCCCCAGGTTGCCGGGTCGACACTGTAAGTGGGCGCGAGGATCTTATCATTGACCTCAATCGGTCCTTGGGTCTCATTTCTTCATGGGGCTCCAGGAATATGGTTGAGTTCAATGCCAGGAAAACCCAGGTGTGTGCGTTCACGTGCAAAAAATCCCCGTTCTCTCCCCTCCCCATTCTTCAGGGTATTCCCCTCTCAATGCGGAATAACAATGGATGTCCGTTGTGATCTCGATCCAAGGAATCACATCGAGCGCGTAATATCTGCCACTTCCCGCAGGGTTGGGGTTCTGAACAACGGTCGGTTTTTCACGCCCGGTCAACTAGTACAAAGCACAGGTTCGGCCGGGTATGGAATACTGTTCGCACCTCTGGGATGGATCCGCCCAGTACTTGCTCAATGCCTTGGACGGATTGCAGCGGCGGGCCATCCGCATTGTGAATTATGCAGGCAACTTAGAGTCGCTACAGTTACGGAGGGATGTCGCCTCTCTAAGCGTGTTCTACCGTGTTTACAATGGCGAATGCTCTGAGGAATTGTTCAATTTGATCCCCTCCTCTCCTTTCCTTAACAGAACCACGCGCGCTGGCTTGCGGAGCCATAGCTTGACTATTCAATCCATCTCGGCGCGAACCAAAAGGTTCTCTAATTCATTTTTCTGCCGCGCAGTCAAGCTGTGGAACGGTTTGCCATCACACGTGTTCCCTCCTTCCTATAATGCTGGGTCCTTCCGCCTTAGCGTAAAGAGGCATCTCAGCGGGCCGGCATGATTGTATGGAATGATATGAGACTTCCGTCTGATACCATTCTGGGCGGCATTAGCACTTACCACCAGATGCAATGCAGTCAAAATGGCGGCCACTATTTTAAATTTTAATACAAATTTGGATCACTTGGTCATAGGGACACGCAGACTTCGATTTTGAGATCGATCGGACCAATAACAAAAAATTTCAAAATTGCGGCCATTATTTTGAATTTTTAATCCAAATTTGGATTTCTGGGTCAGAGGTACCCTCAAATTTCGATTTTGAGATCAATCCGACCATAAACTAAATAGTTCAAAATGGCGGCCACTATTTTCAATTTTTACAAGTAATTTGGATTGTCGGGTCATGGGACCCTCAGATTTAGATTTTCAGATAAATCCGTCCAATAACTAAAAACTTCAAAATGGCGGCCACTATTTTAAAATTTTAATACAAATTTGGATCACTGAGTCATAGGGACACTCAGACTTCCATTTTGAGTTTGATCGGACCAATAACTAAAAACTTCAAAATGGCAACCACTATTTTCAATTTTTAATACAAAGTCAGCCGATGGCGATGTCTAGGAAGACATTTCAATCGCTTAGTTTTTTGAACTTGATAGGAATCAAATAAAAAACAATTCAACACTCGCGACCGTACTGAATGAAATTTCAATTAAGAAAAAAAATAGCAAAGGACGCGTCAGTACCAGTTGCAAAATGCACCCATGCGCCAGCCGGGGCGGCGGCCTTGAGTTGAGGCCCGCGCTTTGACTTATGCCGACGGCACGTGTAACATAAAGGTAATGCTTATTTCGGTTACCGGTATGATACCGGTAAAATCTGTCAAATTTAATAATTGATGGTGGATAAGGGTTACCTTTTAAAATACCGGTATTTTTTTGTTTCGGTTGTAACCTAAAAATTACGGTTTTCTCGATACCGGTTTCGGTCCCTGATAGGTATAGACACTAAAGCTTCATTTCATACACACCACCACACTGCTTTTTGTCTTTTGTTCATAAATCTCCTCATGGAAACGCCTTTTATTAGTTTGTTCCTTATTTGGCTACATTTTAAGTCCCCAATTTGTCCATCCATGTGTATAAAAATATAAATAAAATTGTATAGATTCTATCATTGCTTTTAAAACATGTAGAATGAAATAATTGCCCCTGATTGTATGCACAGATACTGTAGAAATATCTTGATACTTGATAGTCATTGTTCCATTATCTGCCTTTAATCTGACTCATCCATTACTCACAATTTGTCATTATTGTGTTTGTTTAATACCAATGCAGAAGTTTAGAATGGCACCTGAATGTGAATAGTTTATTGCCTCATTAGTGTTTTTGTGTATGTGCATTGATTTTTAAGTGTAAAGTTACATTAGAATTAAATGACAATTGTGATTAATTTCATACTGGATGTTTTTTAAAATACTTTTTATCAATGGTGTTAAAGATATTTTTTATTGAAGAATATGTAAATTATGTTAAATTGTTTTATACAAAAACTTAATAACATCCAAAATTATGTTTATTTCTCCACTGTCAATTATATTACTAATCACTTATGCCTGGTAGTGTATATATCCTGTACAAAACCACAGGAGACATATAAGTGGCTCACTTATTAATTCTTTATCAAATTTTGCATTTTAATCTAGAATACACAAAAACAATATAATATACTTCAATAAGTGTGTAATGTTCTTTGTCCAGATGGTAGTTCGCTGGGCGAACCTCTCATTGTGCCTGTAGTAAACACACCCCAACACAATGGGACAGCAGACTTCAAGGAAAAGTAAGTATTATTTTGTTACACAACTGAGGTACCAGTTTCATTTGGCATATGAGATAACATCAGAGTATCATTAATAGCTATCTTACTTTCAGCACCAACATCAGTTATTTTTTAAAATTAAACCCACATTGACTAATGTAATGTGTGGTCTTTTGGGGATATTCTTACTGGACTGTATGGCTCTAGTCATCCGGTGCATTGATATAGCTTTACTATGCTATAATAATGTGGAAAATTATTTGTCCCAAATGTCTCCTATTTATTTTGTTTCTGAGTAGTTTCGCCTAAGGTTAAAGACAAGCTAGGGAGCTTAAGAGATTGGCTGAGCTTTAGTGCTGGGTGTCAATTCATGGTATGCTTGATGCCACTGTTGATCTTGTCTGACAGAACTTGTAGAGTATGTGTGGGCGACACAGTCCTACTGTTTACATGAATAATTTATCAATGATAGTGTACTGGTGTTGTAGGCGGAGAGTGCACGTGCGGCTGCGGCGCGTGGGAGAGGCGGAGATACGCGGAATCGCCCAGCAGCGTCCACAAATACGTCAGCGCGGTTACTGACAGGTACACATTTTTTGTATTCTTAAATGTACCGATTCGTGGATATATTTGAATATAATCTCATTGCCTTTCAACTTAGCCATATTCCACAGAAACATGGGATTTGAGAAAAATAGTTTTCATTGGTAGTCACCTGATTTCACCTTTTAAGACAGTTATCCTGGACACATAATGGTTTTTAAATAGAAAAACTTGCACACCAACACCTGGAATGTTTGAATCTTACAGTTTAGAGGCCGCTATCATGCAATACACACAGTCCAAATAGTTCTTGAAAGTGCATTCAAACTCACTTTATCTATGGAACATTCAAACCGCTATTACCCATTACAACATTGGAGATCTTCACACAGGAATCAGTGTTTTAGAATCCAGCTGTCACATCTACTACTACAACTCCTGTAAGGCTGGATCCAGGAACACTAACTCTGATATTTAAAACCAATGCAATAAGGTGTTGTTTCGTTTGCAGATGGAGCGGGCGGGAGTGCGCGTGCCGGCGGCGGCGCTGGCGGCGGCCCGCGTGCGTGTGCACGGCCTACAGGCGCGTCAGCGACGCTTGCAGGGACGACAGGTCGGTTTATACACCACATATTCTATCGCCTATATAGCATCCCTTTTTTTTTCTATAACTGTATTAAAAACTGAGATGAATATATTACGATCTTAATGTATTCTTGCACTCTACCTTTGAATTGTTTTTCTGAGGGTATGTGGCTAACGTGGAAAATATTGTTTTACAAAAGTAAAATTATTTCACCTCAGTTTTGTAATCGTACCGTAGTACAACTACGCCACCGAAGCTGCATTAAATTAAATAGTATTAAAATAAACAAGAAAGTAATTGATACTTTGTTTCAAATAAATATATCCTTTGATATTGTTTAGCAGTTTATTGCTAATATCATGACCTCTGCATTTACATTAATGTTTGTATTTGCAGGTTGGCGGCTGTGTTGACCCTGGGCGCACGTGATCTACGCAGAGAGCTTGACGCCATCGTCATCAACGCAGGTTATTACATTAAACTATCAATGTGTTTTATGTAAATCAGCTTACCCATGGTACTACTACCTACCATAAAAAAAACTGTTTGAATCTCAGCAATGACAAAAATATCTGTCAGATTGCAAATATTTGTATCCAGGGTTACATGTGTCTTGGACCTTGGTAGGGCATTAGTTTATTACGTGGTTCAATACACATTGAACAATTGGATATAAATACATTTCCAGCAGGATAATTTTCTAGCCACTAAAAGCCTTGGTGAAGTGGCCTTACAACTTCTGTCAATGCAAAATATTATCTCGGATCAATATCTAGCCTCAGTACTCAGAGTCACTGACAACATTGTATTATATTCCTTACAATGGCATTGAATAATTGTATGTGGCAATATTGTTGCCAACACAATTGTGATGTTAATAACTCTGTAGTCTGTATAGTGTCATTTATCTCTTTCACCTATGCTTCTTAAAATACCTTTGATCACTAATCAGGCTTTCTATTGTAGTAATGTAGTTTTTGCGATCTATGTTGTATACATAGCGACAACAATACCAATTGACTACATACCACATTTGACATTGGTACATGCTTGCGTGGATATTAAAATGTATGTATAAATTTCCAGAAGGTGATACAAACAGGGAGAATGGAGAGCCCACAGCAGAGGTGTATGTCCTGTCTGTAGCACCAAGAAGGTAACAAGTTAATTAATGATTATTTTTGCAAAAACATGAGGATATTTTATTGAAATTGAACTAGTATATAATTAGTGTTAGGATGTAATTTGCAAATAAAAATGGGAATATTTTGGTATAAATAGATGTGTTGTTGAAATTGTTGCTATATTAGTGTTCTGGTGTTGTTGCAGTGCTGAAGGAGAGAGTTCACAAGAAGGACGAAGGAACGAGCTGTCGCAGCCAAACGATGGATCTATTAGATTGCACCCACACTTCCAGGTGAGAAAATTATCGTGTACAAAATCCAGCAAACAATGGTGTGTACATATAATATGGGAAATATTATCCTGATAAAAATGTCATGTTCATTTGGTTTAAACCATTTTTGAAATTTATGGATGAAAAATGTCATTTTTATGTTAAAAGATTACCAAACTGTTAGGCTAGACATCATATGATTTCTTTATTTTATATAAATTTATAACATTGTTTATAGTAATTTGAGTTCTTATTTGGTATTGTTTTATTTATGAGTTTTCAGGGAAATACTTATGTGCATACTTAATTGCATGTGTCGTTGCAGGTGGTGTGCGGCGGCGAGGTGCGCGCCGTGCTGGTGCGGGCGCCGCCGCTGCCCGCGCTGCCGCCGCCCGCGCGCGTGCACACGCAGGCACGTGCACATCCCTCATATACTCACCATCTATATTCATCAACACATTACACTCCTTTAGGCAGTCGTGTAGAATTATTAATTTTATTCACAAGCAATTTTGACCATGGGGTGCTTGATATTTCTAAATAAACTCTTTAAAATGTCTCGTCTATGGCGTCCTGAGTGGTCATTGAATTGTTTACTTTTGTGTCAAAATTACATAATATTTTGCCAAAGTTTTTCCGCATGCGTCAGGGCTACTGCGCCACTATTTATATTGCATTTTATGGTATAAAGTTTGTTGATTGAAGTCGACACTGCGTTCCTCCATAATTTAAAAGTACATTAAATTATCATCACACTAGTCCGTACTACTTTCGCAAAACCATATTAAATTATGTATCATGTGTAACTTTACTCCTACAGGTGGACTACATACACTGCTTAGTGCCTGATCTGCAGAAGATCACAGCCTGCTCCTTCTACTGGGGCAAGATGGATCGATACGAAGCCGAGAGGCTTTTAGAGAACAAACCTGAAGGTGTGTATATTATTCCACAATATATAGTGCTTCGTACAATGTTCATCTCCTCTTTCTTTCTTTTTTTCAAGATTTTAAGACCAATCAGATTAATAACTAAAAAGTTCACAATGACCGCCACGATTTCCAAGTCTGAGTTTGAATTTAGATGAACGAGGCTCTTGTAGGCTACTTTTATGAAATTACCATTACACGATTAATCACAGTTCAGTAATGTGTAAGTATTTGTGTGTGTGTGCAGGCACGTTCCTGCTGCGCGACTCTGCGCAGGAGGAGCACTTGTTCTCGGTGTCGTTCCGCAAGTACGGGCGCTCGCTGCACGCGCGCATCGAGCACTACCAGCACCGCTTCAGCTTCGACTCGCACGACCCCGCCGTGTTCGCCGCGCCCACCGTCACCGGACTCATCGAACACTACAAGGTACTGCAACCTCTACTTGTGTGTGTTATACCAGCACACTAGTTTCTAAATAAAAAATATTAACAAATACAGAAAGAAAATTGATATTAATAAGGATCAATAAAATTCTTCGTGATTTGACGGGTATTTTATTGTTAAACTGGAATTATGTGTAGTAGTAATGCGGATAAGTAATAATGAAATATGTGAATGCTAACTTGTGCGTGCAGGACCCGGCGTGCGTGATGTTCTTCGAGCCGATGCTGACGGCGCCGCTGCCGCGCGCCGAGCCCTTCTCGCTGCAGCAGCTCGCGCGCGCCATCATCGTCTCGCACACCACATACGACGGTACCACTCCACCACACACTAATCTCTCTCACCACACTGACATGTCCTTCATAACTATAACATATTTATCATACTCATTACTCATGTTACCATTTGCAATAATGACATTGAAATATTTTTTAAGGAAAATACATCATTTAAATAAACAATTATACTCCTATTTAGCAAGCGACAAGAGATATTATTTTACACTCCCCATTTAATCTGTACTTTTTATAAAAGTGGCACACAAGTTACCCATTTTATATACATAATAATATGTATGTATTAATGTTGGTTGAATCCCGCAGGTGTGGAACAGCTACCCATTCCAGCGCGTCTGAGGCTGTACCTGAAGGAGTACCACTACCGCCAGCGCGTGCGCGTGCGCCGCCTCGAGCCCGACCTCTACGACCAGCCGCACCACTGCTGAACATCCTGCATACACTGAACCTCAACTTCTTCATAACTCCTTGCATCTCATGCGCTCCTGGTATGTTGCCTTGAAAATACCCACTTGGATAGCTTAGATATTATGGAAAATTGGTTTAAATACCCAATTTGTTACATATTATGTTGGCTTTTACACATATACAACATTTGCATCATTCACTATCCAGTGTTGAAGTAAAATCTATAAATAATAGAGCTGTTCCGGCGTACATTCTGTTTAAATCGGAACCCAATGGGTACCCAAGAACAAAATCATGTCTAAAATAGAGATATTTTCCTACTACGTATTATGCATATTTACTCTAAAAATAGATTCGTTATTTCGTAATAATATAAAAGAGATAGTGCCATGTCGTTTTCCACATGCAAAAATTAATACTAAACTAAATATATTAATCTAATTTTTCCATAAGATTTTGTTCTTGGGGTGATAATTTCTTGAAGCAACTTATGTAAAGTAGATATCTGAAGGGGTAATGTTAATGAGGCCAGTTTTCTCAGGCAGTTTGTTTTATGATAGCTTAGGATTAACTTAAACACTTAAATAAAATCACAATAATTATTATATTCGATAGGGGGATGAAGCAATTACTTAAGAATAGTGATGATCAATAAAAGGGCCGGCGCGAATATTTGTACACTAACTAGCAGCAAAACGATGCTCCAAAATAAATAAATATGAGCAATATACGAGATATTATATTATTTGTTGATATTTATTTCTGAACTTTCAATGGGTAACAATTTACGACTTATACTCGTCCTCGGTCTCTTTGATTATCGTCACTATTTTTGTAACGCAAAAACGAATCATATGATCGCTGTGGACAATAAAGCAGTTGTAATGGCACACGTTTAAAATGTCCCGATGCGAAATGTACATGTCGTGTATCAGCACTAAAGGTCTTCTGCGTCTGCCTATTTGATTGGTTGTTTAGTAACAGGCATACAAAATGTTGATATATTTTATGATTTGCCCAGGTAGAATATGCTGGTGAGGTTGAAAAATCCAAAAATGCTTTTTGGTCCTATGCGATGATATGGTTAATTTTGCGCGTAATTTGTAAAAATAAAACAAAATTATACATATATAAATATATGAATTTTGAAATGATTAATTTTTAAGGTTGCGGAGTACATTCTGTAAAAACCGTTATGTGTTTGTCTATGGTACGATTTTACAAGTTTAAAATCGTCCACTGGTTGTCTATTTCATTTTATTTCTAATTCTTACAGCTTATTAAATGTTGCATTTGATTCACTATGCGATGTATATTTTTCGGTCAAATGATCTTTTATGAATATTTATAAATGGCAGCACCAAAATTACAACCAGTGATAATTGTTTTAACAAACAATACGGTTGTTACAGAAGGTACAGAGAAAAGTATTGTCATGTAAATATTGTTATAGATAGAAATGTAATGTGAAGTTATTCAAACGTCCAATGAATTAAAATCTTTGTATAGGAATATAACAATACCAATGAATTTTATATTTAATGTAAACAAGGAATATGAGGGTCAGTTTAAATATATTCCGTATTGAATCGATACTATTAGGAGAGTCCAGTTGTGTCTTTGGCCGGTTGACATCACAGCTCTATATCTCACAAATGCTCTTTTTCAATTTTGAATAAGATGTATGGATCGCGATGAAAAACAGTTCCTCAGTCACAGGCCACTAAAATTCTACTAATACCTTAAGTACTAGAATCAATAACGACTTAGTCTGGAAGATACTGCTCTACCTATATACAAAGATTTTAAATTCCATAAGACTTGTTCAAAAACGAAGAAATATGAACTTAAGTTGAAACGGGCGACCATGCGTATTGTTAATGTTAAGTAATATAATACCGAAGACACTGGGTGCTGTGTGTTAGGGCCGTAAGAACGCTCCACTCATACATTTATTTTTAAATGTAGTCTAAAGGAGCTGCCATTATTGATTACCTAAAGTATCAAATTCTGTGCTAATAAAAATGGGAACACTTTATTTCTTTTTGCTTCCTATAGACTATCTTCTGCCACTGGGCATCAACTACAATGATCACTGTATTCTAAAAAGGTATTTCTGTACTTTTTCCAAGAGTTGTCATTTTTAATAGGCTTCCAAGATGGAAGGTCCCCAATCGGTCTAATGTTATTTTATTAGTATTGGCGTCTGCCGCAAAGCATGAGCTAGTAGCAATCAGTGTCTCCGGCATTATTTTTACATCTGAGGATCTTGAGAGTTATTATTTCTAACACATCCAGTCCGTTTGCGGTTATAAGCTCTCGTATCCTTAACAAACTACTTATTGTAATAAATATTATGTATAATAAATTATGTTGAATATTGCTCCGAGTCGGTTGCAAGGCGACAGTTTTGTCCGTGATATACCCTGACATAATTGTCAATGCGTTCGTCTGTTGTCGTTATTGCAACGAGCTGAATTTACAAGGCAAGATGTACAGCGCTGTAGATATAGTTTTAGATTTTTAATATTTCAGAACTGAACGCCTTTCAACTGACTAAGGGAAAAATGTATTATTTCATTTCGGAAACTATTGTACACAGTGTTGAACGTACAAATTTATTGAGAAAAATATATAATAAAAAGTATATTTTAATGATTTTGTGTTTATTATTGAAGTGGAACTTCATGAGTACCTTGTTATTTGAAAATTCGATGAAAAACACACACAAAGAAAGTTGTGTTAAACCTGTCATCATTATGCGAAAAAAATCTCAAGAGCACAAAAAGTACTAGGGCATCAAGTAAAGTAAGGACGTCTCTTTAAATCTATGATATCAATATGCGTATTAATTCCCAAAGCACCAAAACTACTAGGTGATAGAAAAAGAAACGAGGTTTCGTTAAACCTCTGTCATCAATAAGCAATATATTTCTCAGAGCACAAAAAGTACTAGGGCGACAGAGAAAAGAAGGAGGTTCCGTTAAATCTATGCTATCAATAAATGCGGAATATTTCCCAAACACAAAAAAGAATTGTGTGTAATACGCACGTGAGAAGTTATACTTCTTTTTAGGATAAAAATAACTTTTAACACGATTTTTTACTATGGCCTATCATTCAGCACCCTAATATATAACAGAATATCAAACTGCACTAGTTTCTAGAACATGAATATCAATGGTGTGGCGTAATATTAAGCGAGAGGCTGATTGGTCTATCGTAGTTGGTGGGCGTGGCTTAAACTGGTAAGAGCGTTAGTAGTAGCCAATAGGAAGTTGGCTTTTTATTATGATTAAAAAACATCTCCATCAATTTCATGCGTTCCTGGTACTTGAAATGGGAAAGTTGTTTAATTTAAAATTTGTCAATTTGTAGCTAACAGGAATATACCTGCATTTTATGAATAAAAATATCTCCGTCAACTTTATGCGTTCCTGGTACTTGAAAGGTGGAAATCCTTTTTATTTTTAAATTTGTCAATTTTCTAACGAAGTCTAAATGAAAAGTTCTAGTTTACAGTAGGAATGTTCAATTTGACTTTGAAATCGATTATTCGGAATACCCTCGGTTTTAATTAATCCCGATATTCGAGATTCTTTATTGTATTTATATTATTTCAATATATACTTAATTATGGCGCTTTTTGGCTGATGGTGTGCGTGCATCGTAAAAATTTTACTCACATAATTTTTCCAAAGGCACCAGAACAAGTTTATCTTCAAAAGTACTAGGGCGACAGAGAAACAAAGGATTTTTCTAAATGTCATGTCATCATCTACATGCGTAAGAATTTTCAGAAGTAAAAAACAGTACCAGGACGATAAAGTATGCAGGAGGATACTGTAGTTAGAGAGTTCGACCCACTGTCCGATGTCTACTCGCAATTATAAAATATCTACCCGCAGTTACATACCCTAAAAATATTAAGTCATAAATTCAAATCATTTTATAGGAGCGATTCTGACCCACTTTTTGATGTTTTTGTTATGACAAAAAGTGATGTAAAGGAATTTGTGCCCGATATGGCGATAGGCTCGCCCCCTGTCACATCGTGGGACGGAATATACAAGGCGAAATGTGGGTGTCCTGGTGGCGCTTCTGCCTACCTCTTCGGGGATAAAGACGTGTGTTTATGTATGTAAAAGTGATGTAAAACTTGGTAAAAATATTATGCAAATAACAAACTTTAGAATTTTCCAAATACTCCTGATATTCGAAGTTTCACTTCTGCCTTGTGTGAATTGCACACACATACTTTTTTGGGAAGGTTTTTAATAAAGTTTTTGATGGTGCTAAAAGCATTTAGCTCAATATAGCATAATGATCAGGTTCCTGCCATCAAAAATTAATAAAATGCGTGGTAACTGCGTGTTGCCATTTTCATATTATGCGTTAATAATGTATAAATGGGTTTAAATAATAAAGACAAATATATTCTAACATCATTTTTATTACATCAAATAAATTATAAAGTCCATAGGCATATTTTTATTTTTAATAAAAAAGCGCATGCAATGCCTCACGGAGCATCTCTTTATTTGCAACACATCGACTATTCGCTGAATCGATTTTTAATTATTAATATCGATTCATATAGTACAACACTAAACTAAATCCAAAAAAAATATTTATGATTTTCAACATATCGCCAAGATTAATTGAAAATCTTACATAAATTTAGCTTAGGTACTTTAAAACTTAAAGCTTACTTACTTTACTTATATTAAAATAAAAATCTACCAAAAAACCGGTTTACACAAATTAGTAGAAAAATTAGAAACTATGGCAACACTAGGACTTGTATGGTAGTGGGCTGGCGCTCTTTTGGTAGATTCTTACGTCTTTAATACTGACAATAAGTTAGGTCGTAAATGCGTTGTTTACAGTGTTACCATACTAAAGAAAATCCTACCACAATGGTAGAAAAATAAATAGGGAATGCAATAATAATCTATATTATACCTATACATTTACACTTATTCTACTGATTTACAAGCCTGAAGCGATTAGCAACAAAACTATAACAAATAATTAAGATGTTTTTACAATACAAAGTCATGGATCTAATACGATCCCATGTGAGTAAATGTCGAATAAAAACTTCGAAATAGAGTATGGGAGAGTAGCAATATTTTATGAATACATAGTCCTCGAGAGAGCCATGTATTTGTTTTTTCTCATAAAGTATATCAATAATGCAGCTGTGATGATCAGGCAATTTAGGTTATCCTAAAGTATGGTATGAAATTCGCCTGAGGATTGGCATGACATAGGTAAGTCTCCCAGCTCGTTTTTTTTTAAGGTACACACTTAGGCGTCAATTATATTACATCTAAAATACTTAAATTATCCTAAGTTAGTCATAGAGTACAATATTTATTACGTACTATCTAGGTTTTAAAGAATGGTTGATATTACATGTTCAATACAGTTTTCTTGAGAATTGTCAAAAGTCCCACTTTGATTTCTATTAAAAATGTGCAATTCCCTTTAAATATCAATTAATTATAACGCAAATATACCAACTTATTAATACTATAAGAAGTTATTGTATAGATGGTTAGTTGAAAAAGAAAGATATTAAAATAATAAAAAAAAATAGGTTTTATATGTTTAACATTTGAACAAAAGTATTATATTTACTTCGTATTTAATTTATTTTATTTTGTCAAAAAATTGGTGAAGTATGTGGAATATGTTTATTGTGAATAGGCAGTTCCTTTTTAATCTAATCGCACTTATGGGGACTAGTAGCGAAAACTCTCAAGCTCGAGCCTCGATTTTAGACTTTGTAAAATTTATGCATCATTTGCTATTGGTTTTAAATGAGATTTATATTATGAACGCACAAATATATTAGTATTAGACGTTTAAAAAAAATGATTGTAATTTATCAAAGAATATATTGTATAGTTAAATGTTCCAAAAGTCAAATGTATAAAAAAAATATAACTTACCACTAAAAATAAAAGGCAAGATATAACTTAATAGTACAGTAAAAATACAATAAATAATTGAACACAATAACGAACCGCCAGTGACTAAGCTATAAGAAAATATAGCTTGGTAGGTATCGCTTTTGAAAGCATATTACGAGCATTCAGAAAATCGGAATACGTATAGTATGGACTTCTAATTTGAAACTCGCGTTTGGGATTATGGGTTTCGTGAATTGAGTAAATGTTGAATATTTTTCGCAAGTTTTGTGACCAGATAACAGCACGACGCAGGCTTATGTAAAAATAGCAAAATTAGTTAATCGTTTTGTTATTTATTAGTCAAATCATGACTGCTGAATTAATGAGACAGCTAAACCTTTATAGACGGAGGGTGAAGCCATCATGACTGATATGAATTAAAATCACATACAGCCTGTCACATCACCGGTACTGCACTATGAATCATAAAATAATATTCTACAGTATAGCCTCTGGATTTATTGTTAGTAAATATATAATTATAGAATATTTTGCCATTTGTGTAGTTAGAAAGAATTTATATTTGAATGTTCATATGATAGGTAATTAAATAATTTTATAGAATTTTGATTGCCTCTTAGTGATGCTAGGATTATTCATGTATTGTAAATTTCACGGTAAAGTTATTCGACAGCTACATTAACAATATTGGATATAATTATATCTCATTATAGAAATATTAAGAACTATGAGAAGTTACAAAATACTACTCTAAAAAGTTGAGGTTGCAGATTGGTAGTTAAGAAAGAAATGATACCTGCTTTTTAAATTTTATGTTAATGTTAGGTGATTGATTTCGTATATGGCGTGTTCTTTGAAATGAAGTGTCTTTCTTAACTACAACCTCGGTATGACATACTCGTTTAGGCCGCCACTACTTTCTTATTCTTCTATACAAATGTAAATTCGTTATTTATTATATTAAAAGACTGTTGTAGTTTAAGGAGATCATCGACACTTTGTGAATAATTTGTTCATTTCGCTTTTTCTTTTAGTTTATGTGTGGAGAAAAAGAGTCCGAATCTTAAAGGAAACGCGGAAAGCGCATTTTAGCCAGTTTCATTAATATTCAGTTCGTTACTCGTAAACGTTTGTAGACAATAATTGGGAACATCAAAATAGCGTCAACGTTTCGATTTTGAACCATTAAAATCGTTTTGACGTTTGATCTAAAACTGAATTTAATAATCTAATTTATTTTACTGCACCTAACTCGGATATTGAGATGTGACTTTGAAACCAACTGAAACATTCTGGTCAAATCTGTGGAAATTAATGAGACACTAAACATTTTACGTTTTTATTAGCGATCTAATTTATTTTAATTAGACTCAACAAACAAAATATCGATAACATGCTCAAACTACTTACTGTCTCCCTATAAGTATAGTTCTCAACTTGTAAATTCTATGTAGAACCTCCCATAGATAGAATAAAAATGCAATTAATTTAGAACGCTTGTTTTTGTGATGACGTATGAATACAAATATTTTATATGTGAAATTCGCCAACCCGCATTAGGGCAGCGTGTTGTACTATGGCCTAACTCCTCTCAATCGCACTCTCGGTTGTAGAGGAGTCCTGTACTCAACAGTGGGCAATTATATTTGCTAATTCAGTACAGTACAGCATGATTATTTTAATTATAAAATATCAATCGTCTTGTGTTAAGTCTTGCGTTAAGATAGTCCTTTCTCGCACTTTTTAAATAAATTTTCCATAATGTTACCCTTAAAATATGAGAAGCGATGTAAAAATGCTACTTTCTACTACAGGGTATTCCTTATTGTCTACAGTATTGAGTATTAATATGACGGCGATGGACGCGTGGGGTAGGATTTAAGAACAAAATAAGGGGTAATTTCATAATTAAAAAATAGACCTTCAGTGGGACACCCTACTCTTACTATTGTTCGGGGATAAATAGTCTTTTATATAACGTATCCATCAATTTCATATTTGGGGCTTGCATTCCATATTACTTTAAACGCCATTTTATAAGATGAAAGTATTCCCAAGTTGGAAATTGGACTATTTTGTATAAATAATTAAGTCCAAAATCTAGGGAATTTGTAGATTTTGTTAACTGCGCTATTCGACATAGCAATCTATAAATGCATTACGTAAAATTAAAATCTTGCATTTCAGATTATGACCCCTAAAATATTCTCCTAAATCTGCGTCTAAGATTGTTTTTGAGTAACGACATGGTAATGCTATTTTAATTGTTAAACATCTAATGATTAATTACACAGTAGTCCGCTTATTACGATAGACGGATATAACGAGAATCCGTTTGTTACGATATTATTTATGTTCCGTATTAGATTAATGCAAATGTTGACTTAAAAGGAAAAAAAATACTTATGAAAGTGTTTTTTGGAAGGATAAAGCTTTATAATTAATTCTGTTGAGGAATCATGATATATTAAATGTCATAGTAGGTAAATATTATTCGTCTGGACTCTATTTCTCCTAATAGTTCTTCACGAATACGTTCCTACGGCACAATAACACATTTTTTTCCTTTTACGCCAATAAATTATAGTAATGAAAAACTCATTTTAATGCAAGAAATATTCAAAATAGTGGCACAATCAATCCACAAAATTAGTTAAGTACACAGAGTTTTGTACAAACGATATTTTTGAAGACCTGTTAATGTTTAAAAATATGTTATAGTAAGAAAAATGTTAATGTTAAAACAAGTTAATGTTAATACTGAAAGCCTCGCCGAAGAAAATAGTGATTAACTGTACCGTTTGTATAAATGTTACTAATTTATTTTACAGAGCTCGTGCTATGAAAAAGCAACGATAAATGCATAATCCTAATCCCTTTTAAGTTTGCAGATATTTTCTCATTTGGTATTTTGTAATATAAAATATGTTTTTTAAAACATACATCTTTTGTGTCTTTTCTCTTAAATAATGTTTAAAAAGATTTAATAAAAACAAAACCCTATTTCGGCAGTCGGGTACAAATTATGATACCTTTACGATTGTGTCACTATTTAAATACTCATGTTTGTGTTTAGTGAAACGGGTTGTTCCGCGGACATTTCTTGCCGCACGCGCATTTCCTTACGATCTCTATGTCTTTGGTGTACCGCGTGCCGTTTGAGCAGATGAGTCGGACCTGCAACAAAATATTTTTTCAATATTGGAGGGACATAAAACATCAGGAGTTCTAAAAAAACCTTTAAAGGTTTTCATTCAAAATGTTAGTATTAAAAGTAAATAAGTTCTCCGGGAATGTTTGCACCCACCTTTCTCTTCTTGGTCTTGCGCGGCGCGCAGCAGTGTCCGCGCGCGCACGCCGCGGGCCCCCCGCCCTGCCCCGCGGCGCCCCCCGCGCCCCCCGCCTGGCGCTCGGCGCGGGACACGCACTTGGCGCCGCGGACGGCCCTGCGCGACTTGCACGACCCCTCTGTTATAAATTCCCGAGTCGGCTCCTGCAACAAATATTACCTTCATTAGTGACCACATTTCATTTTTAAATTGTTAGGTGTCTTAGTTAAGATTTTTTAATAGTAAAGGTCTTGGGAATCTGCTAGTCGCTTACAAGTCGGTCGCCGTGGAAATCCTTCGAACAATGTAACGCCTGTGGATAAGAATGTAGTCTATGGTGTTAGTTGGAATACATACTGTACGGGACCGCCTTCGAACAATCCCGTACAATTTAATGTAGATCAGGATACGTGCTGGGTGTGTGCGGAAATAATACCAGTGATTATGATTCGGAAGAAACAATTTATTTCGTACTGAAAAGTACAAAAGACGATCTATTTGACTGGCGGCAGCACGGCGAGTGACGACACGACGATGACGTCACGGAGTAGCAGCGGTCCAACGTTGACACGATCACTTCTTACTTGCTGACTACTTGCTGACTATTTGCTGTTTCTTGAGGTTTCTTGACTTCTTGAGGTTTCTTGTGCGCTTGGAGAGATCCGAACCGAACTGATTTTACCCGGCCCGGGGCTGCTATTTTTATTGCTAGTTCGGGCTTAATCCCCGGTGCCGGGTCCGCGCGCGACGGCGACGCGTTCGTCCAATAGGACGCCTTGGTTCGATGCGTCGCTGCGTCGGCGCGCGGGGCGGTAGCTCGGTCCGCGGGCGCGCGGGGCGTTACCCCATGTGTTCGCTTATTTACTATAAATATTGTTCGACATTTTACATAACATTATACATAATACTGGTTAACACTTATTCTTATACAATTCTGACAGTTCAATTAATTTATACCTATATATTATACCTATTTTATTATAATCGCAGCCTTTATTTGTTAATTCTTTTAGTCTTATAAGAACACAATACACAATTTCCAATAAGATTATTTACAATAAGCTTTATATAATACAGTACATAATAAAAGACACTTAAGACTAAAGTTATGTGCAGTCGTCCTGCACATTTCTCCCGCCGTGCATCGTGTCGCGACGACGGTGCATGTTCATTGGGTGCAGGGCGACTGCTCCTCTTCGCTTCGGTGAAGGAGGATGATCTTCTTAGCTGGCCGTCGCAGCACGCCGCCCTTCGTGGCGACGTCGACGGTCCGCACGACGCTGTCCGGTCCCGGGTAGGTGGCGCTGATGCGCCCACGCACCCAGGTGTTCCTCGGGAGGTTCTTGTCGACGATCCTGACCAGGTCGCCGACTTGGAGTTCTAAGCCCCGTCCATGGGGCTCCCGCCGGTTGCGAAGTTCGGGTAGATATTCTTTCAGCCAACGCGCCCAAAAGGCGTCGGCGAGGGCCTGCGTCGCACGCAGGCTGGCGTACGGGCTCGTGCTGTGGTCCGCTGGCAGGCTTGTGGCAGCAGAGTGTCCCTGACCGCCTAGCAGGAAGTGGCTAGGTGTCAGAGACTCAGGATCGGCGGGATCTACTGACACATATGTTAGCGGACGACTATTAAGTGTAAGTTCGACTTCTGTAAGAAGCGTGTGGAGGGTTTCCTCGTTCGGGCTTCTTTGGTGGAGTACGGCGGTGAGTGCGGTCTTCACTGAGCGCACCAACCTCTCCCAGGCGCCCCCCATGAACGGTGCACCAGGAGGGATGAACCTCCATGATATAGTTTTCTTGGACGCCTCTTGTTCGGCGCCCCGTAGTAGTGTCTGACGGATCTCGGCGTCTGCGCCACGAAAGTTGGTCGCATTGTCTGACCAAATTTCTTGCGGGCAGCCGCGGCGCGCGATCATCCTGCGCAACGCCATGACCGCCGATTCGGTACTCAACGAGGACACCACTTCCAAGTGTACCGCTCGCACTGTGAGACATGTGAACAGTGCGACATACCTTTTTTGCACGCTACGTCCCACTGTGACTGTCAGTGGGCCGAAGTAATCCAGCCCTGTGTATGTGAAGGGCCGGCGGTGATGCGCCAGTCGGCACGCTGGTAGGTCCCCTGTGGCTGGCTGTGGTGGTGCTGCAGTTCTGGCGCGGCAAAATCTGCAACTTGATATTACAGTCTTGATCGTGGGTCGCAATCTAATTACCCATTTACTTTGTTTCACTTGATTCAGTGTAGCTTCGACACCCGCGTGGTGCAATGACTCGTGCACGTGTCGTATCCATAGCTGTGTGGCGTGGTGATTTCCATCCACCACCGGGGGATTTTTCGCCTCCTCCGGTACCCCGGTGGCGGCATCGATACGGCTTTTCAGTGTTATCAGGCCGTTTTTTAATTGAATGCTGAGGCGATAGAGACGACTGCCTCGTTCCACAGTCCTGCCGGCTTCTAGGGCCTTTAGTTCGACGCTAAAGGCGTCTTCTTGTATGTTACGTATTATGAGTAGTTCCGCGGTTTTTTGTAACTCCGCTGGCAGAGTGGGGAATTTGTCTTCTGGCGCCGTTCTTGGTTTCTGTATTTCAGCGGCGCGACCTCTCCTTGGGTTGACTCGCCACTCGGGGTCAGCGCGCGGGCTCTTCCTGGTCCGCTTGTAATGGAGTTTTTCTGTAATGAGATTTTTAAACACGACCACTGCTTGCAAGACTCTTGCAGTGGCCCTCAAATATCGGGTCCAATTCGAAAAGCGTGTGGCTTCGGGCAGTACACTTCTGCGCTCCACACGGCGCAAATTGTGCACGCGCTCTTCACCCGATGTCGGTGGTGTGGTAGATTCTTCTGACGGCCATGTCACCGGATCCTGCTGCAGGAATTCCGGGCCCCGGAACCACCTGTGTTCGTTGCTGAAATCTTCTGGGACGTCGCGGGTGGCATCGTCCGCGACGTTCCATCGGGTCGGTACCCAACGCCATTCTGTCGTTTGTGTGATTTCTTCAATCGCCGCTATTCGATGTGCGACGTATGACTTATAGGACCTCGCGCCGGTCCTTATCCATGCGAGCGCGGTTCGACTGTCCGTCCAGTACGTAGTCGCGTCGGGAGTTCTGCAGTGTTCTTTTTTCACTGCTGCCGCCATCCTCGCGCCGAGCAAGGCTGCCTGTAGTTCGAGGCGCGGGATGGATAATAATTTCAGTGGCGCCACCTTCGCCTTGGCGGCCGCCAGTGTGGTGGACACGCCCCCGTGTCGGTCGACCGCGCGCCAATATAACGCGGTCGCATATGCCCTCTCGCTCGCGTCGCAGAAGACGTGTAGTTCAAGGCGCTCGGCTGTGCTGTAATTAGGATATAGACGAGGGATGGTTATTTGGTTAGTTTTACGCAATAAGATGATCCATTTTTGCCAATGTTCTGCCAGGTTCCCTTTAAGTTGTTCGTCCCACTGGATTCCGTTTCGCCATACTTCCTGTAAAAGTTGTTTTGCTTCGATTGTCACGGGAGTAATGAGTCCGAGCGGGTCAAATATGGACATTATTATTTTCAGCGCTTCTCGTTTTGTCGGCGGTCTTTCGAGTAAGCTCGGCGGGATGCGGGTCGCGTCCAGGTTGAATTGGAACGCGTCCGCCTGTGGTTCCCACGTCAAACCGAGTACCTTTTCCGCCGATTTGCCTTCAAAACTTACTGATGCATTTTCTGTTTCCTCGCCTATCCTTTCCAGAAGCTCAGGTGAATTGGACTTCCATTTTCTCAAGTGGAAATTCGCCGCGCTGTGTATTTCCTGTATTTGGTTGACTATGGTCGCGGCTCGTTCCACGTCGTCGAAGCTGTCTAAGTAGTCGTCCATATAGTGCTTCCTTATAATGGCCGCTGCCGCTTCCGGGTACCGATGTTCGTGGTTTCGTGCGTTCTTATTCATCGTGTAGATAGCGGTGGCGGGCGAGCACGACGCTCCGAATATCAGCGACTTCATCCTGAATTCCTCCGGTGGTGCGTCGTCTCGGCGATCCCCTCGCCACAGGTACCTGAGAGCGTCCCTGTCTTGTTCTCGTAATTGGACCCGCATAAACATTTCCGCGATGTCTGCAGTGACGGCGATCCTACGTTCGCGGAAGCGCATCAGCACTCCCGGGAGCGGTTGCAGGAGGTCGGGTCCGGTCAGGAGCATATCGTTCAGTGACACGCCTCTGGTCTTGGCGGCTGCATCGTGGACGACTCTTAATTTCTCCGGTTTCAGTGCGTTGACGACGGCGAAATGAGGCAGGTACCAGGTTTTTCCTGGCGTTTTTGTAGTCGGTGCTGGCTCTGCGTAGCCCTTGGAGATCAGTTTGTTCATCTCGGCGTTATACTTGCCTTTTAATGCAGGATTTTTGTCAATTTTCTTCTCGACTCCGTAAAGTCGACGGAGCGTATTTTCGTAATTATCGGGGAGCGACGCCTCCTCCGATTTCCATAATAACGCCGTTTGGTACCCCCCCTCGGGTAGCTGGACCGTGTTGGCCTCCAGTATTTGGAGGGCTTTCTGTTCGGGGTCGTTTTCTGGGCGCTTTGGTGACACATACGTATTGTCGGCCGTGATGAATTCCCGCACAATTTTTTCTATCTCGTCATCCGCGGCGGTGTGGCCGACAAAGTTCACGTGGTGTCCGAGGCTTCGAGTCCTGCTGCCATGCACCACCCATCCCAGTGGCGTGAGCGATGCCACTGGTTGGTCTCTTCTCCCTGATCGCGTCTTCGTGGCGATCAGGAGGTGCCAGTTGTCTTGTCCGATAAGGATTTTTGGTACCACCTGGCTCGTGGTGACGGTGTGGAGTACATCTTTGAGGTGCGGGCAGTCACCAATCGCTTCCTCAGAGATTCGTTGCGCCGCCAGGCGCAGGTCAGGAACAGTCCGGGCGTGTATTTGTTGGGTGTGACGACCTCGCCCCTGGATCCTTATCCTTACATGGCGCGACGTTTTGTTCTCCGTGGTGTGCCCGTCGTATGTACTAATACGAAGCGGGTTATCCGGTCCGTCGGCGCCTATCGTGTCCGCGAGTGCTTCATCGATGAGGGTTACGGTAGACCCGTCATCGAGCAGCGCGTACGTCTCGTGGACTCCCGCCGGTCCCGAAACTCGTACCGGCGCTATTTTCAGATATGACACTGAAGAGTTCCACGCGGAGTTCACTTGTTCTCGCTCCTCTTCAGTTTTGCGTGGTGCGCCCCTTGTTGAGTGCAGCAGCTGGTGGTGCAGGTGTTCGCACCCGTCAATATCGCACCTCTTCGTTTTGCAACTGTGTTGCTGTGTGCGGCGCCGTAAGCATCGGAAACATAGTTTATTTCTCTTCGCTGTGTCCCACCGTTCGTCGATGCTTGCTTGCTTAAATCGCGCGCACTCGGTTACTGCGTGTCCCTCCTTGCGACATAGGACGCACGCAAAATTCGGCCTGTGGGTGACTTCCGTAGTGAACACCTTTTGTCGGGTCTTTGGTTCCGGTCGAGGCGCTCGGAACCGTTCGCTTGTGATCGCTTCTGCCGTTGCAAATGGGCTGCAGATTTGCGCTTCTTTTTGGAGGAAGCGTTCCAATTTTGAGAGGTCCGGTTCCTCTCTTGGTTGAACGGCGGCGAACTCGTACCATTTGTGCCTCAGTGTTGGAGTTAATTTTTCTATTACTGAGCGTGCAGTCTCCGGGTTATACATGTAATAAATGCACCTTAATGCTCGCAACGTGTTTACCGCGTTACTGATTTTTGTGGCGAAGGTGCACACGTCCCGCGGAGTTTCGGCGAGGCGTGGTAGTATTCTGAGCCGCTCAATTTCGGCCGCCGCGATGGACTCCGGTCGGCCGAAACGTATTTCCAATGTGCGCATAACACTGTCTGGATCCGCGTTCGTTATCAGGAGGCCTTGCACTGCCTCTCTGGCTGTCCCGCGCAGGCTCCGGCGCAGGCGGGACATGTTCTCTAGGTTCGTGAAGTTATGCGCGGATTCTTCATACGAGGCGCGGAACGTAAGCCACTCTTGATGATCACCGTTAAAGAATGGTAACTCGACATACCTCGTTTGTTTCACTTGTGCGGCTTGCACGGCGTTCGTTATGGCTGCAGCCAGTTGCTGCATCTCCGTCTTCCGCTGCGGCACGGCGACTTGTCCATCCGGTGCGAGCGGAGCGGCGGCAGGTTCTGTCCTGTTCGGCGGCGGCGGCAGCTGCGGCGGCGGTGCGGCGTGGCCTAGTTGCCACGATGCGTTGGCGGCTGCGGCAGCTGTGAGGCCGTCGGTGGTAGCGGCTGCGGCCGAGCCCCATGGCGCGGTTTGCGGTGGCGCTTCATTGCCACGCAACCACGTGGCGACGAGCGGCGGCGGCTGCGCAACCCCGGAGTTCGGTCGCCAGGACGCGGCAGTGGTCGCTGGCGGAGGGGCGCGCGCTGCTTGCTCGGTGAACCAGGCGGCGAGGGCGGGCGGCGGCTGCTGTTGATCTTGAGTGTTCGGCTGCCAGGCCGCGGCAGCGGCGGCGGCGGTCGGCAGCGGGTGCGTGACGTCGGGGTTCGCCTGCCAGGGCGCGGCAGTGGCCGCTGGCGGCGGGTGTGCAGCGCCGGAGTTCGGTCCCCAGGACTCGGCAGTGGTCGCTGGCGGAGGCGCTTGCAGGTCGAGAAGAGGCGCGGGTGCGCCCTCTTCAACCGACGTCGGGCGCGGCGGGTGTGCGGCAGTGACTCCCGCCGGTGCGAGCGCGGCGGCATCGGCGCGCGGCGGCGTCGCCTGATGCGGCTCGCTGTCGATGGCTAGAAGTTGACTATTCCGCAGCCATGTGCGGACACGGAGTTCCTGTTCAACTTCTGTGACGGTTGCGCTATCGTCTTCAGAGCTGGAGTCCTCTTCGATTTCCTGGACTCGAGCGGCGGCGAGCTCGACCTTGAGTCGAGCGAGTTCGGCTCGGGCGGCGGCGAGACGGCGCGACTTTGAGGTCTTCTTGCTTCTTGACGCCGTCCGCGATTTGTTCTTTTCTTGGTCTTCAATCCCGGCGGAGGTGGCGGGTTCCGTCACCAGAGGTTCGACCGCGGCGGGTTGTTTTGACTGATCTGTGACCGAGGTGGTGGCGGTTTCATCAGTGCCGGTGACGGTCGTAGCGGTGCGCGAGGCACCGGTCACGTCCGTCGTGGCAGTGGCGGATGTCACCGTGGCAGACGCCGAGGCCGAAGCCGAGGCGGTGTGCCTTCCCACCGATCTTGTCACTGGCATTATTCCACACACGTATCCGGCTCGAAGGACCAGAATGTACGGGACCGCCTTCGAACAATCCCGTACAATTTAATGTAGATCAGGATACGTGCTGGGTGTGTGCGGAAATAATACCAGTGATTATGATTCGGAAGAAACAATTTATTTCGTACTGAAAAGTACAAAAGACGATCTATTTGACTGGCGGCAGCACGGCGAGTGACGACACGACGATGACGTCACGGAGTAGCAGCGGTCCAACGTTGACACGATCACTTCTTACTTGCTGACTACTTGCTGACTATTTGCTGTTTCTTGAGGTTTCTTGACTTCTTGAGGTTTCTTGTGCGCTTGGAGAGATCCGAACCGAACTGATTTTACCCGGCCCGGGGCTGCTATTTTTATTGCTAGTTCGGGCTTAATCCCCGGTGCCGGGTCCGCGCGCGACGGCGACGCGTTCGTCCAATAGGACGCCTTGGTTCGATGCGTCGCTGCGTCGGCGCGCGGGGCGGTAGCTCGGTCCGCGGGCGCGCGGGGCGTTACCCCATGTGTTCGCTTATTTACTATAAATATTGTTCGACATTTTACATAACATTATACATAATACTGGTTAACACTTATTCTTATACAATTCTGACAGTTCAATTAATTTATACCTATATATTATACCTATTTTATTATAATCGCAGCCTTTATTTGTTAATTCTTTTAGTCTTATAAGAACACAATACACAATTTCCAATAAGATTATTTACAATAAGCTTTATATAATACAGTACATAATAAAAGACACTTAAGACTAAAGTTATGTGCAGTCGTCCTGCACACATACCTTCCTGCAAGCTCCAGCAGGTGTAGAAGGCGATGCAGGCTCAGCTGGAAATTCTTGTTTGTATGCTGGGGCCGCTGCAAAATTATAAATTACATCATGTCAAAATTTATACACAAATTGAGGCCTTGAAAAAAAAAAAAGAATTGGGGCAATTAAAAATGTTTATCGTTAATGTAGTAGTTTATTTTTTTAAGCCTGTTGTTCAATGTCCATTGGGTCTTTGTAGTGAGAAAATGAAATACTAATAAATTGTACTGTTTGATCGGTAATAAAAGTATTCCATCACCCTTATGATACCTATACAAAAACATAGTGGCTTTAGGTAGAGAATGTCTTTAATTGGGCTGGTAACGTACCGGGCGATGCCTGTACGTTGCTGAATCCTGGTTTTCTCGCGGAAGTTTTAGCTTGGGCGATGACGGGTGCTCCTCCTAGAAACATCATAGTATTAAACTATCAGAAGCGACCACTAATAATAACTTGGTGACCTTCACACGCATTATGGGCGGCACCGGACATCCCAGGGCAACAATCGCCCCGATATACGTCCTCGTAACCGCCCAGCGCAAAACTGTTGCTGGTCCTTCCGTAGTGGGGGCCTGAATGCCCCACATTTGCTACTAGTTTGGACGCCCGTTTAGGATGTTGTGGGCGTCCACGACAGAGTCTGACCCATGCACTCTATCACACATCTCGAGGTCGTTATGAGTGAGGGCGCACCGCCCCCGCAGTTTGCCCAACGACCCCGATGGCCCCTTTAAGTCGCCTCTTACGACAGGCAGGAGGTACCGTGGCGGAATTCTTGCACCCCCGAACCACTGGGCATCAGAAGCGACCACTGCTTTTACCTAGTTCAATAGTGAAGTATCCATTATGCCCCCATAAATTCTTTCGTAAAGGCTTCGTAAAGCAGGTTTAGGCGCTCCTCTCTATAAGAAAAAACATATATATAAAATATATATAAGTAATATGTAAGTGTACCGATAGATGCGCGCAGCTCGCACTGTGGTCCGGCGGTGCCGGGCGGGCAGCGGCACGTGTAGTCGGACGCCGAGCCCTCCTCGCGCACGCAGCGCCCGCCGCGCGCGCACGGGTTGGGCACGCACGGGTCCTGCGCACACGCAAACACACATACTACACTACACGCTTCTCACTTCAATACGCTGTACAAGGTAGCATCCCAAAGATAATTCGACAGCCCCTTTGGTATGAGATTATATTTAGAATCCTCCCATATCCATAACTCACTTGTTTTTGGCTACCAAACTTAACTTGTATTTATATGAAAAAGAAAACCTATTAGCTGTATCTCAGATATCTCTAAGTAAATCAGATAACATTGCTACCTACCGTGTTCGGAACTAAATTCCGTCTTAAACACGATACAAGGTGAACCATAGAACTGTTTCTTATAACTAAGCATCGAAGCCCTATACTTTTATTCTAGCACAAGGGGGCATTATTGATCACTTTGAGAAATACAGTCGTAAGAAAATATGCATGTGTAGACTTCTACATTGAAGATGGCGTATAATCAAACCCTTTACAGACTAAATCATTTGTCACTAGTTATTTTAGCATGAGAAGTAGTTATTGGTAAATACTTTAGGGTTTTAATTTATTAACAGTGTCATTAAAGACGTAATTTTCCATAATAATTAAAACACAGGACTAATCAAGAAGGGTATATAAAGCCGAAAGGGGTATGCAAATTCAAACGATCAAATTTGTATGAAACAACTTTTTATTCTCGATTTCAGAGTTGGACCCATAGCAAAAGTTGTTCGTTATGATGAGTGTAGCATTCCCCTTGCAGCTTCATATACCCTT
Organism: Deilephila elpenor; assembly: GCA_949752805.1. NCBI lineage: Eukaryota > Metazoa > Arthropoda > Insecta > Lepidoptera > Sphingidae > Deilephila > Deilephila elpenor. The sequence goes on along the minus strand of OX457094.1, from coordinate 4,642,739 downwards.
TCTGGCTGAGGCTGTATAGGTGTGTACCTGGTTGTGTCGGCCGGCGTCCTCCTGCACGGCGGCGGCGCTGGTGGGCGGCGCGGGCGGCTCGTCGTCGCCGCAGCCCGCTACTGCGCGCTGCACCCGCGCCGCGTTCACGAAGTCCACGCGCTTGTGGTTGATCCACGCCTCCTTCAGACATCCTGTCCAAAGGTATTTACATTTTTATAATGATTTCTTAAAACGCGAATGTTACATAATGATACGAAACTACTTTTTTACAGATTTTATGATGGGTTAGGTATACTTTTACATTTTATAACTCCCTGATGTTTCCAAGACGGGTCTCGGGGCGGACTGGATATTCAATCATCCGCTCAGTGAATATTTCAAAAACTACCTTCGATTTATAAATATAAAAATTAAAAACCCTATTTGAGAAATCCGATTTACGCAGAAGTATTTATATATGTAGCTTTGTACACGTGTATTTTTTTAAAATCTACAACCACTTCTTATTGTGTAAAATATTAAAGAATTTAGGGGTTAACTTTTCTTTAAAAGTAGTCATTTAATAACTTATTACTTGCATTGAGTAACATGATTCACCAAGTGTCGGCTATATTTAGACTTGGTCTGAAGGTATAATTAAGCATATCGGCAATATTATTTCGGCTGCTAAATAAAAACAGCCCCTTGAGAGACAGCATTCTGTAAGAGTACACTGTCATACACGGTGAGGTCACTTTTTTACAATGAAACTTATATTAAAAAGTCCTTAATTATCTTGAATATGTAGAGCAGTATTGTATTGTATTGTATCGGCCCATATACGTCCCACTGCAGGGCACGGGCTTCCTCTACAATCGAGACGATTGAAAGGGGTTAGGCCATATCCACCACGCTGGAGAGCTGTAAATCAACTATAATTAATTACCTTTAAAACTGGTGATGTTCCGTAGATGCCACTTGCTGAAGGCCTCCTTGGCGACGTCCTCCGGCACTCCGCCGAGGTACATCGGCCTCTCCAATCGCAGGTACTCTTTGCTGCCTGTAGGAAATTGTACGTTGTATTAGAAGTCAACTTCACGCTTCGTAAGAATATAATAATCCAGCTCATAGTCGTCCCACTATATGCACGGGCCTGTTCTGCAATTGAGAGGGGAAAGGCCACAGTCAAGAAATGAGGCCTACAAAATTTTAACTTAATTATAAATTCTGGGTAGCACGACAAAAAAATTAACAATAAAATTTTGCAAAATGCAGTCAATAGGATGTAGTCAGAAAGTAAAATAATTGTGAATAGGACTAGAACTTGCCTTCGTTAATAATGGACCGAGCGGGGCCATCGTCGACTCTGAGGGTGAAGTTCTTCTTGATGGCGATCAGCTCCGCCTTGTGGTAGTTACCGTCCGACACCATCTCGAAACTGGGGACAAAACACGTTTTATGTTCATTTTTCCTATATTTGTTAAATCGTTACATTAAAACTATCACTTATTTTTATTAGGTACATTCAATTTTTTTTCCCAAGAAACCTCTTATTTTAATTAGTATTTTTTTGTTTTCCAAAGTTATTGAGATCCTACGAGTATAAAGAAAGTTCGCGTTACCTGTACATGGTGGAGGTGGGGTGGTTGCCGACGTCGTAGCTGACGCGCACGCGGCCGTTGAACAGCTCCACGGCGAGGTGCTCGTTCTCGCCGAAGTACATCAGCACTCCGTGGTGCTGCTTCGTGCTGAACACTAATTATACCAACATTATTGAAAATAGCTACAAAATCTTATACAAAACTAGATTAAATACAAAAAAAAAAAAAATTAACATTATTTTTAAAGGGAAAGTGTATATATGTGTATACTCTTTTTCTCCTTAATTTAATAAAATAAAATAAAATTTATTTAGGAATCAAACAAATAATTAAACAATAACAATTTTGCCATAATAAGCGCATTAGTTATTACTGTGTCGCAGTTATTACGCCCTCCTTAACTGTAGCTTTTATTAGGTTTCTTACAATTTAACAGTAGGTATTCTAAATAGCTTACCGAGTGTGACGTTAGCCTGTGGCACAGTCCTCAATGGCTCCAGTTCTACCAACGAGTCGTTGTGGCTGAACGTCAACGAGGTAAGGTATTCGCACAGACGACCTGCAAGCATTATTATACTTACATTCAACTGTTTCATTGTAAATATGCTGTGTTTAATATACAGAATAAGTCAAATAATAAAAATAAAACATAAAAATGAGTTTAATAGTCGTGTGCTTAATAAAAATATGTACCTGAGTAACCCGGAGCACACTTGCACAGGTAGTCGTTGGCTGGTGCAAGCAAAGACCGTTCCATTATAATGTCGTCCTAAAAAATAAAATGAAAACACATGAATGCTTGATTCAAATGGACAGCTTAACATGAAGGGCGCATTAGAAACTATATAACAAAATTATTTGAAGGACTTGGTGTTCTCGTCTAGTCGTGTAGGGCGTCAGACTTTTACAAAGGTATTATCTGGCCGTCATAATTATAAGGCGCCTAGAGGTCACTGGTTTTGGGCCCACCGATCGAGCGACTTCCACATGGGCGGCACAAAATGACGTCATGTCTGTCGCGAATGGTTATCTTACCAGAAGCGTCTGAATCAGTAGCCCAAGCACGAAAAATTACCGAATTTGTAACGTAAACGCATCGAGTACTCGATATATTTACCAGAGTATAACGCAAGGTTATGGCAAAGGTCAGGAGGCATCTGTGGGCGTCCTCCAATGTAATGGAGCCGAAAGTTCGCAGAGCCTTCTGTTTGCTGTGCGCAGGGCGATCGATGAGTTATATTGGGCGTTTGTTGCCGTCCACATATTCTGTTGCCGCCCACAATGCATCTAAGGCTCTGAAATGTGTTAGTATGTCTCTCCGTATGCGTGCGTACCTGCAGGCTGGCGGGCGGCAGGTAGCAGACGCCGTGCAGGCAGTCGTGGTGCGCGCAGGGCGACGTGCCGAGCGCGGCGTGCGGCGCGGCCTCGCAGTAGCGCCCCGCGTACCCGCCCGCGCACGCGCAGCGGTACTCCTCCAGCCCGTCCACGCACGTCGCGCCGTTCTACACACCAATACACGAACATTACACAATGCATGTGTCATATACAGCATACTACAGGCAAAACAACAGGCTGTCCATCAGGTAGGCTTAAGCGTAATATGTGTAGAAATAACATCCATGCGTTGTGATAGACAAACATTGCGCCTGAAAAACAACGTGTGTATGCGCATCAGTCAACTTTTGGGTAGTTTTCAATAAAGCACTAACAATATGTCGCATGAAGCAGTTAACTTACCTGACACATATGGTTGATGCAATCATCAGCGTTAACGGTGCAATTCTGGCCAGAGTAACCCTTCGGACAGGCGCACGTATAATGGCTGTAGTGGTCGGTACAAACGGCCCCATTGGCGCAAGGGTTGAACTCTGTGGTGCAGAAGGGAATCTTCTTCTCGCAGAACTCACCTACAAATTAAGGAGTACATTACGCAATAGTTATAGTATGTTCAAAATACTAATGCACATCTGATGATGAAGATCATCACGACGAAACTTGCACATGCTATGTAAAGTCAAGAACTGGTGGTTTAAGGCTTAATTTACTCTCAATCTTAGAGAAGATCCGTGAAATAAATAAATAGATTGATAGCAGAGCACAATGGAAGAGAAACAAAAACCTAAAAAATATTTTCTACACGAAAGATCGCTAAGCAAAGGTGAACCTTATTATGAGAATAGCTGTTTACATACCCATAAAGCCAGGCGCACACTTGCAAGAGTACCCCTCGAGGTGGTCCACACAGGTGGCGTTGTTCTGGCAGCGGTGGCCCGCGCAGTCGTCGATGTTCACTTCGCAGCGCACGCCCGTGTAGCCCGCCTGGCACGAACAACTGGGGGGTAAAGGAGTATTTTTATAAATATTGTAACTGTACAGTAGTGATGGTTGTTGAGAAGATAGTAATTTTTTCTAAGTGAAGTGAGTATTCCAGTTTACATAAAAAAAAATATTCTAACTGCGACACTGAGGTTTTTCAAGCATTTCAGCATAAGGAAAAATACTCGAGCGGGCACCATGATTTAAATCTGTGCGCATTGTCAACAATGGTCCAATCAGAATCGTGGGTGCCAGTATGGTGAGAAGAAGTATATTTTTATTGCGTAAGAGTGGCAGAAATGAATAATTATTTGTGTACCGCCTACTTTAGGGCTCAAAGTTCATTCGCGGTGTCCTCACATGTATGTGTACCTCAATGTGAACCGTAGCGATCAGTACAGTTCTCAAAAGCTGCTGGAAAATGGAGTGTAGCGGTTTATAAGCCGGCCGAACAATAAATATTGTATAGTGTATGTAACACTGACTGGAAGCGTCCCTCCTCGAGCAGGTGGCAGTGTCCGTGCGCGCAGGGCGAGCCGTAGCAGGCGTCGATGTGGTGCTGGCAGCGCGCGCCGTGGTAGCCGCGCGCGCACGCGCACTCCGCGCCGCCGCCCGCGCCCGCGCGGCACGTGCCGCCGTGCTCGCACGGGTTGCTGTAGCAGCGGTCGCACTTCGACATTATGTCCGCCGGCACCGGCTCTATACACAAACATTTGACTTACAGAATTATATCCACACATAGGTGTCTAGCCGCAAGTTTTGAGATTATGCTATTGAATTATCCTGCACTGTTCTAAGTTGTCTTGCAAGAATACAATTTTGTTTGATGATACCGCCGTGCTGTCTAATTGTGATCATAGAGATGATTTTGTAACGATTAAAATATTATCAAAGCAAATATTGTGTATATTTGTAGACTTTGATAGTTCATAATTAAATTATTTGTACTCAATTATATTGTTTATTTTTTATAATATCATATTCAAACGGAAAACCTGGTGTTCCTCTTAGGAGCAGTCCGCAGTATCTTTCAATTACGAGTATAATAGTCGATTGCACAAAGTGACAGATAGGTTATTACTATTGTTGTATTCCCATACAGTTAAGGTAATTGTCTCATCACATAATTTAATTTGGCGGACAACAGTGCAACAGTGGACTTTATTGGCTATATGAAATGATAAAGCTTTTCAAGTCACCAGTGCAGACGAAGGCCTGCGAGGCAGTGCTGAGCAGCAGCTTGTCCTTCATGGGCGCGGGCTCCACGCAGCGCGCGATGCCGGGCTCCACGTACTCGCCCGCGCTCTGCACCCACTCCGACAGCCAGCGCGCGTTGCAGTCGCAGTACAGGGGGTTCGAACCCAGCGCTCTGAGCACAACAACATGTACATACACTTCGAGTGAATATCTTGTGTGTTATTATATTATACGACAACTCGGTCTATAAAATGGGTCTGTAACACCGAAATCAACAATGAGTGAAATTACTATAGGCAGAATTGGAAAGCAACTCAGATAATTTTCTGTGTGAAGTGTCGGAAGAAACGAAATCTAAGACTGCTCAATTTAGTTTCTGCTTTAAAAATATGATATATAAATGTAAAGAAGAAATAGTATACTCACACGTGAGAGATGGACTCCAGGTCTCTGAACACTCCATCAGCAAGCATCGATATGTTGTTGCCGTGGAGCGACAGCACGCGCAGTTGCGTGAGGCCTTTCAGAGCGTCTCGCTATAAACAAAAATATATTAAATATTTTTGATTAAAAATTAATTTTACTGGTCCATTGCTGGAAATATCATAATTATGCCAAATTATGTGAATTGTCATATGATTTCATAGATAGATGGGTCAGACTTAATAGCTGAAAGACCACCGCAGAGTCGGAATTCATAAACCATTAATAGGATTTCCGATACGAAATAACAACGGTCACAGTAATTTAAATTATCAGAACTAAACATTTCTGCCTATCGGGATTTTTAGGAAACTGATATAAGAAACACAATCACTACCAGAAATGACCTACGAAGAAACAGTATTATACGTAAAAGTCCCCACCTGAACGCATCTAAGTCGGTTGTAGCTGACGATGAGCGTGGAGAGCTTGGTGAGGCCCTCGAAGGTGTTGTTGCTGAGTACGGTGATCTTGTTGTTGGACAAGTCCAGGCGCGTCAGCTGCGTCAGGTGCCGGATCTGCTCCGGCAGGATGCTCGCGATCTCGTTCGACTCCAAGTAACTGCATCAATTTCATGTCTTTAGGGTAAGGTTAGAAGACATTGTATACAATGTTGGGACTCTTGTTTCGATTTGACCGTAACTCTATTTAATTGCTTTTATATTTTTTCTACTTTTTTTTACAGATCTTATTGACGAAAGTTATAATATTATCGAAGACGTGCCATGTGTATTGAGTAACCAAGATAGGTATAGGTTAACCGTTGAATAGTTAACGTGTAACAACTTGTCTGATGAGGCAATGTGCAATAATTTGGACTAGTTGCTTTGCGATTATGGTACTTATAGACTTACAGTTCGGTGGTCTGCTTGGGTATGTTGGGCGGCAGCAGCGTGAGGTGCGCGCGCGAGCAGCGCACCACCGTGCCCGTGCACGTGCACTGCGCCGGGCAGTACTCCGGCGCCAGGCAACCCTTGTCTTCCGCTGCACAAAGCATTTATATCATGAGGGAAGTTCATAAAAACAACTGACTGGCAAATTGTAAGCGCTGAAAAGTATCGTATTTTTTATTGGCATTATAAAATCGATGTGTCTATTTGATGTGGTATTGTCTCACAGTATATCGACGTGTAGTAACAATATTGCCCATGTGTTTTGTTTGGTGAATGAGATTTTGGTAAACCGTATAAACAAATTGTTATATGTAGGTACATGGACAAACGTGACGAGACATGGAATCATGCAATGTTTCTGATGATGACGAGATGAGAAACGCTGATTCATCATCATGGGGGATTAATAGTAAGTGTATGAGAGAGAGGTGATGGTAAATGAGTACTGACGCGTGCACTTGAAGTCGGCGACCTCGAGGTGGTGCAGGTTGGCGGCGGCGAGCGCGGGCGGCGCGGCGCAGGCGGCGGCGGGCGCGAGGCGGCGCGCGCGCAGCCAGTTGGGCAGCCACGCGATGTGGCACGTGCAGTGCAGCGGGTTGCTGTCGATGTTGCTGCACACACACAATTCATTATACTTCTCAACATTTACTGTCACATTTGTTTATAATAATAATACAAATTATTCAAATAAACAGACCCATGGAAAATGACTTATTTATTAAGCTAAAAAATATTTATTTAAAGAAATAAAAATTTTTAATTAAAGAAAATGATATAGATTGCGTTAATAAAATGTGTACATTTTTTGTGTCATCTATATCATCATCTGTTGTAATCCATCCACTGCTAAACATAGACCTCCGCCAAGGATTTCCACACTGACCTCATGGTAGTGACTTACTTTCCTTCGTTTTTACTGTTACTAGATCTAGTCTAGTTAAAAAATACTGTTGTAGTATTTTTAATGGGAAAACTGCGTCTACTTCTTAGGATGGGGAAGTTTACCTTATGAATGACAGAAAAATAGATTTTAATGAATTACAACGCTTTAGTCACTTACAGAGTGGAGAGCATTGCAAGATGATCGAATGCTCCTGGTGTGATGCACTTTATCTGGTTGTCCGTTAGAGACCTGGAAGTAAAAAAAATTTATTAATAAATCAATTATACCAAACCATCGTGAAGGATACTTATGTAAATATGAGCAAAGAAAATATAAGTCATTTTTCGTACATCGGAAAAAAATAGTGTAGAACTAGTTGGTTTATTTGTATTCTTTCATATGAAATGTTTATTTCATACATCAGAGGTTCCATAGATGGTACCATGTTGCTGGTTTTAGGGAATGGTAAAGGCAAAATGTTTAGGTAATATCGCTCGGACCAAACAAATACGTAAGTTGTTAATTTTTCTAAGCTGCTTTTCGAACTCGAAAATTGGTTTATACCAGTCTATTTACTAGTTCAATAAAGGTAATACTAACAGCACGCTCAAGCTGTGGAGTCCGTAGAACATCTTGTCAGTGACAGCCTGCAGCAGGTTGCCGTCCAGAATCAACTCCTGAATGTTCGCGGCGCCGTCAAACGCGTTGTCTTCTATCACTGCTATGCCTAAACATATCAGTTTAAATATTATTACTTATTAGTTATTACCATACCGAGTATCCAGTCTATGGGTACTTTAAAATAGCTGCAATAAATAATACAATTAATCATTATTTGTTAATTTTCTAACCATATTGTGTTATTCATGTATCTATGGGGCGATTTCATACGAGGAAAATATTGGATTAAGGATGTTCCTATGAAGTCTATATGAAAGAAACCTGTAAACAAAATAGGGGCAAAAATGACATTGGCTTATATCTCTATCGATATGTTCTTGTAACTTTGTATTTTGAAATGCGCAACATTACTTCATTTGAGTGGTAGGTTTTACTACAAGATTTTATTATTTTGCAATTATCCTTACCGTTATTCCGCAGATCCAGTTTGGTGAGATCGGGTAAGCGTCCGAAGAGCCCATCGGATTTTATCTGACCCAGGTTGTTGTCCGACATAATCCTGCAAGTAAAAGTTTAATAGTCCCGGGAATTGAAACTTTGCTACCGATAGTAATAATCATCTTCAACGTAGCACTTCAGGTCTTGATATTTTTTTACCAGCATAAAATGTTAATAAATATATTATTTCATTACAGTGTTGTAAATTATGTGAAATGAAAGAAAAATAGCCTAATTGATAGCTTTTTCTTTTTTAAATATAAATTAAATATGACAATACTGACAGCACGTCGGTGTTGAGCGGCAGGTCGCGGGGCACCTCTCGCAGCGCGGCGCGCGCGCACGTGACGGACAGCGCGCGCGCCGCGCCCGCGCACTCGCAGTGCGACGGACACGCGCCGCCGCCCTCCCACGACCCGCAGCCCGCGTACGCCGCGCGCTCCTCGCCCGCTACATGGAAACATCATCTCAGCTTACTTTCTTGGATGGATTGGCTGCCTTTTATTTCTTCTTGGTTATTTGGTGCAAATTAAGGCATGGTGTTTGTGCGAAAAACAATTAAAAAATGTATCGGTTAAGGGAAAATGTTGCACCTATTATTTTAATTATGTTTCATTGTATTTTCATTCTTACTGAAAACATCAAAATGAATAAAAGTATAATATGTCCATGGTAGACTAGCAAAAATTAACATTTTCAACAGCTCGACTTTATAATGGTTAGCAGGATTTCGGTACTCACGTTTACATTTAAAGTTCTCTTCTCGTAACGCATCAATTCTCTTCTTACTCATCCTTTTTGGAGAGTCGCACTTGGCTCCGGAGGTTTCGATCGGGTTCTTCCGAAGATACGCGGCGAGCCACCGCAAGGAACAATCGCACGCGAACGGATTTCGACCTAAGTGCCTGAGGAATAAGATTCATGTTTTATATGAGTTTCTGGTATTTTTTTCTAGCTGTCACATTCTCATAGTGGAAGAGATAGCAAGAAATATGATCTGAAATATTTGAAGAGATATGGATATTACAATGTCTACTTACAATGTCTGTATGCCTGTTAAAGCATCGAACGTTCCATTTGGCAAAGATCTTATGTTATTGTCATAAAGAGATCTGAAAGAAACAAAAATAATACAACTGTATAGTCTCTGTTAATTTAATAATGTATAAACAGTTCGCACATATACTCACAATAACTTGAGGTTTTCCAAATCTCGGAATGTATCTTTCCTTACGCATGTTATTTCGTTTGAATTCAACAACCTGAAACAGTTCGTAGGTATTTTTTATGTCATTAGATTTTATTGGTGTCTTCTAATTTCTGTTGGATTAAACATGACGTCAAAATTCCCAAAACCGTACACGACGTGAACTTAATTTTTATGATAAGCTGTTGTAAAATATCCTTTACTTACAATAACTGCAGAGAGACCAGTCCATGGAAGATCCCTGAAGGCAGATCCTTAATTTTGTTTCCATACAGAACTCTGAAAAGAAATCATTACTGTTTATTTACTTTCCCACTATTATCTTAGTTTGCAACACCATAATAAAGTACGCAACTTCATATTTATACACGCATACTTTAGCTTTTTAAATAATTGTACAGTTTTGCTTAAAAACTAAAAGAACATGCATGATTTTTCGACGGGGTTACCGATCAATAAGCCTACTGTTGTATAGATGATTATTATAAGTGACTCACAGTGACGTCAGATGCACGAGTCCGGTGAAGGCGTCCGCCGCCAGCTTGGTGATCTTGTTGTTGGACAGGTCGATGCGCGTCACTCGCTTCACCGCAGAGAACGCGGCAGGACCCACCTCTGTTATCTCGTTCTGCTCCAGACGACTGCGAAGGAAGGTGACGTCTATCTTGACTAGACAAGTACCTAATATCCTACCCCCTTTTTATGTAGAGAGGAATGTTGTTAAGCTCTTCTTTCAGTAGATTGAGGGAGGCCAAAAGGTTTATGCTGGTGTCACCAGTCTTTCAATCCAGCTCGCTTGCGAATGCCAATCAGGCCGAGCCAACTATCATAATCCCTACTTTTGAAATAGATAGGAAAGTGAAGATCACTCAATTTTCACCAGTTTACACACCTTCACTTAAACTTTATTTTAAAACTGCTGAAGACAGCGTATTATACTTTTCATCAGTTCTCAACGTCCTTAACTCACATCTCAGTGGCCCTGTGCGGGATGGTAGGCGGCAGTTCTGAAAGCATCTTCTCCCGACAGTCCACGATTCCCTCAGGAGTGCACCTACAAGGCGGAGGACAGCGGGGCTCGGCAGAGCATTCTCCCGTAGATGCTGTAGTTGGACCTAGAAATATTCACACAATTTTAATACAGAAATACATACTACACATACTACATCTGCAAATACTATAGACATTTTAGCAGGGTGTTCTATGGTATGTGAAGTCCACCAACCCCACTAGGCCAGCGAACTATGGCCTTTCATTCGAACTCTTGGTTTTGGAGGAGACCCATTGCTCTATAGTGGACGATTATGAGTTGAAACAGGATTAGAATCTCTGTGTATATTTACAACAATGCAAGTACTGAGGTATGGAGATGTTAATCTGCAGTTATTAATACAGATAGATCGATACTTACCACTACATATTAACTCATGGACTTCAAGATCTGTGAGCAATGCTCCCCTCAATGCGGCTGGGGCCTGGCATCTGAAAAATGAATCAATTTTGAAAAATACTTGTAATTCAGCCAATGCTCGTAATTGCCGGGAGGGATAATCGAAACATTTATCATCGATCGCAAAAAAATATTTATTAGATAGTTTTTATGACGATTGAACCGTATTGCGACTAATGCAGATATTACATATTGCACCGTCTATTTAGCATCATTCGGTCAAATAGTTCAAATCCCATGGCAACACTCGAATTTTTGGAGTCATGTAAGAATAGATAGTAAATTACAATTTACCACGTACTTAAACGGTGAAGGTAAACATCGTGAGGAAACCTGCGTGACATAAAAATTTACAAGAATTTATATGGTGTGTGAAATTCGCCAACCCGCACTTAGCCAACATGATGCTAACATGCCTAAGCACTCTCATACTCATAGAGAAGCTATGCTCTCATGTGCTCTGCGGTAGGAAGTAGACTAGAAGGCTGTATTAATATGTTCGTACCTGGCACCGACGCCCAGGATGCCCGCCGCTCGTATAGCCGTGGCCAGCCTCGCCACCCGACAGTCGCACACCACTGGATTATCGCTCAGACGAAGTGTGTTCAGTCGAGTCACTGCGGCCGGCTCCAGAGAGAGATACGTCAGGTTGTTATTGTTCAGAGTCCTAGAAGTAAACGCATCATTACTATCATTATCACCTGTAGGATGACCAGTGACCAAAAGACAGGTCATTGCCATGGATATCTACCGAGTTCTGCTCGTAGTGTCTGCTCGAGGAAAGTGTTCGATTTCTAAAGGGTATTTTGTAAATGCAGTGGCATAAAAAATATTTTAATTATTAAAGCTTTATTGGTTTCATTCATGACGTTGGTATAATCACAGAGTTTTCCTGTTGGTATCAGTTAAATAAGTATGTCAGAATTTCAAATATAAATGCTACTTCAGTAAGTCGATTATATCGAAAGCTTACAATCAATCTACTGATTAATGCTCTACTGTTGTTCCGACAACTTGTTCGATACATGAAATGAAGAGCGTGTTGTCTTTCTGTTGCCTCCAAAACAAAACGGACTTACAAAACTTCCAAACTCTTCAAATTCTCGAGAGACTTTTCGTCGATACACTTCAGCTGGTTGCCGTCCAAGTGCAAGTTCTTGAGAGCCGTCAGTCCGCGAAACGTCCTTCTGCTTATGGCCGTCAGTTCATTCCTACTGAGGTCCCTGTAAAGGCGAATTTATTACCAGGCATTCCATAAAATAATATTATACAACTTTTATTTAAATCCAAAAAATAATGAGTAAGCTAATAATCATTATACCAGGAAAATAAAAGCCTTCACCATTGCGTATTATGCGATAAATTTTTGAATGTCTGACTCCGTTTAATACCAATCATACCTCAAATTACTATAAAATTTTCTCTAACCAAGAAAATATTTCATGGGATCAATCATATTTGGTTTTACTGTAAATTCCATAGCCGTTAACGAAAAATAGAACATAATATAGAGACTTATTCCGCCATGATACATTCAAATAAAGCGGTAAAGGGTCGCTGTAGGCGCTTTGTCTACAATATCGGTCGGCTCGGCCAGGATAGTGGCACTATTTCACGGAAAATCGACGGGAAGTAATAGCTTTGCTGTCGCGGTTCACTCGGTGGGAGCGATTGCCTGAGGCACGACTATCCTTACCTCCCCCTATACTCCCTCGCACCGACATTTTCGAAAACCGGGAATGTATCTAATTTTCCAGGTTAATAGATATTTATAAGCGGAGAATGGAGTCGATGACTTCCAAGGGCGGGTGTTGTTCGCATTTACCAGTTCTATGCTGTTGAAAATATGGTGTTTGTATTCGAAAAAAAATGTTTAATCATTTTCTACCAAATATTCTATATACTTCGAGGACGTTTTTATCAAAGGGTTTTCATTTTCCTGGTTCATAAAAATCTATAAAGAAATCAAAGGTATTGACGAAAAACCTTACTAAAAAATGGTAGCAATCCAGTATTTTAGAAGAAACGCAGACATATAGTTTCATAAATAGTTATGCCATAGTCTTAGAAACGTGTTAATAACAGTTTCAGTTATAGTAAAAGCCAAAGAATTGAGAAATTGTTGAAATTGAATATAATTGAGTTGAATAAAATACAATATGACTCGACACCCGAAGCACTTATAATAAAAATCCACTATCATTTGTTTGCTCTGTTAAAACAATTACTTGAGAGAGGTCTTATAAGATTTTTTCGGCAGATTTAGGCAGTAGTATCGCCGGCATGTGGGGCTGAAGGGATAACTGCAGGCCCTGATCATAAATTACGGGCCAGACAACACCGGGGCCAGATTGCTGCAAATGAGTTTTTTCACCTCACGCTGAGGTCCTTTATACGATGCACGATACTATCAGAATTGGTTGTTACAATTTGTACAAAAATGAAAAAAAAAAGATCTTATATTGTACCCTATATTAGTAATCAAACTAAGTTGTTTGGTTACATGGGCAAATCTGCTACGCGGTATTTTATCTAATATTTTTTAGAATTCATTTCTAACTATAAAAGAAAACAAGAGGGTTTTCTTCCTCCTCGTACTGCAAAAGAAAGATGTCCAGAATTCAGAAAAACAGTAAAGGAGAAGTAGTATGTATATTTTACAGTCCAGACAATTTTTTGATGTGCTGCATTAAGTATAATAGGTAATAGAGCAGTGCCCTAGAGGCCAAGAGGATGATAGGCAGACCACCTGCTAGATTGAAACTTTAGGATATAGCATGTTTATGATGGGCGGAGGACCGAGCAAAGCGGTGTAATACAGAACAGGCCTTTTCGTATGTCCAGCAGTGGTTAAATACGTGCAGAAATTTAAGTATTTAAGTAGTACAGAAGGAATAGTAATTTTGCCGTCCAATCAACCAAGTGCGCGTGTGGTTGACCGCGCATGGAGCAGGTTGCATTTTATTACCTGAACACCGGGCCCTTTGAGGTTTGTTTACGACAAGAACAAGTGGTTCATTTTGCACCCCATTTCCAACTTATTAAATTTTAATCTTTAATGACTTCGAACCCCTATTTTTGACAATAAAGAACTATGTGGCACAACCGATAGACACCTTTTATAATGACAATTTCAATTTAACAAAAATATAAACTTTCGATATATTTATAAATTGTACTGGGTATAAGCCAATCCTAAACAATGCATAAATAGACGAATGAATAATTATTTATTATAATAGCTTGTAACAGCCCATTGGGTATCATTTTAACATAATTGCTTTTGTCATTCTCACCGCAACAGCTTGTTCTAGTAATAAGTAATTTGATAATGTAATAGTCAGCTCGTGTTTTGCTAACGGAACATCAAACCCAAACTTTTAACTTTAATTTACGCAAATAATAGGTACTAATCCTTGCCAGTCTTTTTCACACCCCTTTGTAAATGTAAGGTTTCCTTTTGTCCGAGACTGTCGCATCCATATTACTCCTAACCCGTAGTGAATTGTGGAAAACGATCCATAAGCTTGCATAATGAATGTCCCTGCTGAGTGGAATGCATTCCTTCGCGTACCAGATGCTGTGTTTTGAACGAGATGCTTCTACTACTGATCTCCTGCGGGTTTGCTTGGGCTTTAATAAAATAGAAACACAGACCGATGGATGTCGCGGTTAAAAATGTGAGCTATGAGCTTTATCGCAAACCTTGTAGTTTTTTATGTGTTTCGTGGCCCAATAATTTGAAAACGTAAGGGTGATGAAAGTAATAATACATACGATCTCATAGTCGGATCCGTATTTCCTCCATCGATATTAGACTTCAGAACAGTCAATAGCTTTCACAACCGAGAACAAATATTTGCGGATAAAACAAACATTGTCTCTCGCAATGAGTCCCGACTCCCGTCCCAACTAGTCCATCCCAAAGAAATACCGTTGAATAAACGCGCACTCGTCGGTCGAAAAATATTAGTTTTCGTTTTTGACCGTCGATCTAGCTTTTCTTAGGGCTTAGGGCATTGTAAGCCCTTTGTTTTTCCACTTTCGGCTCTCAGGCGTCCATTACCGGCGCCATGTTGTGGTTAAGAGTGCACCATTTTGTTTTTCAAGAGCGCGGGAAATCCGCCAAATGGCGGATTGGGGTTTAAAAGGCTTTCTGTTGCCACAGAGCGTCGCACTAAGCGTATTTTTACTTATTCTAAGCAGATTTAAATGGCTATTCTGATTGTAGTTAATTTCTAATACTCCATAGCTTGAGACCGACGGAAATATTAATAATATCTCTATATTCAGTATCATACAGTATATTTTTGTTTGAAAGTTTACAACAGAATATGATCAGCACTCACAGCGGTCTAATATTAAAATTTATCTGGAGGTTTCTCGTGGGTAATCACTATTCTTAAGCGTATCCCTATGCAAAATAATTGTAATTTTACTCAAGAATAGTACTGTTTTTGAGTAAACTCACAGCAAGTTGAAGAAGTAACTTATTTTTATACCAGCGCTATTTATTTATTCACCAAAATAGCGCCCTGGGTGAATTGGCCCTCTAACCATAACAGTTTCCGACATACATAACACGATAATAAATAGTCGAAATAAGTTGCGAGCTGAGCTTACATAAAGAACTTTATTAGCCCGTGTCACGGAAACGCCATCTTGGCAGCGGATGTTTCATTAAAATGGCGACGGAGGAGATGCGAAATTCAATATGGCGGACACGGGCTTCCTGTCTCAAGTTATTGTTTAAGATATTATAATAAATATCTGTTATTGAATGCTAATTTTCAACCTTGTGCTGTCCTTTGAACGGATACCTACATGATTTTGAATTGAAGGTTAAGTTAAAGCCTTTATTGCAACACCCAACTAAAGGTTCTTCTGACTCATAAGTACGTATTCATTATTGGTCCTAGATTTCGATGCTTGCGCCAACTTGCTCATATTTTTTGATAATATAAGTTAAGGCTTCTTATAAAAGCCACAATATGTTTTCTGCAATCCATTCAGATTCATAAAATATTTATAGCCTAAAAGTAATTCCTTCCTAGCAGGAATTAATAGTTTTTTCATTATAGGAAAAACGCGTGTAACTAACGTCAATCGTCAAAAGACGGATATTGGACACATTCAGCTGTTTTTTTTATTCGGGTACCCAAGGGATCGGAAAGGTTTCGTCGGGGTCACTGGTATGTTTTTCCATGACTGGGACTGCGTCCTCACGTTATGTTTAAGTTAGATTTGTCTTAACCTAAATTATTTCTAATAGGGCGGTCCATTTCACCCTTAAGACTGTTCGTGTTTTGCTAACGGACAAAAAGTATTTCAACACAATTTCAAACACCAAATTTCATGATCTTTGGATCGGATGGAGCCAAATGGAAGATTCTGTCAGTCTAATAACGGTGATTGTAAGTTACACGTCCCTTGAGATCTCAACAGCCCGATCATATTAAGCAATAGCTTCCTACGTCTTACTAAGGAACCTACACCCTTTCCATTTTCCTCCCGATGACGCTTTACCGTTGAAATAAACAATTCATTCTTGCCGTTGCCATAACAATGGCTTATAGGCGCAAACTTCCAAAATGTCGGGTATAAAAAGGAATGTTTGATGAGGGCGCGAATTCCCCGAGGTGTATTAAATGACGTACGGACGGAAAGACGACCGCTTTTGGGAGGGGGGAGGAAATGTTCCATATTTGTGCAACACTAAGGTTCGTACGCGGGTTTATGAGAATGGCGGTTCGCGTGACTGCCCTGATTGGCAGAGAGTCTCGGCATTGCATTCCATATGAACACTTGCTTCAAGATTCGTAGCGTATCTGTAGCGCAATGTATAGTCGAGTATAGGACATTGTTTACCTTTAACTATTCTCGCGATATTCTCTTTAGCCAGGGGTACATGTTGTATATTATCTATTAAAATGTTTACTTTTATACATCCTATCATTCAATTTCTCTAGTATATATAATTTATTTTGCTATTGTTAATAATCACCTTTACGACAAAATAAAACGATTTAATAAGTAGTTGAATTATAAAAGTATTGCCTACAACCTTCAATCGGACCCGAAGCATATTTTTCAGTGTGTATACTGCTTGTATGCAAAGCTTGATAAAATGCCCTCTGTGACATTCAAAATATCCTCCTTCAAAAGATAAAACCCCTATACTTGTATGTCATCGACACTACAAAATACAAGTGTATACAGTCCCTTATTCGGAGCGTTTAATTTCTACCCCCGGGCGGGTTCGATCTATAGGGTTGATATGGGGGTAGTTTATATAATAACGTCTTATATTTCAATATCTATTTTTAGCGTGCATTGTGGATATTGATGCCATACATATTGCGGGTATAAAAGGTGTATTTTTATTTCATAAAACAGCTATCCTGATAGGAATTGATTACCGTTGAACCCATAGAATACCTGGGCAAGCGCTGGTGTGTTATTAGCCTTTAAGTGAAGTGTGGGGTGAAATATTTTATCATCATCGCGCACTCGCTGCGGCTGCGTAATGCCGCGCCCCGCCGCTGCGAGTGGGGCGCGCCACCGGAGCGCTAGCGCAGCCGCGGGCCGCGGCCGGCCGCCGCGCCGCTGCCGCTCCAGTCGGTCCGCCGCTACGACGAGACGCACGCGCGTCACCGCTCTTATATTGTTCCGCGATGATCGTTGTACACGTAGTTTAAGTTTACGTTGTAATAATTATACAAGATAATAAAACCATACGCACTACATCCTACATTGGTGACCCCGACGTGATTTGAACACGCAACCTTCTGATCTGGAGACTCCAGGATTATGATGTAGTAATAAATCCATCAAAGTGTGTCTTCGGCGTCAACGAAATATCTTTTCTTGGATATAGCATTTCCGCTAAAGGTACCATGCCACTACTCGAAAGAGTAGAGGCCATAAGAAATTTTCCGACTCCGAAAACCGTTAAAGAACTTCGTCGGTTTCTGGGAATGATCAATTTCTACAGACGTTTTATACCCGATGCAGCTCAGTACCAGGCCCCGCTTAACGCATTGCTGACAGGATCTGTAAAAGGTTCACACCCAGTAAAATTTACATTTACCGAAGAAGAAGCTTTCAATGCCTGCAAGATCAGTCTTTGCAAAGCCGCAATGTTAGCACATCCCGACTGTGAAGCCCAGCTCGCGGTAGTAACGGACGCCTCGGATACAGCTATAGGGGCAGTATTACAACAACGCAAAGGTCAGGCACAATGGCAACCTCTCGCTTTTTACTCCAAAAAGCTGACTCCAGCGCAGTCTAAATATTCACCATATGATCGGGAACTTCTTGCTATATACGAAGCAATAAAACATTTCCGACATATGGTTGAAGCGCGCAATTTTGTGGTTTACACAGACCACAAACCACTGTGTTTTGCGTTTAATTCACCTAAAGGAAGTTGCTCCCCTCGACAGTTTCGACATTTAGACTTCATATCGCAGTTTACCACTGACGTGAGACATATTGCGGGCAAAAATAATATTGTTGCTGACGCCCTCTCCCGTATTCAAGAGATTGTTCAGCCGCTGGACCTGCATAAATTGGCCAACTCACAGGAGAGCGATCCAGAACTCCAACAACTTCTAAACAGCAACACCGCACTACGTCTTTCGAAAGTAAAGCTGCCTGAAGCAAATGACGAAGTATACTGCGACGTGAGTAAAAACAACATCAGACCTTTTATTACCAAGGAATATAGACGCCAAGTTTTCGAAAGCCTTCACTCATTAAGCCATCCAGGAGCTGCAGCATCAATCAAGCTGGTCACGGAGCGTTACATTTGGCCCGGAGTTAAAAAAGACTGCCGGGAATGGTGTCGCCTTTGCTTGGCTTGCCAGCGCACCAAAATTTCCCGGCATGTCTCAGCACCTCTAGGTAATTTTCAGCTGCCACATGCCAGATTCATGCATCTACATATAGATCTTATCGGCCCTTTACCATTGTCTCACGGTTTCCGATATTGCCTCACCGCCATTGATAGATTTACGCGATGGCCTGAGGTAATACCAATATCAGACATCACAGCGGAGACTGTGGCCCGATCTCTAGTAAGCGGTTGGTTCGCACGGTTTGGATGTCCAAAAGACATTGTAACCGACAGAGGCAGACAATTCGAATCGGTACTTTTCAAGAATTTATCTAGATTAGTAGGATTCCAACATAAGAGTACTACGGCTTATCACCCTTCATGTAACGGCCTTATTGAAAGGTTCCATAGACAGCTGAAGGCTGCCATAGTTTGTCATTCAGGAAGTAATTGGGTAGAAGCGCTTCCCTTAGTATTGCTGGGCATAAGATCAGCCTTCAAGGAAGATCTTAAGGCAACCCCTGCCGAGCTATTATACGGCGAGACACTAAGGTTACCGGGAGAAATTTTTCACCCCGATGCCGACGATACCATTGACATTACAGATTATGTAAACCGTCTTAGGATTTATGCAAAGAGGCTGCAGCCTTTGCCAACTTCACGCCATGGTTCCAAACCAGTATTTGTATACAAAGACTTAACATCATCAAGTCACGTTTTTCTTAGGGATGAAACCATAGGTTCTCTCAAACCAGCGTACACAGGACCATTTGAAGTCTTACAACGACGAGACAAAGCTTTTGAACTAATCATAAATGGCAAGAAAGTTATGGTCTCAGTGGACAGACTCAAACCCGCATACATTTTTGTTGATCCAAACACTAACAATAAAACATCACCCACCAACACTAGCACACCAATCACCAAATCACCTGGTACTGAGGGTGACGGCATTGTTCGGACGACCCGGTCAGGTCGCAGAGTTCGTTTCAATAATTGGTATTTCCCATAGACATGGTTTCTGGAGGGGGGTGATGTGGGGTGAAATATTTTATCATCATCGCGCACTCGCTGCGGCTGCGTAATGCCGCGGCCCGCCGCTGCGAGTGGGGCGCGCCACCGGAGCGCTAGCGCAGCCGCGGGCCGCGGCCGGCCGCCGCGCCGCTGCCGCTCCAGTCGGTCCGCCGCTACGACGAGACGCACGCGCGTCACCGCTCTTATATTGTTCCGCGATGATCGTTGTACACGTAGTTTAAGTTTACGTTGTAATAATTATACAAGATAATAAAACCATACGCACTACATCCTACAGAAGTATAATCCAATAAATATACCTAATAACCATACATTTGTCACATGTTGTAAGCCTCTGTGGCACGGTGTGTTAAGATGATGGCTGTGAAAAAAAAGCCGCAGGATCAACCCTCGCATCGAGACAAATATTTGAAAGATTCTTCTTCTTCTTCAGCCTATGTATCCACCCAATGCTGAGTGTAGGCCTCTTCTAATGCACGCCAGGTTGTTGTTGTTGTTGTTGTTCGGTTGTTCGGTTGTTTGAAAGATTTGTGACCCACAAATTAAGTTTTTAAGAGATCATAATATATATCAACGTGGGTGTCGGGATAATGGGTGGATATTATTTTGAATTTTCCCGCGAGTATTGATAGAATCAATGTAAAACTTTTTCGTTACTTCGTAGTGTAAATTCAGCTTAACATTCAGTTTCACGAAGTTTTTCAGCCAACCGTTCGGAATACTGGAACGTTATTCAGAAAATGGGGCGAAGTCAAGGATCGCCTCTATCGATAAATTGAATTCGTCAGGTTTATACAGGGAGCTTAGTCAGACTCGCGATGAGTATCGAAATACTGAGTTATTGCGAATTGAGTGCTTTTGTACACTGACGTTGCGAATTGTGGAACTAAGGTGTATTTTTTTTATATTCGCGCGACCAAACTGCCTTATTCATAGACAGTTTTAAAACCTTTTTTAGTTATCGAATTTTTTGTCTTCTTCGCTCATACTAAATTTAAAAATCGTTCGAAAGGGACATAACATTCGATAACTAAAATAGATTTTCAAAACTGTCTATAAATAAGGCCGTAAGTGATTAGAATGTATCTGATGGTAAGTATTATAGTGCACTGTGCAGCTCAAGTACCTAGATTATTGAATGACGCGAAATGGCAATCTCTCGCCGGTGATGAATTGACACAATTTCCTGGTCTCAGGTACGTCTAAACGTACTGTATATCAGATCAAAATACATATTCTGTATTCAAATTGCTTTTCAATAGATCTTTTTAATCTTTATATAACTAGCACCGATTTGAAACATGTACCTGTAAAGAAGAAACAGTGCAAGGAATTCCTAAATAAAATAGAATATGTAATTCGTTCTATTTTATGACTGTCATCTACAACGAGGATGCGTGATTGTATTGCTATTGAGACTAGACTGACAGACGCTTCGGTCGACGATGCCGGCCAGTCGTTACGTCTAAACTTCCGCGTACTTCTGCGCTAATTTCCCCTTCATAGTTGCATAAGCCGGCCGTTCACGCACGGCTTTACCCGACAAATCTCTTTGACAGTCATGTTTGGCGAGAAAACAGTAATGTGTAGAATGTAGAGTAGACAGAAACACGCCTACCGGACGCCTGCTGTTGCCTGCGATAGAATATCGCTATTAAATAGAAGTATCCAACTGTGCGAGTCTGCATACGAACACATAGGTACATTTGGTATATAGAGCTAGATATTACTTTGAAAGCGGCAGCAGTACAACAAAACATACACAATATAATAAGGACAATAATTTATTTCCAACTCCTCCTAATAATTTTACTTTGCGATTGATTTCGTTGCGGGTTAAAGACAAGTTAGAGATTTCCGGAGACGCGCTGAGCTTCAATGCTCGGTTTCATTGAAATGCGTGCCACTGTTGACCTGGCTTACAGGAGTTGCAGTGGCGGGTGTGAGGGCGGGACAGTCTCCAATATAATAACGACAACAGAATCCACACGACTGTAGCTTTTGGAACATGCAGGCTATATTCTTTAAACGTTTAGCCGGATAGAAAAATCTAAGTTAACAATTCCGCCTCTACTTACAATATAAAAACATGTATTCTGACATCTGTCAACCCTCGACATCCGGGAGTTCCCGGAGGATCGCCGGCCCTGCGGGACTCTATTAGCATGAGAATACGAGGAACGCTCAAACAAACGCGCGGAAGATGGGTATTTGAATAATTTAATAAAAAATATTCACCTACCCCCGGCAACCCTGGCTTTGTTCAGTTCGCGACGTTCGTGGAAACATAAAAATAAATAAATTCGTATGTTAGATTTTTATTTATTTCTTGTGTAAAAAAATATCTATTTGGGCCAAAAAATACCAGGCACAATAATATTATGTATTTCAAGGCTAATATGACGTTTTTAGCACGTTTGAAGGATTTCCGTCTAACGAGACAATAGTTCTGCTAACGGAAGTGGAAAATTCAATATTTGCTACCTTTGACCAGTCGATCTCCAATGATCGACAAATTCACGAAGGCCGTTCTGATGTTATAGATGCTTGTGTACGGCAATGTACACGTTTCATATTTTCTCGCGGCCCTTTGATTAATAATATACCTACTCTGTGTCCCATAATAAAACTGTAGATAAACCAAATAAACAACCTAACCGCAATCAACAGCAGAATTCTTGTCTGACTAACATAAGGGTTAAGCTACCCCCAGAATGCGACGCTAAAACACCCCTATAAAGTTTTATTGTTTTCATGACAACGAAAAGCTTTTGTCTCGAGCCATTTGGTAGATATATAAACAAATGAGAAACGTATATCTTGGACTCAAGCCACGACTTAAAGGATTCGCAGACTATTCTTTAAATTATTTGTCTAACGCGAGTTTACTGAACTTTAAAATGAGCTCAGGCCAGTACGTGCTAATTAACACATTATGAAGTTTTAACAAAAGTCCGAGAACGAACATCCGTCATGGTGTCGTGGCGAGTTCCATTTTCAAATTTTAATATGAAAAGTATTAGTTTTTCTTACTCTCCGCCAGGGGCGCTGGATTTTCCCAGAAATTCTTGAGCACGGTAATAGTAGTATTTAACTGTTCTTGCTATAGATAGTTTAACATTTTCAAGAGAATAGTTTGTTGCTTTGAGGCTAGATTATGCATTAATCTTTTGTCATCAATCATATCATAAATTAATCATCAATCATAAATTAAACTTTTGTCTGAAGGATTAAATAACACAACTAGACGAGAACACTACTAATTGGTTTCATTTTACAATTCAAAGGCGTGAGTTTATGTATGTATGTATTTTACAATTCCATGCTACAATCATAAATCGTTGCCCATATAGTGTATATTATGTGTATATGCCTATAAATATCTGTCTGCATATTTTAAGTAGCCACCAAAAAGTAATATACTTTTCAGTTTGAATTTCTTCAAACTCGCTAACTACCAAAGGCAAAGGTAAAATGCTTCGCAAAAAACCTCAACCTTTGCATTTAAAATCCATCTCGGATCAATGAAACCCGGATAAAACGTGCACTTCCAATATCCTGTGCAGGACCCCACGAGTCGTTGAGGCGAGTTATTTTTTAAGAAGCAATTAATATCAAAGGAGCTCATTAAGTTGAGATTAGTTCCGGGGCACGACGCGACGCGGCGGCGCTGGTTCCGGGAGCCGTCTCTGAATCTTCCGGGATGGAATGCGAGTCTATACAAAGTTGGGCTAATTTTATGTTGAGAGTGTAGCTAAAGACGAATTGCGCCGCGTTTTTAGCTTTGTTATAAATGTTTACATGAACAAAGAAATATTTTCAATAATTTAAGGAATAGAAAAAACGAGGAGTTGTTGTTATGGTTTTTTATTTGTTAACATGTTCAATTGACAGCCTCCGTGGCGCAGTTGGTTAGACGCCGGCCTGTGAAACGAGAGGCCGCGGGTTCGATCCCCGCACCGAAACAAATATTTGTGTGATCCACAGGTATTTGTTTCGGGTCTGGGTGTTTGTGAGACCGAAAAGTCTCTCGTAGTTTCTGATACCCACGACACAAGACTCGATCTTAGTGTGGGGTCAGGACTATGTATGTGACTGTTGGGTGTATTATTTATTATTATTTATTATTATTATTAATTACATGTTTCATCATTAAACATTTCGAAGTTGTCAAAAAATTAAATAAATCATTTAATGTAGTCCAACATATCAGCGCTGTGCACATCAATCATATTTTTTTTTTATAGTAAACAATTTGTAAAAACATTATGTACCGATACATGATTTATTCACTGTGGCTCTTGACAAATGGCATTCGCATACAGTTAGACACCTTATAACTGGAATCGCGCCGACATTATATGCTCGGGACGAAATAATTGACGAACGAACCGATGGCCACACGTCACATCTGAACTCGGACAGGACCTCTCTACTTACCGTTATAATAAATAAATACATCCAACAGTCACATATATTTTCTCGACTCCACATTAAGATTTGGTATCTAGTGTGTAGTGTCTTGTTTTGACAGATAGGCCTGACAATACAAAGCTTACGAGAGACTTTTCGGTTTCACAAATGTTCCACATAAACATTTGTCCCAGTACTGAGATCAAACCCACTGCTTCCCGTTGCACTGCCCAGTCTTAACCAACGGCGCCACAGAGGCTGTCAAAATATTGCAACCCTATTAGCAAATGACAGTCGATAGGATTTATTGAAGTTTAAGAACAACATCTAATCTATAAGGATCAGTTGAACGCCACTTTGATCGCAGTCGAATTTTACGACATCCGCGACGAAACGTAACAGTTCCGGTTATCGTTGATGGATGGGTTTAAATTAATGACACATTGGATGACACTACGGCCGGAAATAATGCAATGCTAGTTTAAAAGAAATTGAGCTTATTGCATCGCCCGGAAAACGAGCAAACGACTCGCTGATCCTAAGTGAATACCGTCGCCTATTCTCATTTATAATACTTAGAACGTAAATTCGTTGCAGAAGGCAGGCATCACCAAGTAAAAGTGGAAAGGGAAGGAAAAAGCGATTGAAACTCTCACACGAAGCTGACACTTCACGTCGATTTTCTGTGAGACAATAGTATTTTAGTCGAGCCTACCATTCCTGTTGTAGTCCAAGGTAACTACAATATGGCTCTACTATTATATTAATTTATCTAAAAAATATTTTCATACGGCAATATATAATAGTATTCCAATCCCGCAGGCGAGTGTAGCGTGTACCTACGTATTACCCAAGCTACAAGGTCTTGTCCCTAATATCATTTTACAATTAATTAACCTATGAGCACGCGACGTCACTTCCGTCCGCCATTTCGTGGGGCTCCGCAGGATGGCGTCGCTTCCTGAGCAATTAGCAAGGGCACTGTCGACCTATTTCGTTAAATTAATTTGCTACATTGCCACTTAATATGAGGAGTAATGGGTAAAGGCCCAAATGTAGTGTATTGTGATGGAATGGCGCAACACGCAATATGAAGATATGATCACTCGCAAATGAAACGTACATTAAGGCATGTTAAGGTCATTTTCGTATTGGGTCAAACATTTGAGTAAGCCGCAAATATTTGTTTCCAGTTTGTGTGTTTAAAATGTGCCTTTATACCTGTAGGCGTAGGCAGAAGTGCAACAAGCACCTGGTTCCGTCTCTCTGCACTACCCTACGGTTAACTGGGAGAAAATCTCCTTAGGTATTAAGGGTGATTATACGATTTGTGAATGTAACCTAGGACTTTGCAGTTCACAATCCGACGGCACTGAGGATATTGACAATACTTTCATTTAACCTGTAATTAGGTTCATTGAATGAATTTAGATTGAAAAGTGACTTAAGTTTACTACTTTCTGTGTTAAATTCGATTGTATTAGAAAATTGAGTTTTTATTTCACAAATAAGAACAGTTTTTTGTATGGCGTACCTCCGCATGGTATCAAGTGTAATTGTGTTGAGGTCTCGCGTTTGGAGGCTGTGGCATGCGGGCCCGCGCCGAGCACGCATGAGCGCGGCTCAAAGGAGTCTTTGTGATGCTGCACTTGCGGACAAAACATTGGTGCAGCCTTTCAATTAATGTTTCGTACAAAATAGTATGCAAATGTTTCGTTTCAGAATATTCAATAGACTAAAGTAGTAGTATCTATTGTGTTTTAGTAGTATCTTAATTGTTTTAAGGCGATCGATCAAGGATATTGTATTATTGTTTTAAGGCTTCAAAAAAATTCAGGTCACAAATACCATAACGGCAAGAATGCTGACGAGATTAATGTAAATAGAGAAAGTGTTAGGATCAAGAGTTTAGTGGAGATCTAAAGCGCTACCTACGTTAAATGGATCCAGATATGACGGTTATATATTATGACCAGACATTAAAGAAGGTCTTTAAAAAAATATGAAACACGGAGAAAGAAATAAAAGCAAATAACATGAGACCTAATCATAAGCACATAATATACTATGCTAATAGTAGCAATCACAACATGCTAAAAAGCCGTATTTACGTAAAAACTTTAATATATCTCATAAATAACTTACATTAACTACTAACTTTATTTATACAATTGTCATTAAAACAAATTAAATTAAAACGAAAGCAATATTTTTTCAGTTCCTAAATTTTTATGTTATGCATATTTTTTGTGGCAGGAAGTGTAATCGCAAGGCTTTTATCCTCGAGTTAAGAACGCGCGGTTGGATCTCAAAGTGTTAGTTTCAGCGAGACAGTCTCCCGCTAGAATTACGCGGGATTTTCTTCAAATATTAACTTTTATACTCGGCGTGATTACCTTGTAAGTTTGAACTTGACTTGAATGTAGTATGGCTAGCGGTTTCCGTTGCGTGAAAAAGTTTTTATGCGATAATAGTCCCGCTGTCTGTTTTTCCGGGATAATGTGTACTCTATAGCCATCCCCGATAAATGGACAATCTAACAATAAAATAACTTTGGAATTCTAACCAGTTATTCTAGAGATTAGCGCGTTCAAACAAATAAACTCTTCTTTATAGATTGGAGAGATTTATGATGTGAAACACCGTATAACTGACGTGATGTTATTACTTTATGCTAAGCTTAGGTTTTCTAATTAAATAAATGAATACACCCAACAGTCACATACGTAGTCCTTATCCCATACTAAGATCGAGTCTTGTGTCGTTGGTGTCAGGAACTACGAGAGACTTTTCGGTCTCACAAACACCCAGACCCGAAACAAATACTTGTGGTTCACACAAACATTTGTCTCGGTACGGGGATCGATCCCGCGGCCTCTCGTTTCACAGCTGGTTAAATTATTTTCTTTATTATGGGCACTTAGATAGCATTATATTGAACATTGTTTAAGAAAAGCATTTATTGTGATGATTTTTTAATTTTTGTGCCGTATCGTGCCAATTGTCTGTGTGATCGACGTCTTTTCTCAGGGCTGAATGTTTGCGAGGCTGAAAGGTCTCATAATTGATCCTATTGTGGGGTCAGAACTATGTGTGTGACTGTTGGATGTATTTATTATTATGGACAACACGAGCTCGTTGAGCGTTTGACGAAAAGCATCACGCTTGCCTACAAAAAGGAGCACGTCTCAGAATGTATAAAATAGTAGCCTCCACAGCAATTACTAGTGACAGATAATTAGTTCTCACCAAGCGAAAGAGCGTCCTATTTATTTCTTGTTCACGCCCTGTTTAAACTATTCAGGCGGCGTGACGTGGGCCGGCGAAGCGTTCCGAGTTTCGATGTTGGCAAGACCCAACGAAATTCTCGGGCCGGGGTTCAAAGGGCGATAATATCTCTCTCTTATAGTACTTCTTCACCTAGCGAAGGTTGACAGGCAGTTCAGGAGGTTCCTTGCCTTTTGCGAGGCAAAACAGACGAAATAATTCAAAAGTTCATTAATTATACAATCAATTTACGGCCCACTGCTGGGCATAGGCATCTTCAACTATTGAGAGTTCGATTGGGAGCGGCTGGGTCTACTGCCTAGAGCGGGTTATCTTGTTACAAAATCATCGCCAAAATCTTTGTGTTGTACAGTTATGCTCACGATGTTTTCCTTCACCGTTAAAGTGCGTAATAATTGATAATTTATTATCAACACTTATAGCACTGAAAAGTCGGAGGTCTATCCTGGGATTTGAATACACGACCACCGTGAACATATCGGTAGTCACGTCCGATCAAGTGCCAACAGTTAATCACACATTTATATTAATATCTTGTAGTCGATTCCAATATTTTTCTGTTATAGTTTTGAAATTGCTATTTAATCTAGCAAGGCGATTTTAAGGTATTTAAGGTCAGAGGTCTACAATGGTCCAAAGCGGTGTCAGCGAGAGGATACGTCACGTTGCGTAGCCATGTTCACATGGGCATTAATCATGAGCTGTCATCTAGGTGCTAGGGCCAAGATTCGGCGCGTACGCATCTCCGTAGAGAGGGGACGCGCTCCAAGGCTCTTATCTTTATCGATAGAATAATTGTGTCACTGAATATATTAAAAATATGTTTGCTAAGTGATGTAATAGAACAGATAAAATACAAAGAATAACATTGAGTATTAATTTACACAAATAATATAAATAACTCTTGTTCATAAGATAAAACGCCATCCAAATTATACTTTGACTTACTAGGTGACTGTACAATGCGTGTTACATTTTTATTTGTGTTCTTTATCGTAATTTTATTCAATGGCTGGTAAATAAACTTAATGAATAAATTACGACAAAAAGGAAACCGTTTCACGTCCTTACTTTGATTTCATCTAATCTGTATTTATTTAGATTCGAACATTGAAAACATCGTGGTACTTAAAGTAATGTGCAGCCAATACATCTGTTTACTATTTGAATCACGATAACAACTAGAAATATTTTCGATAATAAACCTTATTCCGTCAATATAGGATTCAGGATTGTATAAAAAAACAATCAATTGAATACAGTTTGAATGTTACATTTCCTCCTCACACAAGAGCGAACACAAACTAATCCCCAAACAGAAGTCACGCTCGCGTCCTATCGACAATGGACCATCGACAATAAAAATATCGAGTAATCCGCGTCACTGCCACCGAGGCACGTAGCGATGTATTGTGCTGTTAATACGATTATGAAATGTGGACATCCTGTTCGGGAGGAATTACGATACGACACGGAGATCCACGCCGCGTGGTCCATGCTACACCAGACTCTGCTGTTTTGAAAAGTGCAAATGGAAAGTTTTACTTCTGTTCTTTTCAATTTACGACCAGTACTTTATAATTTTCATTTCATTTACAAATTTTATTCGTAGGGTTAATATCAAATATGCCCTCAGTAATATTATAAATCATATACTTTCATAACATTGGAAAAATGAGCGGCTCTTCACGACTGCAAGAAAGATAGGTAAAAGAGGAAACATAACATAGCAATAGGTCTTAAGGTCGTCCAAAAAAGGATTATTGATGACATCAATGAAAATATGAGTTTTAGGTCTTACAAATGAGGCCGCTGAACATAGATATGGAAAAAATTAAGAAGGATGATGAATTCTGGTATCGCCTAGGATAACGCCAGGTGAAATATAGAGCCAAGAGGAAATCGTAATGAAGGCGCTTAGAACAAATCTAAGTCTTCGCTTTGTATTCTTGTATCCTTTAAATACCGCCCTCGTAGCGTGACGTTGCGTACGCTAGGTGTGACATCGTACAACATATAATAAATGTAGCGTTTGACTCGTGTTATTTGATTTTAACATGCCATATTGTAAGATAAATAAGTTTTAGTGTCCAGCAGACCATGAACTCACAAAAGTTTAAAAAATATGTAAATAAATAATAATGAGATATTTAATATGCGGTATAAAAATTATTTAAACTAAAAGTGACAATATAAATGTTATATTGTAGCTCTTTCAGATAACATTATGAATAGGAAGACTTGCACTGCCAAATGATAAAGATTTCCAGAAGTTAGAAATGTTATTTATGGTAATTAATTAATCGTTATTTTGTTTCGATATTCCAATCTGATATTTCTGCGGAGGGTATACATATGTTTTTATCTGTTTATATTTAGTAACGAACATATTATGTACATAATTAGAAATCTGAAAAAAGATAACAAAAATTGCTGATTATCTCAAGCTGTCAGTTAAAGCTGACAAACAAACCTGGCCTGTATGAAATATAAAACCTGTTTGACTTAAAATTACGATTGTATGGGGATAAAAACATATTATTTTGCATTAAAACAATACAATCTACAAACTATAGGATATCCTGCGTTTGTGAATAAGTGATTGCCCTTAGCGTTTGTACAAAGCTGATTTCAAGGGTTTAGCAGGGGTCCACCTGGCCACACCAAAAAGCCCAAAATGGAAGTTCGAGAAAAAAAGTAGGGTTAGGTATTTCGGAATTTGTATGACGTCAGTTTGAGTTTTAATTGTGGAAATTAATGATTTTCATCGTTATTTTTGTCAAATAAAAAGATGGAAAATGACCAGGTCGTTATTGAGTCGTTGTGTGAAAACAGAAAGATTTTTAATTATGACTTCATCAAATTTAATTTCCATAATAAACTAAAAACTGCGTCTTTTTTTTTGTATATTTTAGGATATTACGTCGGAAAATTATAAAACAGATAACCATTTTTAGGCACATAAGCGGTCGTTTCGGGGTCTATTAGGATTTAACAGAAATATTGTAGAAACAGAAAATTAATTTCCGTGAACTCCAATATTTCTGTGATATTTCGTATTTTGTGACGTCATAAGCGTAAAATCTGTACCGTCATTGTTTGAAGATTTCATAAACCTTAAAGGTTTTTACTTTTTAGACACTAAGCTTGGTTTATGCGAAATGATAACAATCAAGAGCCAAGGTTTTAAGACGTGCTCTGGTATTATCAAAAACTAAACATTATTCTCATCAAACATGACTACTGAGTGTCTTCCCTCGAGACCTTTTTCTTCCAAATAGCAATCCATTTAATATTTTGAAATATGCATAGTGCCAAAGAGATGTCTTGAGAAACAGTCGAGTTTGTTTTATTTAATTTATTTAATAAAGTCAAGAGGGTGGGCGTGTGAAGAGGTCGGCAGTGTTGTTTGAAGCAACCTTCTTTCGTTAAGGAAGGTGTTATAGAATATAGTGAAGGTGTTGAAGAAGATATTTCTCGTTGGAATTGCGTATCCACCGCGCAGTAGGTACCAACCATAAAAATAAACACGTGTCTTATAAAAACATTCTATTAAGTCAAAACGCAAATATATTTTAAGGGGAATAGGCTTTTCTGGGAAGGCAAAGTATGGCAATGGATATTCTAGTAATAATATGTATACTTTCTAGGATACCATTTTCAATGACTTAACTAATAACGTCACAAATACAATACATCTAGCTCAGATTTGCATTAAGAAGCACCACCAAGAGGTACCGATTAGGGAGTTATACGCTGTGTTTCATGTATATAGCTTCAAAACACAGCCAAGTAAGCCAAAGGGGTCAGTACGCGGGGACCACACCATTGGTTAGGGCTCGACCCCTTACCGACTACTCACAGTCTTTGTAGGTGCCTCAATCTGACAAAAAGACCGTCGGGCAAGTTTCCGAGGCGGTTATTGTTCAACTTCCTGTAAAAACAAAAATAAAAAAATACTCTCGGACGTCGATGTAAGGTCAGCTTATGTGTATTGTTTCAAAGACAGTGCTGTGATTGGTCAGTTAAGGATAGTGACGTCACAATGTGCCCGACGGAGTAACTTTGTAATTCAGTGCGCTACTTACAATCTTTCCAAGGCGTTTAGCTCCAAAAACGCGTCCCTCTCTATCGTGTGTATTTGATTTTCTGATAGTTGTCTGAAAAAGAAAAACAAATTAATTGCCTATATTAGGAACTAAATATAAAAAAGCTATATTCGCTGATAAACCTGTTTATGTAATTTTGATTCAATATGGACGATATGAAGTCATTTGAACGTAACTAAAAAAAGGGTTTATATCCTTAAGATATCACTAGCCCTTAAAGTAGATGATATAACGAGCTATACGCCGCTGGCGACTGGAAGGCTTTGACACGTGGAATAACAAATACATTCTTGTTTAGAGAAATGTTTTACCTTGAGATCGGACAAGCGATAACAACTGTCCTCATTATCATTATTAAAAAATAATAATTTATTGACATTTCATTAGTATGACTTAAGAATCTATTTATGAAGCTAACGAATCAAAATATGTCAAATGTGACCGCAACGATAAAGCTTTTGACCCAATTCTATTTCGGGATCAATAGTTAGATAGCGAACCAGATCGGTTATTAATTCAGCCGTAAGAATTTTACGGAAATTATAATAAAGGTTACTTACAGAACTTTGAGTTCCTTCAAGCTCTGGAAATCGCTTTGAAATATGATGCTGATGTTGTTGCCTTGTAGATCACTGGAACAAAGAAAAATGTATAAAAAATTAATTCAAATTTGGAACACCATTACTTAAATGGAACTTGAATGTTCTAGTTGTATGGACTCTACCAATGTACCAAAATTATTCTTTAACTTCGTCTGCGTGATCAAATTCATTTGGAATTTACTGAAATATTATTCGTTAATACAGACCCCCCTTCGTTAATATTAGTGTAATAAAAGCAGTGATTTTTCTTCGATTAAAAATCAAATACCCAGGGTAAAAAATTACTTTAGAACACCCTTATTTATAGGTCCCTGTTACGACAATATTTTTAGTCATCTTACCAAATATAATCTTATTCGTCATCACTGTGAAAGCGAAAGCTATACTATACTGGCGCGAAAATGTCACTGCAATGCATCAAAATGTAATAGCGCAGTGCAATTAAAATATTGTGTCTTTTTTATTATATAAATTATTCAAATATTGTATATTTTTTTAAATGTATTTTTATTCGGAACCCTTAAACAATTTTATACCGGTTCCATTTTATCCGAATCGAAGGTATACAAAAATTACATAACATTATAACTTACAAATTACATAGCATCTAATTCGTATAACATATTGACAAGTCGTGAAAATATTGTAGATCTTGAGTCAACACAATTATGCATAATTATATGGATCTTCTCGAGGTGTGATATAAGCAGGCTGCGTTCGAACCGCGATACATTAGCAAGGGCCAATATGAGAGGTTTTTCTCTTCCGATCGGTGGACGCTATCTGAGCGGTTACTAATATCCAACCATAAACAGATTCGTCCAACAATCGGGACTCAACCGTGTCTTGATTGCAATTTTCTTATACAGGGTATATCAAGACTGCGACCGAAAACGAAGCCAGGTGGTAGTGACTTCAGACACAATGCAACTAAAAATTTCGCAAATTTGAATTATATTTTTTTCTATTTTTTTACTCATCGTCGATTTTGGGTGATAAATACAAAGTTATCCTAAAATAATTATGTACACCCTTTTAACTTTAAAGATGCAATGGCAAGCAAGGGTTCAAATTACTATTTTCGCGAACTCCTCTAAAACCAAGAGTCCAATCGAGAGGGCTTAAGACTCCGGCGATGTTGCCACTGCGCAGTCAATATTGAGCTAATTTCAGGTGCCCCTCATGATGTTCTTGAAGAAGTTAGTAGGGCAGGAGTACAGCGGCTATAAACCAAATGAATAATAAAACAGTACGACATAAAATTAATGGAGCAATCGAAGCGGGGAAAGTGGGTCGGAGGTTACGAGCTGCCGCGGCGCCACTCGAATTACTTCCTTACAAAACTTACTTCAAGACTCTGGGTTTATTCATTTATCTATGGAAAAGAGTCTATATTTGAAAATTAGTCTTGTGTCGAAGTAATCGTATATGCATGGAACATGTATATTATAGTTAATCATCATCATCAGCCTATAGCATACGATGGACGTAAATCCTTCCAATGTGCGCCATTTCACGCAGTTTCCAGCTTTTGCATCCAGTCGGCATCGATCTTCTATTTCACAAATCTTTACTTTTTCTTAGCCATTTATAATAAAGGGTATAATTAAGAAATACTATTTACATATTTACGCTCCAAGGAAACAGATAGACGTCTTACTAGTCGCTTCAACAAATTGCAACAAGTTTATTAACGCCCAAATATGTGATAAGGGGAGATCTTATTGCGATACCGGACATCAGTTCCAGTCCAATTCAACTTACATGAATTTTCTCTAACCGAAAATTATACATGGAGTGAAGTGCCCGACTTGGTAACGGAACTCAGGACGTCGCGGTTCTGAACAATGAAATAAGGTTTTTAAATAAATAAATACATCCAATAGTCACATACATAGTCCTGACCCCACACTAAGATCGAGTCTTGTGTCGTGGGTATCAGGAACTACGAGAGACTTTTCGGTCTCAGAAAAACCCAGACCCGAAACAAATACTTGAGGTTCTCACAAACATTTGTCTCGGTGCGAGGATCGAACCCACGGCCTCTCGCTTCACAGGCGGCGTCTAACTAACTGCGCCACGGAGGCTGTCAGTTGTTTTTTGTATGCATCTTTCAAATAACTTCAAGATGCATTTGTTTACAAACAATCACAATATCTTAAACAAATCAAAATTAAATTACACGATAAGCATTAATTAATATCGAGAATAAATTATACATAACATTAATATTAAAATGAAGAGGCTACAGAATAGGAATGTGTGCGATCTTGTGTGCGTTATTGGGTGTTCTACATAATCATATGTGCATTATACATCGACTTCACACGAACTCAATTGCGCCAGTGATGGTCGGTTATCGAATTTCCGAGACTTAATTGACGTCTTTTAATTATTCGATTAACAAACATTGGTGCGTAGAGACGCGACGCTGTAGATGATCGATCAATATTTATCGATATTTTTATCGGTTAGAATAAATTGAATTTAAATGCGTTCGAATTGACTATTTTACCTTATACGTACATATTTTGAAATCAAGTATGATGACTAAATTTTCATTTTGATTTGTATTGGAGAATTAGTGTACAGTTAAAATGAATAATGATACCAGGTTGACTCTGGTTGTAATATTAACTTAGAAAATCGACGTGGAGTATCACTTTTACTATTGCATTTCTTTCCGTGAGTGAGATCAAAGAAGAGTCTTTACCATCTCAGCCTTTCTCGATATCGTCAGTCCAGCAACATATATACCTACAATACAATGTAACAATGGTTATATAATTTATCATCATATTATAACGAGCCTGCTTGTTTACTGGGCTTATTGTATATAAAAAATCCAATTCAAAATTGAAACACGTAAACACATTATATTGATGTAAGTTCGTAATAAAATGTTAATACAAGCGTCAACGGA
The DNA here is from genome assembly GCA_949752805.1 of Deilephila elpenor. Classification (NCBI taxonomy): domain Eukaryota; kingdom Metazoa; phylum Arthropoda; class Insecta; order Lepidoptera; family Sphingidae; genus Deilephila; species Deilephila elpenor. The sequence continues at coordinate 4,607,413 of OX457094.1, read as the reverse complement.
ATAACCGTATGAGGCCTGAATATGTTGTGTACGTGCAAATAACGATGTTAGCATGCAGTACATTATAATTAAAATATGCATTTCACAGGCCATGAATAATTACGGCGAAAATATGGGAGTTAGACGCCACTTCACTGCTACATTATTAGAGCGTTAGTTCATAGTTATACGGTAGCTTAGATTATTTTATGGCAAGGTAAAATGATTGCATTACACCTTATGGTCTGTGCAATATCATCTAGATACGAGTAGGAATAGATATTAATTTCTTGTCAATCGCTATTTTTATGCTGGTCGATTAAAAAAAGAACATAAAAAATAAATTGTAGCTTTCGTGTTTTTCTCCTAACGCGTAAAATATACCAAAATTACCAAATACCAACCTGTCGTATCTAGGGCATTACAAGAGCGAATTCATTAAAGTGAAAAGCGAGTGAAAATAAGTCCTTTGCGTTCTTGAAGGAAATTAAGAAACTTTCCGTCGGAATGCGCTGAATTAAATTCAATTGTCTACATTTGGCTTCGCTCCAGGATCACAGCGTTAAAGGAAGATTTATGTAGCTCTGCGATATATGTCCTCAGTAATGAATTTAACTTGCGCACTGCATTTGAATATTTTTTATGTTTGTAACTCGTAGGTAAAGGGTGTGAATGTAGCGCTTATATAAATTACATATACAGACGAGACGGACTGGTTCAAAGCAAGTCGGTAAAATGTAATTGATAGATTTCGAAATATTTTATTTATAATCACGTTCATTGCAGCCAGTTTGGAATTACACCATGAAAATACAAGAAAACATACCTGGATGAATATTGAATCACAAATTGGTCACGCCCAATGACCCACCTTTTTATTCCGTGTAATGAGCCACCGTAAGCTTAATCAGCGGCGGCCAATTGCTATTACTGAGGGATAATGTTGTTTGACTTGTAGAAAATAAAAGGCGTCAAAATGTTTCCATATTACACACAAGTTTCGAAGAAGTGCAAGATATTCAGTAGGAAAACATAAACTTACATTAGCCGGGATAACCTGGAAAAAATACTGCAAAAAAACCATATTTAACACATCACTCATCGATAAACAAACTATCGTACACACCCGCGTCCCTACCGTCGCGAATATTCACACGGCACTCGGACCAAATTGATATTTTACGATCATCGACGCGGATATTTCGCAGCACTACGCCACGTAATAAAAGACATCGTTTGATTCGGCTCTGGACGTTCTCCGTAATTGCTTTTCGTTGATATACGTTTTGTCAAATATATGTAGTTCGTATCTTCGAATGCATTGGAATTGACGTAATATTAGACATTTAAATTCGTTTTTATCAATAAATTAAGTGATGCATAATAAAATTGGGCGCTAGATATGGAGTTAACCGGTTCGAGCCCAAGATGCATAATTAACTTTTCAAGACTAAATATCTATTCATAATACTTATGTCACTCGTTTTAACTATAAATCCGCAGGGAAACCAGCATAGCTGAGAATTTTTTACAAATATATCCAAAGTGTATAAAAATTATTAATAACCAATAGGTGAGAGCGGTTAACTGAGGGCTAACTTTTCTCTAACGGAGAAAAGGTCCGTAGTCTACATTAGAAGATTATCATAAGGCTGATAGCAACAGCCTCCGTCCACACGCCGGGTGTAAATTGAGAGTCCGGGAATTTTGTGACTACAAAAAGTATTTAACACCCACAAATACATATTTGTTTCGTGTCTGTTGTGAGACCGCAATCTTTCGTAGCTTTAGACTACCTTGGCATAACACTTGTACCTTATTTTGTGGTCGGGACATTCTGTGTGACTTCTGACTTCTGTGGTGTATAATTTATCACTTAATTTTTCCCCAGATTGTACTATACTTTGTAGGCCCATCGCCCTCTGCTCAGAATAGGCTTCTTTAACCGAGAATTCGATTGAGAGCGTTGTTTTATCCCAAAACTTTACAATGACAAGCGTCTGTTTAAATATTATTTTTCGCCGCAAGGACGTATTGCATTATGCAGCGTGAAAATAAACATTGCGCAATCAATTGTAGCGCGCCATGTTTCAATTGACGGTCCTGCGCCACGCTGACACATTATACTGCGCTCTTTACGCAAACCAACTCATTTGCCTCAATTACAAATTATTTTGTGAGATAACAAGTATGCTGGAGAATGATTATAACCCAAATAAGTGTCCCAGAAAAAAACTAGAGCACATAAGTAGTTGATATTTGATTATAATAATAAAGACAAAATGATTGCGTTCGGATTCGTTAACTGTTTTTTCTCGACATGTAGGTAAATGCAACTTTAATGGTAAAAGATTATTTATACAATAGGTCCGGCAAAGGAGCTCAGGTCACCTGATAGTAAGTGATCACTGATCACTGTTTATTTTTTATTTTATTTATTTAGGACTACCAGTGGTAATTACATTATCTAATATCTTATATATAATACACAAATTAAATTGGTAACATGTTAAATGTACTACCTGCAGGCGTCACAACATGCACTGAATAACAAATAACTGCTAAGTAATACTTATTATTGATAAAACTTCCTTAAAAAATTGAATAAAAAAAAAAAAGTAATACTTGAATTAAATTTTATAAACAAAAAGAAATATACTATAATCATAAAATTTTAAAATTATACAAAGTGAAAAAATAACTAAACTAGAAATTAATAAGAAATAAAAATTAAAATGAATTAAAAAAGGAAAAAAACAAAAATAAATTTATGAAAATAAATAATATGTCTACAATTTCTTATCACGAATTAATTTTAGAACTTCGGTCTTGAAAGTACCCATTGAGTCATTAAACACATCAACTGTCGGTCAAGAACATCCACAATTCCTGAAAGATGCTTTGCCGGCGTATCAGATCGGGAAGGAAAAGATAGGAAGTCATGACAGGCAACAGCGTAGCTCCAACACTTCCATAAAAATATTGTGACAACCCATTCATTCGCCACATGGCAGCGTATTTTGGTGGTGAACCGTGAATCAAATCGTTGACTCTACTAAGTGTGGGACATGGGCGAGCAAATAACGAGTAAAAATGAAGTAATAAAAACAAATAATAATAACAAAAGCTATCGAACCTATTACAATACTCAACGCCATTGTGGTAGGTGCACCCCGCTGCAAATATATTGTTATGAGACTTCCGTGGGCGTTATTTTAGGTTCGACTCCCGCGCAAAACTGCGTGTTGCTTGAATTTACTATCGATTGAATTCAAATGTACTAAAGAAGTAGACGACCTTTAGAGTAAATAAATATAAATGTAAAGTATTTTGCATAACCAAAATGCCGAACAGTACTTGACTCCGAAACGTACTTGCAGCTCCGTTACGTTTCAACCATTTTGAACCTTTAAATTTAAAGCACCATTACAAATAATGCGATTAAAATTTAGGTTTTTCAATGTATTTTACATTTTTTAAAGGTCTGGCGGCTGGCAAGCGACCAAACGGCTCAGTTAATGACAAATGATTAGCACAATAACATATTATACAACGCTTGCAAAGGTTATGAAATAGAATGAAAGGAAAAAAAATAAAAATAAATAAGTACACCCAACAGCCACATACATAGACCTGACCTCACACTAAGATCGAGTCTTGCGCCGTAGGTATCAGGAACTACGAGACTTTTCAGACAAACACCCAGACCCGAAACAAATACTTGTGGTTCCTACAAACATTTGTCGCGGTGCGGGCATCGAACCCGCGGCCTCTCGTTTCACAGTCGGCATCTAACCATTCGCGCCACAGAGGCTGTTATATATTAAGATGGAATCAAGATGCAAAGAAACGAAGGGCGGGAAGAAAAATCCGGTAAGTATTGGACTTTCGGCAAAGCGTCTTCACGTTGTTTATCTGTGAGACCGTGCCATCCCCGACGAGACAATATTCTTACAGTGTTGAAGTAACCAAAATACTAACATGTTAACCATTTTAAAACATGCCCTAACGCGAGCTTAATTAATTGTAATCACAAATTATTAGCCGTATAATCAGTAACTTCACTTCAATCCTTAGGGCAAAGTTTTTTCATTTCACAAAGCCTGCAGACTGCAGGTTTAGGACTTGTTTGTTAAAACACGCTTCGTACAAAGATTAAAAGTGAGGTACAGGATTACCGCCTGGAACGGAGCTGAGCGACAGTCCTGCACAATAAATCTGTTTAGCCGGGAGTTTTTATCCGGGGATTGTATCTGACGTGGATAAACTCAATATTCCCGTTCGCTTCACTAGCTTTTACGTTTATTCGCTGTGACGTATTCCTTGATCAAAACCATTCCATGTATTTCGCACTCGAGTCGGCATTTTTGTTACATTTAGACAAGCGCAATTTTTCGACGCTTTTATTATGTTTGTACTTTACTTTCTTAATAAATCAATACAATGACATTCAATATGAAGTCACCCTTAGCGTCACTACCGACCTCTATTGTAGCAACTTGAGGGCCTCTGTGCTTTGGCGAGCACATAAATACATTAACCCGCCCGTCACAATTACACCAGTCACTAAGCAACAACAGAAAATCTATTATCTATCATCATGTAATATATTTATATATCTATATAAATATATTACATGATGTATATTTCGATTATAGTTTAATTTGTTTTGTGTTCTTAATTTTACTTGAGTCAATTTAACGATTCCGTAATTGTTACATATTTTAAGGTTTTTTGGATGTATAGCATTTACTACTTAAAGAACATACGAAAGAGACTGACTTCTGTCATACAGGGCTTCCTAGTTCAGGAGTCAGGGTGTAATTTGATTGTAAACTTGTTGTAATAAAATAAAGATTTATTATTATTATTATTTTTTATATTTATTTTATATCTCGAAATATATACATACTTCGGTTTAATGATACTCACGGGCCTAGGCCAAGTGCGAATCATGTTGAAAAGGAGTATTAGTGTCGTCTTGTAGGAATTTTCGTACAATCCGACACATATTTAGCATAGCAGCTTTCTGCATGGTTATATAAATGTTTTCCGGGATATCAATTATTCTGAGGTAATGATGAAGGCATTTTGGTATCACACCGGTGCAAGAGAGCACGAGCGGCACAATGTATACTTTGTTGAGTTTCCAGATTCGTAATATTTCTTCTTTGAGCTCAGTATATTTATTTATTTTTTCTGTGACTGTTTTTTGCAAATTATGAGTATTTGGTACAGCAATGTCTATTAAATAAGCAATTTTACCAATTTTATCTATTAAAGTAACATCCGGTCTATTATTGTGAATTGTCTTATCTGTTAATATAGCTCTGTCAAAGAACATTCTGTGGCTCGTGCTCTCCAACACAGGCATTGGGGAGTATTGATAGTATGGTACGGGTTTTTCGGGAATAAGTTTATGTTTAAGGGCAAGTTTTTGATGGATAATATGTGCTACCTGGTTATGTCTGTGAGTGTAATCGGTTTGGGTTAGGTTAGAACAGGCACTTATAATATGTTGTATCGTTTCAGGCATACGGTGACATTTCCTACATTTATCATTTTGCATCGTCCGATCTTTTAAAATAAACTTCCTATAATTTCTAGTGTTAATAACCTGATCCTGTATCGCCACCATAAATCCTTCAGTTTCCGGAAAAAGAGAACCAAATTTTAACCATTTATTTGAGGCCTGTATATCTACATGGGGCTGTTCCAAATCTTGTATATGTCTTCCGTGCATTTCTTTACTACGCCATCTTACGAGCTTATTGTTTAAGTTTTCATTTGGGGTAGTAAATTGAGATGTTTTATTAACTAAATTTAAAGGTGTATAATTTTTATCCGTTTCTATTGTTGCTAAATGAATTTTACTTGTGTTGCTTTTTTCGTAGAAGAAATTTCTTAATTTTTGTATTTGCCCCACCCATAAATTATTTAAATCTATTAATCCTCTACCCCCTTTCGATCTTTCTATAGACATTCTCTCAATTGCGGATTTAAGATGCAAAAAATTGTATTTAGTAAGCGTTGATCGTGTCTTCATTTCTAATTTTTTGATGTCGGTTTTTGACCACTTCACTATTCCAAACGAATAAGTTAAGACTGGTATCGCATATGTGTTTAGCGCTTTAAATAAGTTTTTAGAAAACAGTGGTTTTTTACATATCTGATTGGCCCTAGTAAAATATTCTTTGCGGAGTTCTTTTTTTATCTGAATATGATTTATATTTTTCCCTTCACGTAGTCCTAAATATTTATATGTATCATTTTCCTCCATCAGATCAAAATAACTTTCCCGAGCAGGTTCACTGCTGTTTCCTACTATTTTTCCTTTCTGTATATTTAATCTTTTACATTTTTCTAAGCCGAATGACATGTTAATATCTTCACTAAATTTAGCCGTAGTTTCTATTAATGTTATAATTTCTTTTTTAGACTTCGCGAGCAATTTGATGTCATCCATATACATAAGGTGACTTACTGCAATATTGGGTGTTAATTTGTAGCCAAAGTTTGAATTGTTAAGCAGACTCGATAACGGATTGAGTGCCAGGCAGAACCACAGAGGACTCAATGAGTCTCCCTGAAAAATACCATTTTCAATTGGAATTTCGTCAGTGGTTATGGTTGTATCGTTACTTGAAAGGAATATTGTGGTTCTCCATTTACCCATCGCAGCTTTCAGGAAGGTTATAATAACTGGGTTAATTTTGTAAATCTGTAAAACTCTAATCAGCCAGGAGTGAGGCACGCTGTCAAACGCTTTTTTGTAATCAATGTATGCTAAATACAAGTTACGACTATGGGACGTGGCATGTTTTAATATGGTGGAATCAATAATTAGCTGTTCTTTGCATCCTTTGTGGTTCTGTCTACACCCTTTCTGTTCCTCAGCTATAACACTGTATCTAATTAAATGGTCATTAATTCTAAGTGTTATGCAAGATGTGATTAATTTGTAAATGGTTGGTAAACAAGTTATGGGGCGATACTGTGAGGGGTCAGATGTGTTTTCACTTTTAGGGAGCATGTACGTTATACCTTTCGTGACAAAATTCGGTAGCTCTTCCGTACCCCTTATTATGTCTGTAATAGTTTTAGCTAATATCTCATGGAGCACAGAGAACTTTTTGTACCAAAAATTATGAACTCCATCAATACCTGCAGCTTTCCAGTTTTTAATCCTTCGAGTGATCAACTCAATATCGACTTTATCTATGTCTGTGAATTCCATGTCATCTATTATCTCTGATTTAAACTCTTCTGTTTTAATCCATTCAGCTAGTTCGTTATGGTCTTTACCTTTTTTCCAAATTCCTGACCAGTATTGTTTTAAATCTTTTTTATCTGGAGTACTTAAATCACTATTGACATTATAAGGATTATTCTTGAGATTTCTATAAAAACTTTTTTCATTAAATTTAAATATTTTGTTATCATTTTTTCTTTGTAGTGCCTTTTTGTACCTTGCTAATCTCTGGGATTTTAATGTTAATTTCTGCTTAAGTGTGTCCAAAAATTCTGCAGGCTTATTATTATAGGCTTCGTGACTTGAATGAACTTTGTATTTCTCAAATATTAAATTAACTTTTTTAACTAAAGAAGTGTGTCTATTATTATTAATGTACTGAGTCAACCTACCAATATCAGCACGTAGATTGGTTATGTCTTTTTCTAGCCTAATTTGCCATTGTGGTTTATTTGATTGTCGTTTACTTTTATTACTAGCATCGGGAGATATTTTATATCCTAACTTTGTTGATATTACTACTGCACTGCAATAAATAATCGTATGCAAATGAACTAGATTTGACTCAAGAGAGAAGAATTTACTTAGGATTTGGCAATTAAAAACGTTTACTAATTGGTATAACTTTTTATTTTCTCGTAAACGGGGAAGTTTTGGACGAGTTGATGGATCAATTCCTGAGTATAAAGTAAGTGCAGATCTAAACTCATCTATAAGCTGTTGTACCTGATTACTGTCAACCGTTGTGCCCGTGTGTCTGATTATGGCTGTTTCTAACAAATGTGAAGGGTCTAATGTGTGAGTTTCAGTACTATCTTCTACTAAAGGTGGTAACGACATGGGTTCCGTAATGTCATTATTTTCTTCAAGTATCAAAATTTCAGAAACTTCTTGTTTTAAACTCGCGATTTGTGCATCTGATAAAAGTTTATTCCTAATAATTACTCTTCTTTGATCTGCTATTCTTTGTGATGAAACGTCTATATGTGGGTATTGAATTTTAAATTTGTCATATAATTTTTTGCAGTACATTGTTTTGTCTGTTTCTAATTTAGTTACATATAAATAGGTACGCATGATGAAAGTATTTAATTCGTTGTCCCATTTCATGCGTACCCTCGGTTTTCCAGCTTTGGTGGTCGCAGGTTGAGTGGCAAGTGCCTCCTGCGATACATCCTCAGCTGGGGTTGCTGCTCTACTACTACTTCTTGTGACGCGAGTATGCGTTACCTGTTCAGGTTGCCTTCTGAGTACGGTTGAACAGACCGACGTTTCCGGAGAAGAAGGAGAAAAGGAAGAGCCATTAGTGTTACAGTTTAAGTATGAAGGCGGAGAAGAAGGAACTGATGGAAAAAGAGATGAGGGTGAGGATAGAGATGATGATGATGATATGGCTTCTGCAAACTCTTCGGCCATATCTGTACGGCTTCCCTGGCTCCATTCCTCAATTGGAGCAAGCCGTGTAACTCCTCCATCTTGTTTGCTCGTCATACAACGTGCAGTGCCAGCAGGTGTGCTCTGGCTTCTAGATAGCGACCGTAGGTTGTACCTTCTGTTGGGCTCACATTGTTCGGGTTCCCCGGCAGAGGGCCGCCCATTACCCTCGCCACCGATGGCTTGCATGCTGTAACGTCCAGCATCGGCTCCAGACGTGCCCCGGCGATCACCCCCGGGAAGCGACCATAAACTTTCAATTTTCTTTGTTTGCTCCATATTGATGGGTATGCCATTGCCCTTTTTGTCACTCGCTAGGTAAATGCGTTGCGAGTGTCCGCCCCTCACGTGGCTTAGGTGGTCAGCACGGACGCAGGGTTGGGCTTTGAGGGGCTTATTATTATTATTGCGCCTTAAAAATACCTACTAGTCATCAGTATAATAAATTCTTCTGAATTACTGAACATTCATCTGCTGACTGCCTTGGTGGCCTGTCGGCCTGCTGTTGTACTACGTTACGTTTACAACGCTGAGGTCTCGGGTTCGAATCCCGGGTCGGGCAAAGTCATATTGGCTTTTTCTATTCACTCTCAGCCCGGAGTCAGGAATTTGTGCCCGATATGGCGATAGGCTCGCCCCCTATCATATCGTGGGACGAAAGTCGGAACTCACAAGGCGAAACGTGGTTGTCCTGGTAGCACCTCTGTCTACACCTTCTAGGTAAAAGGCGTGAGTTGATGTATGTATGAATTACTAAACATCAATGAACCAGCGCGGCTTCTGCTCAAAAGCCTTATACCTTATTTTTTCAGGTGCACCATAAAAATACCGTATTTTTGTATAAAAAATCGTAAAACAGCCTGTACAAAACCCTTTCCCAGCTCTATTAACGTTCAATTTTGTAGTGATAGCAACCACTTCCCCGGGCTCTATTGAGGAGTTCCCAACTCGTTAAAACTTTCACCGCTGGCTTTGAGGAACGTACAGACGGATAGACAAGTGTTGTCAGATGGACTCCGAGCGACTACGTATTTGATGATGTAAAGCGATTATCAAATCAATAAATGTTTATTTAAACTTTATACAATATAGTACATACATTATTTGTAAACACGAACTTGATGCCGCAGACATTATCTACCAACTAATCTCTAGAAAAAATTAATGAAGAAAAAATCTTTTTCCTCACTATCTTCAACATAAGTAAGTCTATTGCGGAACATACATGTACCTAAAGGATATACCTCTTTAAGGATGCAAACAAAACCATTTTTTTACCTAAAATGACATGGTAAGTTATTGACGTAGTTGCTGTGGTAGAGGTAAGCGTTGCATCTGCCCAAAAACGGGAATAATACAACTCAGAACTTAATATTATTAATAAACACTGCGCTGCGCTTGACACCCCGGAACGTTAGGTGTTAAGTCCCTTATTGTCCAATAATTACAATGGCTGCCGTGTCTTTCACACCGGAATACAACAGTTCTTACACAGTGCTGCTTGGTGGAAACAACGGTATTTTATAAAACACAAATATTCACTAAATATTAATAAGATTTATTTTTTAAGCAATAGATTTCTTCTACGTTGACTTCTACGGCTTATAAGCTAGCAAGTAGCTTAAAGTTGGTAAGTGGTAATAATAAATTACCGCGGTCATTAGGAACGAACACAGCCAATGAACTTTATGCTAATGATATTTATTTGTATGATATATACGACTTTCTAATGCCATCTGCCCTTTGACCTGTCTGGGTTATTTTTTTTACTCAATATCTGTGTTTAATAACCACACTATAGCTAAGTCGCAAGTGATCGGAGCTGCCGAGAAGGAGATACAGATTCAAGCCAAACGCTCACATCGCTGACATCTCATAATTTTTCGTGTGTACTTAGTTATGCGACCTGCCACCTTATACCCTATATTAAACCCTCAGGGTTAATGGGTCAATAAGGAGTTGTATAGCTGCTTCATCTGAACTGACTTAATGTATTCGATGTACCAGTGGCGAATACCAAGAGTATCAAGTAGACGGTTCTCACAAGAGAATAGTATATAAGCCATGGACATCGCAACGTCAGTTGACTTTGCTTCAAACCATCATAACTAACACAAGTCTTTGTCTTTGTTAGAATTTATCATTTGTGAATTATTTGAAATAAATTATTTTTATTTACAAATACGCTCGAGATAATTTGACTGGCGCAGTCGGGTCGGATTTAATATCGCGTTAAAAGTAGGTTCGGAAAGGACACAAAGATAGGTCGCCGAATTGTACTACCAACGCTAAAGATAAATAATCCGCGAACCACAAAAATATAAATTAGTCAAGTACGTAACAAGTGATAAAGAAGCAATTTCCAGCATGGGAAGAAAGAGCAAGTGAGTAAATCCTTTCATTCCTTCCTATCGCTTTCCTTCCTTTTTAATTGGACTGAAAATCGCCAATTTTTAAAAAGGCGTGTTTTTCCTTTCATTAGGAAATCCACAAAATAGCGCCGTAATCTTGGACTAACATTGCCAATTTTACGTAGAAAAATAATTTGAATTAATTATTTTTGCCTTTGATATCATTGTGTTTTTGTGTTGTATGTGCATTATTTATTAAAACAATGAATCAAATACAGCTAATCCCACGGGAGATAATCGAAATCATCCCTAGATATGACGGCGACGAACGGTTGCTTAGTCTATTTTTAAATAAATGTGAGTACGTTATTAAAGTACTTTTCATATTACGGAGTACCGAATAAAATTAGTTCAGACTCAGGTTCTGAATTCAATAACAATCTTTTAAAAGAAATGTTATCGTTATATAAAATAGAGTTACACATAGGAACTCCTCATAATCCGAACTCAGTAGGAATAGTAGAAAGATTCCACTCTACTATTATAGAGATATATAGACTCGCAAAGTACGAGCGAAAAATTACTGATCCTGTATCAGTTATGACATATGCGATTATGTCATATAATCATTCCATACATACATCAACTGGCCTTACACCATTTGAAGTTGTATTTGGACACACTGAGTCGAATAGTAGTTTTGATGTAGATTTCAATAGAATGTATACACAACAGTTGGTACGTGAGCATTCTAAGAGGAAAAAATATTTGTATAATTACTTAACAGATAGAATGTTAGGGATTAAAGAAAAGATTATTGAAAAGCGGGGCGGCGAAAAAGAATTCGACGTTAAACCCGGCGATACAGTTTTCATAAAAGGAGTAAATATAAGGCGTAGCAAGGATAAACCTCGCTATCAAAAGGCCAAAATAACAGAAAATATAATTAGAAATACTGTTATGGTCCAAGCTAAAGATAGAGAAAAAAGGGTACCTATTAAAGATATAAAACGTCCTCCACAGGTACATCCTTCTCTTAATCATCCAAGCAGTCCAAAACCTGGCACTTCAACTTCAGCAAATTGAAGCCAACCCAGGTATACTTCCAGTAAAAGAAGGTCGTGCTTACCTTAGTTTATATAACTGGGAAATAGTTAAGATTTTAGATCTACAATTAATATATGAAAACTTGGAATATAATTTTATTAAATATGGAGAAGTAAATTCATATTTAGATAAAAACTTAGATATTCATATTTTAGATGGTAGCATTGTAGACATTAAACTACAAGCAGAATATATAAGAAATATAACTGTAGAAAAGTATGAGCAGTTAATTCCGAATATTAGGGTTAAAAGAGGAATACTTAATCCCTTAGGAACAATTATTAAAGCTATCACAGGAAATATGGATAATGATGACGCAATTAGATATGAACAAATTTTGAGTAAAGTTCAATCTGAGCAAAATGCTATCTCCAATAAAATGACTATTGTCTCTGAAATAGTGGATTCATTAGTTAACTTAACAAATTCTAGTAGGAATAATTTTATTATGTTGGAGAAAAATATGGATGAAATTGAATTATATTTAAATAAAACATATTTTCAACGAAGTAAAGAATTCGTTATAAATACTTTTAATATACTCATCCATAATTTTCAGTTGTTACTTACAAGATTAAGTGAAATTGAAACTATAATAGCATTTAGTAGAATTAATATCGTTCATCAGTCACTATTAAATATTAGTGAATTATATTATATATTGAGAGATGTAGAAAAGGTAGATAAATTAATATTACCTGTTACTGTAGAGAATCTTGCAAATATTGAAAGATGTATAGATATTAAGGCTTACATCAAAGGCAAACAAATAATTTTTATATTATCAATTCCTACGGTTCAATTAAAAGTGTATAACTATTACCAACTACATCCCTTTCCTATGTTCAATCCAATCCGGAATAACACATTCCTCATTATTCCGAAACATTCCTTTATCCTTATGGAAGGGTTGAAAGCATTAGAGCTCAAGGAGTCATGCAGAGAAATAGATGAACAGATATACTTGTGCTACGAGAGCAACGTGTCGCCTAGTAATGACGACGCATGTATAGCAGATTTAATGAAGTTTTCTACTAATATAACTTCATGTTTGCAATTGCCAGTGAAAGCTAGCAAACTTAAAATTAAAACCATACAAACAGATGTGTGGATAGTATATTCCGAAATTGAAATGTTCATTATGGAATATTGTGATGACAATATAAGCCAGTATAAAATATTGGGCACGTATATTATTACGCTAAACACAAACTGTGAGGTAAAAATTGGAGAAATGACGTTGAGGAAACGTCATATTAATGGAAACCAGATCACACTTCACAGGATGCCTGTTATTCACCTACCGAGTGTTGCTGAGCATCCAGAGTTCCAGAGGACTTCCGTCAACCTGGACAACTATAATATGGAAGATCTACGGGTGTTGTCTCGTGTTCTACAAAGTGATAGTGAAGTGATAAAAGACGAAGGGCAAATGCCACCAGTGAATATACACAGTGTTAGCATAGGAACTATTGTACTTTACCTCATATTGATTTTTGTATTGTTGTATTTCGTGTTTAGTAATAGAAAATTTATATTGTCAAAATGTGTCCGAAATCATCATCCGAAAAGTGTTTCAGGAAATGATTTCGTACTTAAGGAGGGAGGAGTTATGCGACCTGCCACCTTATACCCTATATTAAACCCTCAGGGTTAATGGGTCAATAAGGAGTTGTATAGCTGCTTCATCTGAACTGACTTAATGTATTCGATGTACCAGTGGCGAATACCAAGAGTATCAAGTAGACGGTTCTCACAAGAGAATAGTATATAAGCCATGGACATCGCAACGTCAGTTGACTTTGCTTCAAACCATCATAACTAACACAAGTCTTTGTCTTTGTTAGAATTTATCATTTGTGAATTATTTGAAATAAATTATTTTTATTTACAAATACGCTCGAGATAATTTGACTACTTATAGTTCTGTATCAGTTTAACGACGATAGTTCTGCATAAGAATTTCAAAAATACATGAGGTAAGCTAAACCACGCTAAACCGCATTAGGTCAGCCTTGAATAAATTCAGGATATGGGTAGAATATGACTCAATGTCATATATTTATTAGCCAATATGTCTCATTGGAATACCTTGGGGAATGTATCGGTTGTTATGAATACTTTAAAAAACAGCGTTTAAACATTTTTATTGTCAAACAGTTCATATTTCATCTTTGGCTTTAACTGAGGTGTTACTTAGTACTGAGTAGCACCGACTATTCAAGATTACAAAGTCAGATTGCTGTAAAGCGTTTCTAACTTTGCAACCTAGTAGGAAATAAAGTGAACCATGAAAGTAATTGTAAACATCGCTGCATTTAAACGTAGTCAAAACAAATCCCGCAGAGCATAACAAGTACAATAAAAGGCTGCGTGGTCTGCAAGTTCATGGTATTGTTTATAGGTGTGTACTGGCTGCGCAAATAGCTGAGAAAGGCGAGATCTAACTTCCACGGCTTTTATTCGTCGTACTTCGTAGTTCGTACAGTAAAAATAAACCGGCTGGGGGCTAAAGCACGGGAGTTCGCTGTGGTGTTGTTTTGAACTAGGTGTTGCTCGTACCTTTGCTCGCGTGCTGAAAATATTTAGGTATCTTTTAGATAATCGTTTTTTTTCCAGATATCAGTTTTTCTGTCTAAGATACCGCAGACCCCTAATTCTATAATTAAGGCGTTATGTCGTAATTTATTGATGCATATAGACTATTTCTTTATGCCGGACTACATTTTTTTTCTACGCGGCCGTCTACAAGTTGTTTTCGGTCCCTTAGGAGCAGTACGTTTTTCTGGATGAAAGGTACCCTATGTCCTTTTCAGTACCCTTGACAAAGGGTATGCAAAATTATACGATGATTGGTTGAGTAGTTGAGATATAAAAGCGGAACAGACAAACAACATACATACATACATAAACTCACGCCTTTATCCTCGAAGGGGTAGGCAGAGGCGCCACCAGGACACCCACATTTCGCCTTGTATGTTCCGTCCCATGATGTGATAGGGGGCGAGCCTATCGCCATATCGGGCACAAATTCCTGACTCCGGGCTGATAATGAATAGAAAAATCCAATACCACTTTGCCCGACCCGGGACTCGAACCCGAGACCTCAGCTTTGTAGCCGTACCGTAATACAACTACGCCACCGAGGCAGTCAGACAGACAAACAAATAAATGTTATTTAGCATAAACGGTTTGAAGTTTGCGAGTGCATTCACCCAGATTGTCTGAATGTTATCTTTTAATTGTTGGCACCGCGTCGTGGTTTATATTTTTGGGAATACCTGGCATGAGAAAATATTTGTTTCTCCTTAAACAATAACATAAACGATGATCCAGTTGTTCTGTTATGTTTTTATAATGCCTATAAATAAATATTCTATTTTTATGCGGTGTTTTTAGTTTTTTTGTTAACATGGACACTGTTTGAATTTCAGTTTAACTTTCGCCCGAAGTTTTACCATTTTACATGACCATTTCACCTTGTCACTGGTTGAAAAAAGTCGAAAAGCCACAGTCTCCTCTTATTTTTCAAATATGTATTTGTTTTATTGTATAGGTGTGGTAAATGAGCTAACAGTTCAGCTGATGGTAAGTGATCACTGCAGCTGCCCATGAACATTCACAGCGCTTGGATCATAGATGTGTTGCCGGCCCGTCAAATCGGGAGGAGATCGGGAAGGAAAAACGATTAGATAAGTAGGCTAATTCACGTAATTTATTGACGCGCCGATCAAGTTTCGATGCAGTTGCGATTAGGTTTACGTCTCAATGGAACGTACGTCAAAATGGTATTCTTGTAATTGTTTAGCTGCGCGTAAGATATGAATAAACTGCGCATGTGCTGCACGTTGGTCGGACTAAACTGTCATTGGAGACGTCAAATGAATAGATAAATACCAATCAAATTGCGATATGAATGACGCATGTATAAAACGCGCAGCCGTAGAATACGCTAAAGCGCTCGCGTGACGCGAACTTGACGCGAGCGTATCTGACAGCGATTGTCTAAATTACGAGAATACAAAAAGGGCTGTTTTGATCGAAACTTAACTGCAACTGCACTGCAACTGAACTGGTTTAATTACGTGAATAAGCCTAAAGGAAAGGTTATGGCAATCTCACTCATCGATCTCACTCATCTCACACATCGTCGCTTTACGTCGATTTCCTGTGAGACAGTGGTACCGCCCCGGACGAGCCTGCCCATTCAAGTTCAGTCATGACTGACAACACCGTGGCTCTACCACTTTCATCTTTAAATGTATTTATCTTGTAAACCTTAAATTGTATTTTTGTTCAACGCTACAATTTCTGCCATCGGCGGTACATTTCTAGACAGAAATTAATCAGCGGCGGTTCTGGCTAAGTTTTTAACTGAGCTTAAATAGTTGTCTACAACTACCCGCAAGAGCAACTACATCACAACTATAATGGAAAACTCAACTCAATTGTAACTTCGCTCATTTCAGATTTCAATTAAACATTGTAGATCATACTTTCATTTTTAATTTGGAGCTTTTTATTAATTCCATAGTTTCAAGATTATTGTATGGCGGTGGAGAAGATATCGCATTATATATTTTTTTTACGACTTAGCCACAAGTTTTTTGATAATTTAATTAAAATTAAAGTTACCTCATTATTATTTTAGTTTAATTTTACATCCTGATTACTTCCTCGCCTTAGATAAAGTCCTCTGACGCTGGAGACTAGTGTCTTCACATGTGACGTAGTCGTCATGATGTAAATTATAAGAAAAGAAAAAATATATAATACTTTACTATTACTTGCAATATATTTAGTACAAAGGTATACTATACGTGGAAAAAAATGTGACACTGTTAGCGCTACCTACCCTGATTCATTTTGGAAGTGCCAATGGAAATATTGTAATGTTCAATGAGTTTACCAGGGTTGATTGTCCGTACACCGCAGTGTTTGTCTGTCTGTCACTGGTCGCAGTGACGAATGCTGCAGTATTGTGGCCTGGAAGCTAGCCAAGCGCTCATTTCAGATTAATTTGGAAATTCTATTATTATATTCAAATTGCGGTTTTACTTGCACCGGATGAAAATGCAAATTAAATCAGTTTAATGTACATTACATATTTGAACAAGATCGGTAAAGGGACAAGGGCGGGATATCATGTGATTCACTTGTTCCCAATGTAATTACTGTACATATCCATCATATTTAAATTCCATCTTATTGAAATAAAACTATTTTTACGGATTTTATCGCGATTTGGTTTAATTTTTACATTTTTTAACTTCCCGACGTTTCGATTACTTTACAGCTTTCGTGGTATTTTATATAAATTTAAGCATTTTTTATAAATTAAAAAACATTTTAATTTATAAAAAATGCTTAAATCATTGTTCGGTGTAGGTAATTATATCAGATCTGGCCGTAGTGATACCGAAAAGTCATGTACTTAGTTTCGGACACTCACAACAAAACATCTTAATGTGGGTTCAGGACTATGTATGATGAATTTATTTATAATCTTTTAAAAAGCCAGCTAAATCACGATGTATGAGGCGTGTGTTTATAGTAAACAGCGTCTTGGCATTGTTCATGTAAGCAAACTGTATCATGAAGACATATTGCTGGCGCGCGCCCCTGCAATATCATGCTAATATCAACCCCCGGTACTGGCGGGTGCAGCGGGCGTAGGGGATGATCATTTGCTTTTTGATTGGTCGATATCATTATTATGCCGTGTATTAGAATGGGGTTAGATTATCTCGTAATACCAGTAGTGATTCATCGTGAAAATTAATTATTACTATAATTATAGATAGTGAGTTTATTATGATATGGGGTATATGATCTTTGAAATAAACACGAATTGCTTTTTTTTCAAAGTACTTGTCATTATCATTAGTAACTGACAGGCGCTATAAGATCTTGTTTCCGAAGGATTCATGAAACATTCATTATATTGTCGCCCCTATTGTTTTCTGCAGCACTATTATTTGCTTTGAGCCTGAAAATAAAAATTGGGAAATATTATTTTCTAACGTAGTTGGTTAAGATGCCGACGAAATGACTAGTTCGATTCCGGGCGTTAAGAGACTCAAGTCTGTTTTCTTGACTCATGTGACATAACATAAAAAAATTATCATAATGGGTTTGATGTATGTGTGTAACCTTAGGATTTTGTTTTTTATTAACTAGTAGCACGGCCCGGCATCACCCGGTTTTAAATAGGCTTAGTATCTGCTTCACACCAAAAGCACGTTATTTCTTTACACACATCATAGAACTATTTAGCCAAATAGGTTTAGCGTCCTGGAGGTATGTGATTATATAAATCCACCAATTGATTTTATTTCGTATAGATAAGATTTGCGCGTGCCTGTACCGCAATGTTGTGGCGTTTGGTGGTTGTGCCTTATTGCGGGGCGCAGAACATATACTGCTTCCCTCCCTATTATAAGAACAGACAGACACGTGACAAGCGACGTGCAACAAACCAATATACGACTATGTTACAACAAATGATATCACAGAAGGAAAACAGACAGGAACTTTTTATAGGGTTCGAGTGTTTGATTGAGAAGTCTTGAGAGTTTATCACGCTAGCTTATTGTGGGTTGACGGTACTCACGTACTATAGAAAGTCTCACGAAGTTTTCCTTCACCTTTAATGCGACGTAGTTGACTAACCGTACACTCATTTAGCACAGCATAAATAACAAACATTAAGTAATGTGAATAAGGACCATTTTTTAAACTATAGTCTCAATTTTATTTTTTTTGCAAATGTAGACAATATGAAGATGGCGTGCCAGTGTTCAAGCATCAATAAATTCTACTCGAGAAGATATGAGTTAGATGAGTTGAATTGAAACCGGCCATCATCCACTATCCTCACAATGTTTTGCATTTTTCATTGCGCTGCTGTTTGTACAACTTCGATTGCGACAAACGTGCAAGCGTATGAAACTGCACAGCGCCTAAGGGCGTATGAGTATTGTTCTGCACGCCAATTGCGACCTTCTTTCGAACACTAGTAAAGCTTTAATCCCGCACAGTTTCTCACTTTCCTTTGTGACAAACATTTATTGGGCTGCGTTTGACCCCGGCTTTTCTTCCAATATAAGACTATTTGACTTGATAAGACCTTTATGTAGGTTCTACTTCATCTTGATTGCGTTCTACGTTCATACTTTAAAAATCTATAAGAGCGAGTAACATTTTCAAAACGTATTTATGCTTTAAGTTATCGTTTGTTGATATGAACAAGTGTTCTGAGCAGTGTTAGCGCACTGTAGTTTGTGTGTCTCACAGAGAACCAACATGAAGCGACGCCTTTGCTTTCGTGTTTTGTTCGGTGAGCGAGATTGCCAGAGGCTCAGTAGCCCTCTCCTGCTAAGTGCTATCGTCGTTTGTCCTTTCCTATTCCACATCATTTTAAGACGCCGGCAACGCATATATCCTCGCCTTGCTGATGTTTTCAGATAGCTGTAATCATCTATCACGGAATAAGCTCTTTGCCTTATGCCTGACTTGTGATATAACACATGTCATATATGCTTTTAAGGTGAATGAAAATTTTGTCAAGAATCCTGTATAGAGGAATTCAAGAATGTTTCAAGAATTTCTGTGGTGTGTGCAGATCGCAAACTCGCAAATGGCCTTCGTGGCTGACTGTGATATAACCCTTTCCAATGGAACTGGATTGTAAAGGATATTCGTGCTCAGCATTGGGCGTTTATGGACTGATACAGAAACAAATATACCAGAATCAAATAAAGTAGAGATCCACAGCTCACCTACACCTAATGGATCCAGGTGTAAAAGCTAACCTGGTCATTAGCACCTAGGGGTTATGGGAATGTCTTCGGTCTTTAATCATCGATCAGAAAAGGAAGAAATAATCTAAGTGTGATGTACAATGTACATAAGTATATGGGTCGCATTATACTCACAGCCTATGCGAATCAGCAGGCAGCCGTTTAGGCACATGCAGCAGGCCGCGGTGCGCGCAGTCGGCCGCCTGCGCGCGACACGAGCACGCCCAGGGACACGCGCCGCGCACGCCGCTCGCCGCGCACGCCAGCACCGCCGCCGCCAGCGCCGCGCGCACCCACGCGCGCGCGCCCATGCTCCGCGCCAGCGCACGCACTCTGCGCGCCAAGACCAATCCCAACACGGCTATTGTGGAGTTAGGTCATCGTACCTGCAGACAAAAAAACAATTGTTATTTTTTT
Organism: Deilephila elpenor; assembly: GCA_949752805.1. NCBI lineage: Eukaryota > Metazoa > Arthropoda > Insecta > Lepidoptera > Sphingidae > Deilephila > Deilephila elpenor. The sequence goes on along the minus strand of OX457094.1, from coordinate 4,587,071 downwards.
TTAAGATTAAGATTCTCTATAGTAAGTGAAGTCCAGAAAAACGCGTGATCACTGTAATGATCTATGGTCATAGGATGTTTGACTTTTTATATATTTCGATCTAAATCGTGACAATTTTGTTATAGGTTTGGGTTATCTCGATCAGATCGGTTTCCAAGTCTCTACAACGACATACATACATACATACATAAACTCACGCCTTTATCCCCGAAGGGGTAGGCAGAGGCGCCACCAGGACACCCACATTTCGCCTTGGTATGTTCCGTCCCATGATGTGATAGGTGGCGAGCCTATCGCCATATCGGGCACAAATTCCTGACTCCGGACTGATAATGAATAGAAAAATCCAATATCACTTTGCCCGACCCGGGACTCGAACCCGAGACCTCAGCTTTGTAACCGTACCGTAATACAACTACGCCACCGAGGCAGTCTCTACAACGAATAAAGTAATAATTTCATATAACTTTCCTGTAAGGAATAATGTTATTTATTACATACATGTACATGTCGGTACTCCGGGAAGCTACATATAAATCATCGTTGTGTGTTTGTACAATGAGGATATAAAAAACTCAATTGCGAGGCGCCAGAGGTCGCGTCGGTTCAATTGTTAGTCATTGGAATTGAATTTACGGGTTCGATGCCCGGTCGCGGTTAATTGGAGACGTGCATTGTCTTTGGTCGTACAGAATGCAAGATGGAGGGTTTGACGATGGTACAGTAAAATACTGCGAGAGATCTAAAATCGTTGAAACGTGAATTCTTCGATACAAAAAAAACATAAAAAATTAACATTGTTTTGTTTTGGATTCTTATATTTACGCGAATACTGAAATAAAACTAAGTACCTTTCGGATGTTATCGCGATTTTAGTTTATTTTAAAGCCTCTATACACATATTAATTGAGTGTTTTTACTTTTTAAAGTCACGAATTGAATTGGATTACAAAGTCAAACGGCCGGTCGTAATTAGCGAAATCATTCCGCAACATGCAGTAAAATGATATTGTTTTGGCCTCACATAAGAGTATATTAATCCAGCATATTTACGTCCCACTGCAGAGGACCTGCTCTAAAATTAAGAAGGATTAAGTCATATTTCATGGCTTAGTCCGGATTGGCGGAAATTCACTTACTATACATATTCTTGTAAATCATTATGGTATACACGTCTCTTCACATTGTTTCTTCATCGATAAAATCATGGTTGACAACACATGACTCCGAAGACTTCGAGGTGTACTAATTTGAGCTTAAAACGACTGTCTCAGTAGCTCTGCCCGGTCCATTACCACCAGACCAGCTCTTGGGTAAGAGGGATAAGTATGTCAAAAATCACTTTCATAACACTTACAATATAAGGAAGTCTATAAAACTATGACCCAAATGTTGCCATTAAATGCCGTAGCAATATGTATAACCTATATAGGAAGTTAATCTTCAAAGAAAAGCAGGTCCAAGGCTAATGCAGCCAGGGTTAATAACACTAAATATAGAGCACATATGCGCCGCTAAAAGCGTCGGTCCATTAGCGTTTGAGTGCGGGTTCGACTCTGCGTTATCTGTCTGTGAGTGCGCTTATCATCGTTAAACCGACGGACACGCATTAAAAGCGTATTAAAATATTTTAATGGTATATTATCTGTTTTCTTATGAAAATAGGTCGCGGTGAATTCTTGAAAGGAAAAGTTTTGGTACAGCCGGCATAACAATTGCAACTGGCAATTGTCGTCGAGAAATCAATTCTTTGTCCACATCTTTAACAAGCTCTTGTAGGTCAGACGTGTTGTCAATTTATTTCTATGATATTAATATGACGGCTCTGAATTGGGAGGTCGCGGGTTCAATTCTCGTGTCGGTGATGTTTGAGTCATCCGCATATTTTAGTTCCGGAATTTGTGTCTTCATAGTTCTTGAAACATACTATACCCACAGTTCAAGGTTATGTATATGTTAAGAAAAATTATACCTATCTTCGACGATATAGCTTCTCAAACAATTTGAACTATTGAACCAATCGATTGAACTATTATTTTTCATTGAAGACGGCGGACAAGTGAGCAAAAGGCTCGCCTGTGTAGTCCATGTCGGCGTTAGGGTAGGGTGCGGTTGGACAACGGCCCTAGGGCGCCAGTGCCGAAAGGGCGCCAAATGCCGGAATTTACTGTAACCTATAGTGTATTATCTATGATTCACTGTTTTTTTGCTTGAATTTGAGTAGTGCTTATAGGGCGCCGTAGAAATCTCGCTCGGGGCGTCGGTAATGCTATAACTGTTACTGTAGATAGTGCCTAACTTCATACATTAATATCTATAACACTTGGAGTAAAATGGTAGGCTAAGGCGGCACAAGGAAAGCTTCTGGAAGTTTCTGATTCTCATGACACTTGTGTTAAAGTGTGTGGTCAGGATTATGTTAGTGCTTTGTATTTTTTTGTTTTAACGGTGCAACGGTTGTAACAATATTATACAGTTTAAATATTATACAGCTATCCCATTTCTTGTTATACGAAGATACTAGTATTATTTTGTCATAACTTCTCTTCTCAGCCAGCGTCCATCGACACTACTGTTCATTTTATCCCAATTTTTTTTTTCACTCTTCTTTCAATGATTTATGTAATAATTAAGTGTTCATTATAATAAATCGGTCCAGGCCAGTATTTCATTGTTTTAAGATTCCCACGGGCTGCGGTTCCGCGCGAACGCGTTCGCGGGCCAAAGCTAATTAAATGTAAGACTTGACTCAATAATACGAAGCTGTCGCGAGTTCATAAATCATTGTGATGCCTCACAAAAACCACTCACCGGGACGTTTGAAAGAAAAAAATATGAATTGAGCCGTCAAACGCCTTTGTGCCAGTTTCAAACTCGCGTTTACACCTAGCTTTGGTGATGTGTGACGTGGGTACGAGGTTTTATCGATGTTTTTTATATAATTTTTATTCTGTTGATTTTAAGTTTAAGGAGTAATATGCAGATGAATATAAAAGTCTTTATATACAAAATTATTAAAATTTAGAACCATAGTTATATTTTTTGCTGCCCTTTGTATTCTGGCGCGGTCTCGTAGTAATTTCATGCCAAAGATGTTAATATTAACACCGCAAATGACTTAACATAATTAAATGGTTAAAAATGTAGTGATTACAGCGAGGAAGTACAGCGCAGGTGACAGGTGCACTGCTTTAAGTTACGATAAGATAAGATCGGAGAACAGAATGCGGCTACAATCATTAAGGTTACGTCTCAAATACTAATTAAAACATACAATATGTATATGAATACGCATATGCTCAAGGAATTAGTCTCAGAAGCGTGTATCTTGTCACTATAAAAATAAGGCGAGAAATAATAAGTCAAGCATTTAGCGGTGAGTCAATATATTGAAATGAAAAAATGTCCATATCCGTGTTACTTGTTCTTGTCATTTTTGACTGCTAAAATGTGCAACTAACGTTGGATTAATTTAATTCAGAATTTATTATCTAATAACAATTTATCGACATGCAAAAATCGATACAAATACACAGTATCGACAATAACAACATCCCTACGATTTTTTTATACCCATTTCTGACTTCTCTCCGGGGTTTCTTTGAATACAAAACCAAATTGAATTTTGTACAAAGCGTTTTGTCAGTCTGTTTGTTGGTCAAGGGTTGTAAACTTAGAAAGCTACTGGAAATGCTACAAGTGCAAAAAATCTATTTAAAAACAGTCTTTATTGTCAATAGTGGTTATTTCACGCCCACTGTTCTGCCCATAAATGTTATTTTACTGAAGTCTAATTGTGCCCCAGGGTGTAACTTCCGTGTAATGTCGTATATTTGCAATCTTGGATTTTTAAATCGTAGTAATAAGACAATTGTATATTCCATTTGTATTTGTTTTAGGTTTGGGTGGTACTAAACTGAAAACATTCTTGTAGTTTTGACAGCCACAATAAAAGACTTGTGTGAGGAAAGAAGATGAGGATAAATAAAGTGGTAAAGTCACAGTGCATTCACTTGGAATATTTTAGGAATTGCTCGATAGCAATGTTTCATTTTTAAACTGGAATATTAAAGAATTTAAATCAATACATTTAAAATCCGTATTTATTTTGCTAGAGCTAGTTATTTCCACACAAAAAAATAACGACCGAAGAGCGTAACAATTGTAATTGACGCATTGGGACCGGTTTATTGGATTCTATATTATAATTGGTTTATTTTAACATAGTTTGTTTTGTCGTTGAGCCATTTTCAATGTTATAGAATGAATAGGCGAGTTCGACTAGGGCAAAACTAATTTATAGTTTGATAAGAATTGGAGCCTTGCTGTACGTACTTAGGTACAGTACTCGTTAAGTTATAGTTTTTTTTTTTTATTTTTATAAATAAACAATGGTTTCTGTATAGGATACCAGTAAGGAAAGCAGAAAATTTGATATTGTATGAAGTAATTCAAAAGCTCTTGTAATTTTTGTGTCCGAACGGTGGCAGCAATGGAGTTTCCTGTGAAATACACGTTATTTGTGGACACTGTGAGTCTCGTTACCGTGACAAGTCTATTGTATGTCCATTGTGCGGATTCGCATATATTATAATATCTTCTTCGATGCTTTTCCATCATTTATGACCATACGTTGAAATCAACACAATTATAAGTATGTAAAAGAATCCGCCGATTAATTTTGATGACGCGCTGAGCTGTTTGCATAAATTCTTTTAAATCCCAAAATGACATGTGATTGGATCGACCAAAGTTTAGAACAAACGGCCTTATTCATAGATAGATTTGAAACCTATTTTAGCTATCAAATGTTTTGTCCCTTTCGAACGACCTTAGAATTCAGTTTTGAAAGAAGAAGGCAAAACATTACATAACAAAAACAGGTTTTAAATCTGTCTATGAATAAGGGACTATTTTAGCTATCAAATGTTTTGTCACTTTCGAACGACCTTAGAATTCAGTTTGAAAGAAGAAGACAAAACATTAGATAACAAAAACAGGTTTTAAATCTGTCTATGAATAAGGCCGAAAGTGTTTAAAGCCTAGGTAAACAATCCCTAGTGCAAATTCAAAGTTCAATATAGATATCCACAAAACAGATCCTTGGTGCGAGCTCGCAGAAATCGGTAAGGCAGTAGTATTGAGTCGAGATTTATAGCGCTTCTTAATTTCATAAACCGAGGACTGTTGCCAAGTGCAGGAATCCGTGGCCACATACTGAGTTACCAAGCACTCCACACAATGCGCCCTCTAAATAACTACCCTCTTTGTCACCCTTCGATGACCTGTTGAGGTCTGAGGACACTTAAAAAACAATTTATCGAGATTTAACACTACCGCCATTTTGTAAAAGCCGTTATTACTTCGATTGTTGGCAGCGGGAAGCGGTTACTTTAATGTGAGTATGTGAAGGATTCTACGTGAAGCTTTATAGGGGCTAATAATTACAGAAACTGTTTTTATGATCAACGCCTTAAATCCCACTACTAAAAAGAAAGAGAAGGTGTCTGAGCAGTGAGCATGTATGTCTGTTGCTCTTTCACGCTAAAACTACTGAATGGATTTTGATAGAACTGTATATTACTATAGCTTATATATAAGCGATTAGACTATAACCTTACCGATAAATATTAAATAATATAAATTAATGATATTGGACAAATTGTAACGTTAATTGAATTTTTATGTTGGATAATAGGACTCTTTCACACAGATTCTTCCGCATAAGATGCTTAATTCTTTTGCCAGTCAAAATGAATATAATAAGATACCACAAAGATACCATTAAATATATAAAATCCGAGTGAGCAGTGTTCTGTAAGAGCAGCTTGGTACCGATTAGTATCTACACCGCGCCTCTGATATTGACAGTGCATGAAATATTGTTACTGATTAATATGGCATACAGGGCGACGCTATTTGAAACCTGAAAGTAGGACATTTAACACTATTTATAGTTGGTTTGAATCTGCGGTTATGCTCCTTGCGTGCAAGGCTGTTCGTACACGCAACCGAAATCTCCGGTACCCGCGATTTTAATACAGCCTCCGTGACGCAGTCGCTTCGACGCCGGTATATTTGTTCCGGCTCTGGGTGTTTGTGAGACCGAACAATCTTTCGTAGTTTCTGATACTCACGACACAAGATCGTGTGACGTATGTGACTGTTGCAATACAAAACTGGAGGTTCGTCGTGGTAGACAGAAATGATCTCCGACATTGTTCATTCGTTGCCGACGACGGTACCGTGAGACCTGCCGACATTGTCAATACTGATGTCGGTAAGACTTTCAAGATTGTGCAACATTAATATTTCTTTCTGAATCTTTGACAAATCATTTCTTAACTTCAGCAGCGTCTCACGATTACATATGACGTCTACGGGCTGTCCGGCAACATTTATTCAATTTATTCAAGACATGACCATAGATTTTAATATCGGAGATTTCGGTAGCGTTGTGCACGTATGGCCTAAGCTATTGAACACAAACATCGCAGTTGATAGTAATTAGTTGGTTCGATACCACACAAGTGGTCGGTAATTGGGACGTCATTCAGTCTGCGAGATGGCCGTGACGGATATCAACCTCACATGTCGATCGGTACAGTCGCCGATACAAGCTGTTACGTGTATCATTTTGGTTACAAGTTTTTTTCGCCTGGCACGGAAGAATAACAGGATCGATGTTAGTAAAAGCGGTGTCGTCCAGAAAGCTTCCAATAGCAAAAAATCTTCATGTCTTATCAATCGCAACAACTATACCAACCGTCACTATTATCGAATTCTAAAATTAAAATTGAACCAACTATTAGGGGATTCAATCCCTGGATTATCTGTAGGCTAACCCGAAAACACAGGATTAGAAAAAAGAATTGGGATTAAATCCCCTAACCAACTATAGAATGCTTAATCATTCGAGAACGAAAGTTAACCATGCCATAATTTGATGTACGTTAACTTTACTATACTTACTATGATAATAATATTTTCTGCGAATTTTCTTTAAAGCCAAGATCTGCGAGCACACAAAGAATTAACAACGGATTGGGAAACTTGGGGAGTCTTTGAAATTAGATTCAGAACTCTCGTCTATAAGATATTATGTATGAACCTAGTTTACTTCCCTATTATTGGTTATAATTAATTCAATAGTCCCTCGTATTATACTGTGTGCGATATGAAGTACCAAAGCGCAGCGCAGTGCCGTGTAGCATTGTACAATGTTACATACAAACGGAACTCAATTAGCCGCCGCACTGTCAATCAGCGTCCGACGACAAATAGCATTACTTCGGACTGGCGGGTCCACAATTCACTGCCACAGGCCACTCACACTTTGTGCACGTGAAATTCAAAATTTGAATATCGAATACGAGAAAACATGTGTTTTTTTTAAGGAATAGACTTTAAGAAAGTGGCATCCATACAGTCTTATAAATAATTCTTAGTGAAGAGAAATGAAGTTCTGCATTATAATATTCCTATTGAGATAGCCGCTCAAATACCAGCGCTGGTTATTGTTCTGATCAAACACAGCAAAATGCAGATATGGCATCCTGTTCGTGCGTTTGAGTCGTGCAACATAACTAGTAGGTTTTTTTTATTTCATTTATCTTATATTTCATTAAACGTATAAATAAAACATTTTCTTACTTGCTCTTCATCCAATAAGCTAAGAAACACCTAAATTTTCATACGCAATAGACGACACCAGTTGTTTTGTTACCTGAAGACGATACTATGTGTTTTTCGATGTATTTTTTTCAATTGCCACGTCTATAGACAATGAATGAGAGGTGATCTGGCCATTGTTTTGTGCAGGCGACGGTACGCGTGCGCGTGTCGGCTGTCCATCACAGTTAACCACCCCACAGCGCCGCTCGCACTCACCACCTACCACTTCCCATCGTGTTCCATTACCATTCATGACTTCAATGATACTAATGTCATTTTAAAAGTCGTATGTTTCGGTGCAAAAAACGGAATAACCGATCGTAAATGTATTTTGTGACGAAGTAAATTCTTTTATGTAATTGTGCATTATTATTAAGATGAATTTCTAATTTAGTATTTAAAGGTTTTTGTACGAGTTTACACACTTACCTGTAAAACTTTTTCAGAGTAACATGTACCTAAATATAATTCATTAATTTTAGATATATTCTAACAACATTTAACAAAACGAATTACTTCGGTACCTCAATACTACATTAGTTTACGAGCTATATTATTTTCCATATTATTTCGTAAGTCATTTTACTAAACCAGCCTGTAAGATAATTAAGGAATATCTCCACGCTCCCGATTTAAGATAACCGTATCTCTGGTCACAGGAACTGCGTCCTTACGACACTGCACATCAATCACGCGTCCGCCCCGCCCCGCGCCCCCCCGCACAGATCCCATTACACTGATATTATTATGACAAATCATCTCGCCCGCCCCTCCAAATCTGTATAAATCAACACACGTCACGACATGCCGCTTAATGAACCAATTAAGTAACTGTCGCTACAGTCTTCATGATTGTATTGTATCAGCCCATATGCGTCCCGCTGCAGGACACGGCCCTGCTCTACAATCGAGGGTACGATTGAAAGTAGTTAGGCCATATAGTCTACCACGCTGGCCTAGTGCGGGTTGGCAGAGTTTACATACCATAGAAATTCTTACAAATCGCTACAGTATGCACGTTTCTTCACAATGTTTTCCTTCAACGTTATAGTATGTGGTGATTGACATCTATACACACATGATTCCGAAAAGTAATTGGCGTGTCCTGGGATTTGAAACCGCTCCTCTTCTTCATATTCTTCATGGTACAGACATAAATTGCTTATTCAGCAAATGCTATAACTTATTTAATTACATATCGCACTGGGTACGGGACTCTTCTGCGACAGTGTTCGATAAAACGGGGTTGGGCCATGGACAAACGCGTGTAATTACTATTTCATCGTTATTATATTGGTCTTCAGCTACAGTCAACCGTTTCTTGGAATTTCATTTTTATATGACATATCCTGTGAACTTCAAAGACTATATAACTTCAGAGAGTTCTTATAAATATTTTTAACAGATACATGATAACGCACTTACATTTAAATGAATAAAACTGGGACGTAAAGTATTAATATAAGGTGAAGTCAAATATAACTTTATAATGTCAACCATAACAAAATAACATTCTTTACTTTCTTTCATTTCAATTGAGGTTATTGATGCTTTATTAACCCTTATTATTATTAAACATCTAGCGAAGACAACTTAAAACTATTTCTTAGCGTGTCCTACCAGTTACCAAATTATAATATTGAATATACAAATCACGATAATATGCGTCGAAAGGCAAAGCCCGTCCTTAAAATTGGTTGCATTAGCTGATAATTTATCGTATTGTTTCACAATCCGGTAATATGCAACCTTTGAAGCCGTCGGTATTTAGGCAATATAGTAAAAGGTAAGTTTCATGTACAATTATTTAAGATGATGATATTATACTCATATACCTAAATATATATTTTTGAATACAGCCTCACACCCGCAACTGCAACTCCTGTAAGCCAGGAGACATTTAATGACACCGAGCATTGAAGCACAGCGAGTCTCCGGGAATGTCTAATTTGTCTTTAACCCGCAGCGAAGTCAATCATAAAGTTAAATTAATAGGAGGAGTTGGAAATATATTTTAGGTCTTTAGGTTATAAATTAAATGTGATATACCATAATATACAGTGACATTTGTGTCACGGAGTATTTTAACAGAGCTTTGTTGGCCGATGCTTTCTCTCTATTTTGATTTTAGCACATACATCGGTATTTAGCACTACAATTAGCAAAACTTATCGAGCCCATCGCCAGGTCTGGCACAAATTCCGGGATATATCTACACGATAAATCCGCACGCCGGACAAAGGCAATTGTTGTACAATTTATTTTTAACATATGATTTACAATCAAGTTAAAAAATATCTTGTTTTATATCCAGTTTTTTTTTACTATAAATACAAGCTGTTATTATAGAAAAACTATTGTTCTGGATACATGATAATTCAACAAGTTATGTATTGAAATCCCGTCTAATTTTATTATCAGGAGAATCTGCTATTTAACGAATATTTACACATATTTAGTTCCTGTATTCGCTACTGGCTCGCCCTAGCGACATCAGTATTCACTTGTACGTAGTAACGTACAGCGGTTGGGCGTGTTGCAATGTCCTGTGTTTTGGGATTATTTTCTTATCGCAATGACACCGTTGTCCGGCTAGAAGTTTTTGTGAGTACCTATCTATAAGTACCCGGAAAAGTCGTATATATTTTTATTAGCGCAGCGCTATCCCAGGCGATGCTAGCCAGTCGTCTTTCTGCTAACTCTTCGCTCCGCGTTTGGCACAAAGTAGGTAGAAAGCGCAAATAATTAATATAGATAATATAAAAAAAAAGGTTTTTTTTTCATATTTGGAATAAGGAAAACAACACTATAATGGTAAAGGAAAATATCTTGAGGGAACCTGCACACCATAGCGAATTGCGACAATGTTTATGGTATGTAAAGTCTGCCAACCTGCACTAGGCCAGCGTGGTGGACTATATGGCCTAACCTATCTCAATCGTACTTTCGATTGTAGAGGAGGCCCGTGCCCTGCAGTGGGACGTACATATATGGGCTTATTCATCCATCCATTTGGAATTAGCCAGATATACAGCATCTAATGGTATGGGTCTCTTTTTCCTACAATCATTTTTTAAACAGAATTTAGATGTTATTTTGGCTGTACCAATGGCATGGCATTGAAACTTTGGTGAAGTTCTGTTATCAAATAACACTTACAGTAAAATAAAAATATGTCCGTTGGGTTCTCAGACCCATTTACCAAAGCCCTGTAGTAGTCTATTTTCAGGGCCATGAGGACCTGTCACGTGGTAATCCCTTGCAGCCAACATGCAGTACAAACGTGTTTACTGCCGAGCGGGCGAGATCTCTCGGGAGGCTAAACAGAGCTATCTGATCGACGGAAGGAAGAGGTCACTCACATTTGGTCTTTGTAATCCAGTGTAATCAGAAAGGGCATGTAAATCGCAGGGGTAATAAGAAATAAAAGAGAAATTAATTTTGGTATTGTCAATAACCCACCAATTATAGACTGGAGCTGATTAGGGCCTAAATGGGCTGTGAACGCTGAGATTCTGGGTTCGAATACCAGATCGGACAAATCCTATTTGCGTACTAAAATTTTTCGATCTACATATTTTTATTCCGAGTGTGTATGCCAATCGCATCCATGACAAGAATCGTAAGCTGAAATAAAAGTTAAAAGAGATAGAATTTTCCGAACATTTATTGCTTCCGCGTCGGCGTCCGCATAAAATTACGCTTAAAATCCAAGTTACTGTAGTTTTTATTGGAGGAAAATTTGTCTCCATCAGTTTGCGGGCTATAAACTGCCTGAATACTTAATATTTATTCAATTCGTGGAAAATGTAGAAAACACGAAGGCATTTTTGTAATCGATACTAATATTACAAAATTGTAAGAAAATTTGTTTGCCTTTTATCCTTTCACGCTTCAAAAGCTGAACCGATTTCGATGAAATTTGGTATAGATACAGATGAAACGCTAAAAGAGGATATAAGCCATTTCTTATTTCTATATTCAACCGTTAAAGAAAAATAAGGGTTCAAACGTTAGAATTTAAAATAACAATTGCACGTAGAATAAAAGTTCCTCGATATAATTAATGACATACCTACGTATTTCTATGTTTTTTTAAATTCCACCCTTAACAACAGAAAAACGAAGTGAAGCCGATATCGAGAGCCAGTATTAGTATATTTATAAGTTTGGACCAAATGTTGCCAACACCAGCAGTAACCCGACCCGCGAGATAGCATCTTGTAAGTCGCAACTCAACAGTGTTACCTTTTATTCGTATATCAAATGAATTCTGTCATTATAGACGGGGCCTTGTGCTGTTATCTTAATAGATAATTTATCTAATTACCATTATAGCTCGAGGATGATTTGCAAGTGACTTGTTATGCTTTAACGATTTTTATAAGACAGCAAGATGACTAGAATTTCATAGTAAGAGCAGTTCAGTCTAGTTAGAGTATCTACTAGAGAAACAGAATCTCTTGCTGGTCTCTGTAATTATGTCGCCCTGGTTAAAATCAATTATACTCATTTGCTTGGGTCCGTACCATGGGTTTAGCCTTTTTGTGTGCGGTGGTCATTAGCTGGGCACTTACTTACTACGGTCTATCATCAACATTTTGTCTTGTAATTTATACTTAGTGTACAAGGAAACCTAAGTATTCAGATATCACATTTAACATTCTTAATGGCATAGGAGGTAGAAAATCAGACGTGAAATGAAAGGCTACATGTTCGATTTCCGTACCGAGACAAATATATATTCCACTATTAATTTCGGCTCAAAGCTTTGAGGAATTGTCTTGTAAAATGTCTTGAGTGTAATCTCTAGCTACGGTTCACATGCTCTAACACTTCACTTATTCCTGGGAGGTTGCTATGAAATATGATATATAAAAAGTATTTCTACCATCATATCCCTTCTCTGTCACACATACGGAGTTGGAAAAGGACGAGTGGATTGGTCCCAAGAGCTCCAGGCGCCTTTGATGAACGACATCCAACATTAAAAGGACGGGATAAATATTTTTTGTTTTGATTTTTTCTTAATTTGTGGTTTGTTTGTGGCTTTTCTACGAAATGACAATCTATAATATGAGAACTACATGTAATAACAAAAAAACCTGAGATATTTATAGTTTATCTTTATAACCAACATTACAAAGTTTATTGCTATTGTATGCAAATAAGATTGTAAAACATTTAAGATAAAGATAGTAACAGTAATAGATCGCTGGACAAACCTAAAGTGCGACCGTCAGATAATCAAATTTTAATGCAATTTACCTACTCGTAAATTAAAACAATAAACTAGTTAACTATATCCGGACATAACGTCCGCAAACAAATATCCTTGAAGTATGGTTATAACAGGTTCACAACAAAAGACCAGCTACAAAACAACCAACAAGGGAAATGTAAATTCATCCCGAGGAATGCCAGCGCACGCGCCGTCGATTTCAATCATATTATATTCATAGTGCAGGGGTGCAGCCGATACAAACGTCATCGATTTCTAGTGATGATACGACTAAACATTTTATCGAGCTTTTGTTCTGAATTATAAGACAAAATATTGATCACGACAATTTTTTTTACTGAAGATTGCATCGTTTCAGTAACATAACTTTTTCGACGACGCTTAATTAAATTTCAAATTCGAATTCTACACAATATATGGGCTAATTAAAACTGTAATTTCTATTAGTGAATCAAAATTTACGTGCCACATTTTATTTACATAGGGCTTATTCTATGGCAATAACATGAATCGATATTGGAAACAATATGTTGGAAAGGACAAATTGAGGGTCAATATTCCCTCCCCCTCTCCTCTCCTCTCCTCATTTGGCACAATGTTCTCCGCAGCGGCACGTGTGCGCGCACGCTTCTCCGCTCGCCGTAAATCAGTCAACATCGCCATTGATGTGAGAGCGCGCATGACGCTTTTATGATCTCTCGGATTTACCCGTATTTATCTCAAATGTTATTGTTTTTGTAAAGCGGCAGATTTATACCGAAATATCAAATGCGTGGCGCCTCTGTCATCGCCCTATACTATGACGTACATGTCGGGTCTGTCGAAAAATCGTTGGTAGATGCGTTTCGAACCGATCGCTATGAACCCTATTTTTTGTCCATGGAAAAATCTTCATTAGGTTAACGGGGTATACCGGACCCCTACCGACAAAAAATCTCATCTGCACTTTAGATGTACTTTGGGACCTCGTGTGAACGCCTAAGCTCAGCAGTGGACTCTCTGTGGCTGAAGAATAATATCTGTATTCAAATAGAGCTACAGTAAGGTTTCTGACGTGGCTTACGAATGCTGGTATTCCCCAAAGTACGGAGGTCTGGTAGAGATCCCCTAGCGATAAGAACGCCCATTGTAACATTGTTCATAATTAAATGTTGTGTTTTGTTTACATTTATTGGTATTATATTTATTTAACATATAAATAAATAAATAAATAAATACACCCAACAGTCACATACATAGTTCTGACCCCACACTAAGATCGAGTCTTGTGTCGTGGGTATCAGAAGCTACGAGAGACTTTTCGGTCTCACAAACACCCAGACCCGAAACAAATACCTGTGGATCACACAAATATTTGTTTCGGTGCGGGGATCGAACACGCGGCCTCTCGTTTCACAGGCGGCGTCAAACCAACTGCGCCACGGAGGCTGTCCGATATACTTAGATACATACATAACAATTATTAAGCTTGCAATCTAAACTTACTAACTCGACTGCCTCGGTGGCGTAGTTGTACTACGCTATGATTATGAAGCTGAGGTCTCGGGTTCGAATCCCGGGATTTTTCTATTCATTATCAGCCATGAGTCAGGAATTTGTGCCCGATATGGCGTTAGACTCTCGGAAATACGGAACATACAAGGAGAAAGGGAGGTGTCCTGGTAGCACGTCTGCCTACCATTTCTGGGAAAAAGGCGTGAGTTTATCTATGTATGTATGTCATCTAAACTTATCTAGCTAATTACATGAACAGCTTCATCTGCTATTCTCACCATAATTCAAAAGAAGCACGTAGAAGTACAATATATTTTTGAGACAAATAGCATTAATTTCACCTTTACAACGTGTTACAATGTAGCAGAATTAATGGAACAAGGCTGGGTCCCATGGGACACCCATTGTACGGACTACGGACCCCATCCATCTGATTAAATTTATTAAAACGGGAGCAATGACCTCGCAATTGAGCTAACAGTATTAATAGAAATCCATTGCTTCTTTCAGTCGACAATGGGATCCAAATTCTCCCTTCGAGAGCGCAATCAGGCGTGAAGAGGCAGTTTTTTATACGGTTTGATTTGTGGGTAGTCAGGCATATAATGTCACTGTTGAGTTTAGGTTAACATATGCGTTTTTTAAGTATGTTTTGTATCAAATACATTCTTATATTATACTTCTTTTTATTTATGTGAGGCTAAGCTTATCTGATTCATGGTTTTGTATCCCACTTTACTAATTGAACCAAAACGATTTCAACTCCTATTTAATTAAAATTGCGGTGAGCTTCAACGCTCAGTATCATTAAAATGCGCGCCACTGTTGATCCTGGCTTACAGCTCGTATTCAACAGGGTGTGGAGCGATATTAAATATATATATTTTTAAATACTCTCGCAAATTAACCGACACGTGCAAGGATTTAAGGCGTACCAATCAGCGCCCCAGTCCGAAGGGTCGTAAGAGTCGTAGGGATTCCACCGAGCATCTGTTCGGTTGAGGCACTTGCGAACACCTGACATCTGCTGGCGGGCTCTCTCATGCCTGTCACCTGAATATTAAAGTACTTGAACACGCCTCGGTAAGGACCTTACGCTAAAACACCTATTACGTATCACAGTTTAAGCGCCAGTTAGATATTGGGATGCTAAAGATACAAGATGATACAATTTATTGTACATATCAACTTCTTTAGCACTTTTATCTAACTGTAGCATAATATGTGATATGTATCTATAGACGTTTTGTGTACACTTTGTACGACTAATGTCGAAAATATTAATTTATATAAATAATTGTAATAGAGGGGAATGGGGATACATATTTTAAATGAGACCATATTAAAACATCGCGAGCAAACCTGCAATCTAATTGAGATGTACAAAAATTTCTATGGTAGGTAAGTGAAGTTCACCCGCACTGTACGAGCAATGTGCACCAAAGCTTAAATCCTCTCAATCGAACTCTCAATTTTATAGAAGGGTGGGATTTATATGGTTTATTATTATATCTTTATATTAATTCATCTTTTATATTTGAATCTGGATGAGAACTGCCCAAGACCGGGATGTTTGGCGCTTACTTGGGGAGGCCTACGTCCAGCAGATACGGCGATAGGCTGACGGATATTTGAACCTGTAGTTTAGCAAACTAGCGGGTAAAATCGCATGTTTGAGCTATCGCATGCTGGAGTGGAATCTCCCACAGTTGTGGCAGATATCACATCTATGTGCTATCTAGGTCATCAAGAGTTGCCTCTCCTCCACTTTGAAGTATTTTTTCATTAGTCCGCAATATTCCCAACAATTTAAATAACAATAGAGCGGACAGCACCGGGTGCATTCAATTTTGCACCCTTTATTTAACAACCCCTATAATAAGGGTATGTAGGATGGCTATGAATCTTTCGACAGAAAATTAAAGTACCAGCACGGGGTACAGACGGATAAATATTAAATATATTTCAGAAATAACACTAATAGACAGATCACTAATATCCTCAAAAAGGTTGATATTTGGCAGACAATACGTAAAATAAAAGCCGAATCATTAAGAAAAATTCATGTTGCGCCGACCTTAAGTAAAGGATAAAGACAAACAGAAGATGACATGTATAGATCTAGTAAAGCTTAGTAATACCAACTCGTACCGATCATACCAATTTTTTTTAAATAATAGGCCGTAACACTCAATGTATGGTCACCCTACAGACACGTGGAAAATTTGCTTGCTCTATAACGGGGGTGGCCGGCATTGTCCATCAACAGTGACGGAATTTGCACAAAAAATTATATCCCTCCCTTAACTAACATGTGCGTAAGTTCTCTAAGGTTTAAATCTTAATGTAATTTAAAACATTTATAGAATATTTATTTAGAATAAATATTGAATATAATCTCATGATTACTAGTATACAGAAGATTTTGTCGATAATAATCTTGCGCGGTCAGCTCAACGTGCCTTCAGCCACGTTGCAAGTAATCTGACTTCTTTACAAATTGTTATGTTTGCAAAAACTCTTTCTAGTCTTCTTTTAGTCTACCATACTGTGTTTATGTCTTTGGTAGGTATTTCTGTACATAACATACCTCCGGAATTATTACGAAGAACATATCTACATGCAGATTTCATACGTTTTAATTCACGTTTAAACCGAGCAATTAACAAGTAGAATGGACATGTACCTTTGAAATAAAAGTCGTATGGGTTAGGGTTCGAATTCGCGATCTCCGTGCCGGTGTGATAATCTTGTCTTCACCCTACGGACCTACGGTTAGCGTAAGTTAGATTCAATTATTCAAATTTCAACAGTCCAGGCGTACATAACGTACCTATCTATTAGCGTTAAAGTTCAAAATGTTTGAACTTCATTAAGGTCACCTAGAATGTTTTATTTTTAAAGTATAGTATGAATTTCTTTTAGCTTTCGTAACAAGCGTCTGAAATAGAAACCCAAAGCCGAAACCGAAAATCCGTGGCCGAAACTTCAGAGATTAGCTAAAAGCACGTCACGCCGCGGGGCAAGTCTTTACCGTAATGCAATTAGCGACCTTACCCTCTCCCTCCGGGTCGCTTCGACCCCCACCGAACATCAAACACTAACGGGGTAAGGGATTAAAGTGTTAAATGTTAGGCTATACAGTATATACTCGGGGTATAACATACCCAGTTTTGTTCGTTTTTGCACAAACGAAAATTTTGGGCGTATATTATAAAAATCGGGAAACGAAACAAGCTGTGTATGGGTCGAAGATTTAATGATTATTTATTCCAATGATTATTTAACTATCGCTCTTTGATAATCAATGCAAATCGACTTTAACTTTGATGTACAATATGTAAAATAGCACATTATGGGCAATTTTAATCTTGATGTTACGTAGCAATGTTAATGGAAAAACACCGTTGACAATAATCGGCGCAGCAAATGTTTAGTTTATTGATATTTTCGATTCAAACTTCGTTTTTGGGTATATACAAATATCAGAAAAATTGTATTATAAAATAACATATTTCAAACGTTTATATCGAAAATATTGACATTCAGTGTGTTGCAACTAAATGAAGCCAAACAACAAAATGAAAACGACCAACGTAAAAATATATAAATATTTCAATATAATCACTGTATCAAATTCGCATAAAAATGTGAGAAGTATTTATTTAAAATAACTGTTTTATTTACCATCTTTAAAATGGGGGTTCAATTTAACTAATCAAACTATTCGAATGATCTTTTTTTTTTCTAGAACAGTATGAGGTGAGCCATCTCAAAATCCTTATATAGACGAAATGCACCCAACAGAAGTAATTTCTCCCGCTTCAGACTTCGACGTCTTTCACGACCATCCAAATTCTCAGCCGCTTTGCGAAGATAACTAAATGAGACATGATTTCCCATGGGAACGTGCTCGTTCAGATTCGTTAATTGAATTACCGTGTGCTAATCGAGTTAGAACCAAAATATAATACATGGCTCGACGAATTTATAACTGACCATTTGGGGAACAATACGTAATTTACTGTACAAAGTTTGCAGTATCAAGCTTAGTGGCAACTTTTTCATATTTTTGACTCATCAATCATTTTACTTCATACAAAATGGTGTTTCTATATAGCAAGTCTTTTGGATATTGTAACATAGTAAAAAACCCACCGATATGACTCACTCATGAATAGCGTTTCGGGACTTAATGTTGTTTGTACAATGGATTAGAATTCAATTACAGATTCTTTTCTGTAACTACTTTGCCCCTGACTATAGTCTAAACAGAAATCTTCAACGATTTACTGAGAAATGAAACGCGACACACTTGCATGGGCCTATATAATAGTTTTATTATTATGTTGTTACAGGGTAAATGGGTATGGTATTAGTCGATGATTTAAAATATTGTTTGAATGACCATTAAGATCTCGAACATTTTATATTTAGTTTCAAATTATGAATTCCAAGATAATTCGACAGCCTCCGTGGCGCAGTTGGTTTGACGCCGCCTGTGAAACGAGAGGCCGCGGGTTCGATCCCCGCACCGAAACAAATATTTGTGTGATCCACAGGTATTTGTTTCGGGTCTGGGTGTTTGTGAGACCGAAAAGTCTCTCGTAGCTTCTGATACCCACGACACAAGACTCGATCTTAGTGTGGGGTCAGGACTATGTATGTGACTGTTGGGTGTATTTATTTATTTATTTATTTATTTAATTGCAAATGTATGTCTTCTAGTCGCACGGCTCACGTTTTCTTAATTCCGCGAGAAAGGGGATGGGATTTCTCGTAATCGTGCAAAGAATCTACCTGCTCAAATCTCCTGAGAAATTCTATTACATACCATTCTGACACATTTAGGCCACGTCGACAAAAAAACTGACACTAATCTTTACACGTGACTTCGCTTAATTTAAAATTTTGACGTTGAAATGGATCTATTGAACAGATTTTGGGGTTTCATTAAAGTTTTGCTTATTATTGGCCTTTTAGGGTTATTTACTGAGGAACATGAGCATTTATACTCGAGGGGATAAGCAGTTGTTACTTATAGCAACTACATTTAGCCGAAATTATTTCCGCCCTAAGACAGACTCGTAATAATTGATGTATCTCGTTCTTATAAGCAAGCATAGGTAGAATGAGGTCTGTCTGTTATTATCTTTTTAAGTTCTCGAAATATTAACTTTTGTACGCCACATGGCAAAATGTACTGGGACTACTTATATATTATTTAAGAACTAATGACTGTACCTACATTTTGTGCAAATAAATGATTTTTGATTCTGATTCTGAGGCGACTTAAAATATTCCCAATTATAATTAACACCCTGAGTGTTACTTCACCAAACCCCGCTAGAACTGATAGACTAAATACGGATCTATTTGAAACCGTTCAGTCGCCCTCCTAATGGATACGTTAAAAGAAATACAATATAAACAAATTTCTTGTATCTATCATCGCATACCGGAGGGAACACCTTTCTTGACTCCTTGATACATTCAAACAAAGCATTGGACTATAGTGTATCGTGTCTTATACCACTAGGCTGATATCACTCTTGTAGGAAAAAATATGTAAAATAGTTAATTAAAATCTGACGAAATATTGAATAAACAAGTGGATACTCTGCGTTCAATCAATTTACGAGATATAGTACGCAATACCACAAAATTATTGCGCGTAGTGCGTATAGATGTGGGAATAGGAACGGCGCGGCGCTTGGCCCTTCGTCTCGGTTCTTGCCATTGGACAATAGAAGTCGTTAAGCAGTAGCAGAAACTATTACGTTCATCGTAAAATCACTGTATATTGTCTATGAACACACGTGAACGAAACAAACTAGTGGAGAGCTTACTCTTTTCAAAAAGTAATGCCGACTGCGCGGTGAAAGCTTTATTATACCTACTCGTAAATGAAAATATATTTTAAATTCAGAACTTTGGCTAACCTCAAGTAAAATAAAGTAAACGTTATTTATCTCTTTCTGTACCGTAATGCAGATATGTATCTTCATATCTTGCATCTCATCTTTTACAATACGCATATTCAATTTAGCCCTATTACTAATTAATGTTGCTCTAGTACTTGATTGGTTAGCATTTATACTCTCAGCCGTAGAATTAAAAGGGTGTGGACCGAGCAAAGGAATTCTAACTGGCTTATGATTTATGTCAGTTTTAAAGATCGTTATCTTAATTGAATGGGATGATTTATTTTATGAGGTACTATTTATTATTGTTAAAAGATAAAGTAATAGCGCGCCGAAGATAGGACGAGAACATGAATGAGTCTCTAGTGTTATGGTGAAAGATTATATTGTTATGTATTTAAATGCCAGCGTATGATCGAAATGTCGCGTCGATCTAGATTTTCATAAGAAAACATAACCAACAAATAGGGAGGAAGGGCTAAGGAGGTTGTCTTGTTTTAAGATTGAAATAATTATGATTGATATTTTAACATTTGACCATTTTTGTTCCTAATAACAAAGGTACAGCGCAGGAGTGTTCCTATTCACCCCGTATGACTGTACTATTCAACAAAACCACTTCAAAAATCAAAATGATGACACAGACAACAGTTGCTGACCTCTTTAGCTGTCACGGATTGTACTGCACTTATGATGAGTGTAGTAATTTGGAGCCATAAAAAGACTTATAAGGAATGACAAAAAGTAGTTTTGTTGACAGATCCGTCTCGAAGGACCGATAGTCAATATTAGCGTAGTGACAGACACATGTCGATAAACATGCGATATCGATGTTTGTATATCGATAAAGATGAAGGGCAATGTAACCGTTACCAAATTTTGTTTATTTTACCTGTTACTATTATATAGGAGTACGGAATTACGGCATACATTTTATTCTGTTGATTGTACCGCAATCTCTTCCATTTTCTTATCATGTGCCAGTTTCTTTATATAAAAAAAAATGTGTGTGTGTATTAGTGTACACACGTAAGAAGTGAAACTTCTTTATGACATCATTTTTCGAAAAATGATCTACTATTTACAAATTTACAGAATTGGTAAAATAAAGCTAAATTAAATAAAGTTTAAGTTTAGGAGGGGGGAAATTTTTGAGGGAATTTGGGATTTCTATCGGGGCCAATTTGTAGCCCTCACCGAGACGGTTCCGAGGATACCAAGCTCGGTGGGTCCACGACCTTTATTGGCCGAGATAGGTTTAGGGGGGGTGAGGTAAAAATTTTAGGTGGGGGTAGGGGCGGGGGGGGGGTTTAGGTTTCGTGGGGGGGGCTATTGGGCACCTTAAAATATTTTTGGGTGGGGAAAGTTGTGGAGGGGGAATTCGGGAATTCTGTTGGGGCAGGATTGTAGGCCTCACCGAGCCGGTTCTAATGAACCCAGGGTCGATGGGTCTACGATGGATATTGGCGGAGATAGGAATAGGGGGGGTGAGGTAAAAATTTTAGGTGGGCGTAGGGGCGGGGGGGGGGGGTTTAGGTTTCGTGGGGAGGCTATTGGGCACTGTTTTGGATGTAGGGTGGGGGAAGGCCAGAGGGGGGGTAAGGATCAAATTACAAAAAAGTGGGTGGGACTTAAAATTTTGGGTGGGGCTTGGAAACGGTTGGGGGTGTGGCTTACTGAAGTGGGTACTAATTTACTAAATAAAAAAAGATCGCGCGTAACGGAAGAATGTGACGCGTAACGAAAAATTTTTTCCAACCCCGATAAAGAAGTTTCACTTCAAAAATGCTATAACTGTAAGCTCAATAAAACCCGCCACAGAGGCCCAAACGAGTAAGTAGCGTACCGAGATGAGTTGACCTTTTGGTTAAAAAACCGATATTAATGTCTCAACTGATATTAGATCTCGTCAGTCGGAGTTTGGTAGGAGACACGGTAGGCAGCGACTTTGTTGTGCTGGACCCCTGGCATTGCGAAGGTCCATGAGCGGCGGTGATCGCTTACCATCAGGCGAGCCGCATGCTCGTCTGCCTACGAAGGCAATAAAAAAAAAAAAGACAACTTAGTAACTATGCCATACAAAAAAAAAATTATGCGTCTTCATATTTTGTATGATACGCAGACAGATAGGATATTCAAACATACTTTATAATTTATATTATGCCTATTCCTCCAAGCCGCTACACAAGCATAACATGTTACATTAGACTGGAAATCATAAATTGTCACTTTCACTATCATATAAATTTTAGTGGTACTATTGTTGTGTCTATTTTACATACTTGACACTATTTCATTATGCAAGTTATTCTTACTCAACATTAGCCGTACGCTGCACTATTGATTTTAAGTCAACAAGCTCGTCTTGAAGTATTTAATTTCCACTTGGAAGTGAACAAAGTCGTGGGTAAAAGCTAGTTAGTAATAAGAGAATGTGAAATAACAGTTCACACACAACCAAATTGTGAGTTTGTTGACGATGCGCGAGTCCTCGCTCGATACGTCAATATTTACTGCTAGTGACGGGACCTTGTCAATTAATATTTATCGATTCTTTTAACGCGTTAAAGTGTACTGCAACTGATGGTAAGTGCAGTACCGTCTAGATGGTGCATCAAATGCTGAAAGATAGATGTCTCTTTTCGGAAAAATGCTGACCTATTTTATTATTATTGCTTCTTCGTGTACATACTGCAAGAACTAGACAATAATATTTATTTTGCGCCCCTGTTTTAACTTTTTGACAGGTGGTTATCGATATCTTTGGGCGAGACCTAGTTTCAGCATTGGACTTCCTATGCCTAAAAATTGATGACGATGATAACAATGTACGACTCACGGTAATATAGAGTAGTGCGTATGTTTAGTAGTAGACTGTGTCATATTATGTTTATTTATCGATAAGTGTGTGGTCCCGTCGCTATGTGAGAAGAGCCAACACTGTCCGTGACACACGCATTAACACCGCGCGACAAGCGACGACCGATCCACACCGGGTTTTTTTCTTTTTTGACTGTACCACGTTATTTATGTTAATTATTCTATGCTTAATTATAATTATCAGTTGCTGGGAACTGCTTTTAGAAGGTCCTGAATATTCGGGGGTAATTTTTTTGGAGTCCTCTCTAATAATACAACATTTGGTAAAATGTACATTTAGCTATTTATACCATCTACACGTACATAATATATTTATCCAATGGATATCCTCTCGCACAGTATGCTATTTTATTATGCCATGCTCTATTTAAATGAAGTTGAAAGAATTAATATACCTAAAATGGCCCGTAAAAGTTCGTGCAATTCATTTCCAATGTACTGTATCTACACGGAATTTCTCCACAAATTAATTTACTCGCGTAAACGATCGTCCGTTTGACGTTTATTAAGATTTATATGGCCGAATTAAAGATGGCGGACGCGTGGCAAGTATATGGCAACTTGCAATTTTTATTTCAGTAGGTAAGTATAGGTTCTAATTATGTAGTAGCAGTATTTATGGGGTATTGACTTTATATCAGTTTTGGGGTTGGAAAATGACCTATGAGGTGCCCGAAACTAGAATTAGTAAATATCACATCACGGGCACGAATAAACTCGATTAAATGTGGGTGTCACTGGTAATACCTCTCTTTACTCTTCTAGAGATACAGGTGTGAGCTTATGTATATTGTACGATTGTAACCATACCTTGAGACTAGTTATTTTTATTGGGTGCGATGTTAATAATCACTAATTTAAGATACTACTGTACAATTTTTTTTATTAAAGATAGTGCACAAGTACACGCAAGCATTTATTGAGGCCAGATATGACCCAGAATTTCTACTAACAAACGTCACGACTCCCCTCAGCAACAAATCACGTCTGTTTTCAAAAGTTAATTACCCTATCTGTAGAGTGAAGAGGATTTCCTTCCGGTTCACGGCAGCCATAATCTCCTTTAAACTATGATAAATATACTCGCCGTATCGTATTTATATGTAAATGGCAAGCCAATGGAGAGGGGGCGTCATAAATCGATATGTAAATTGTATGCAAGCGCATCACTATTTGAACACGTTATCGGCGACTCGCAGCGGAATACATTTCGCAACATTATAGAGCCGCGACGCGGCGGAGCGAGATATATCGAAACCTAATATTTACTCAGGTATTTGTTTCGGGCCGCGGTGTTTGTGAGGCCAAAATATATCTGATAGTCACAACACACGACTTGTATATTCGGGGTAAGAAGTTTAGAACTATGTGTGATTGTAAATACAACCATATTTTCTGCATTGTGTATTAATATGGCAGTGTGCTTTAATAAATTACTTGTTTAATAAAACATAATTTTAGGCTTTAGTGATCGCATGCATTAGTGCCAACTACACTTCGCCGGAACATGTGGCTGGAGGCGAGCCTAATCCTAGCCTAAGCCTAATCGCGGGCGCTTTCAAAACATATTCTTTTACTGATTTTTACCTTCTATTGATGCTAATGCGAAATGTTATTTGATTAAAATAGGAATCCAAGCAATATACCACCTCCGGCACGTCGGTCTCATGTTGACTGACTTTAGGGTTTTATCCGAAAACAAATATATTATTATAATAGCTACATTAAACAGGCCATTACGCTCAGCGGGAAAGAATCCAATCATTGTAAAGTGATTTTATGGGCGTCGCGGTCGTGTATCAAATGAGTTATATTGCAAAACATCTGGACATTAGCGCCGACGAATTTATTACCGGTTAGCTGACGACCGCGACTTTGTCTGCGAGTGCAATATAGTTTTAATTTGCCGATAGGAGGACATGCATCGTTGTTAATATACCGATTATATGTGGTGTATAGATAATTCATAAAATAAATAAAAGTAATCGTTGTCATTCATGTGTTTAAAAAAATATGTATTTCGAATAAATTAAGGTTGATATTTTTTTCAAATGGAAGGCTAAGGTATAAAAAAAGAAAAAGTAAATGAAGACCTCCTATAAATTTAGTGTGTAGCCCGATCTACTATTTTATTTATAGAGATGACAAGTTTATCCCGCTCGGTTTTATTGGTCAAATTGGTAGGTCGTTGAGACGGACTTTTCCTTGTAATTTTTTGATTTGTTGTATTAATACGATTTATTGGGTGGGCTGAAACTTTGATCCCCGCACAAATAAATATTTGTTTGGCCTGCGGTTATTTGTCCAGGTTGTAATAAACTTGTGCTTTTATAGGCAACCACATACACATACACATACACATCTATCAAGATGTGTAATCCTAGTGTCAAGATTGTAGGCAATTGTTGGATACAGGTCGACACAATAGGCCACTATGTAAATCCCTGATGGGAACTATGTCTAGTAGTGGACTTTCTGTGCCTAAAAATTACAATGATTTATTATTCAGCCACTTAAGAAAATAGCTGAATTTGTTATCTAGCTGCGACATATTGAAAATAGTACTAAATTTGTGCAATTTATTGTAATTTCTGTTTTAGGTAATAGTTACGTATTATTAAATAACCATAAAAAAATGAACCTTTAGTCGTTTAGTTTTGCTTTAACTACGATTTCCCGGATTTCACTTCCAGTCAGGACAATTTACTATGTTTTATTACTAGCAACAAAGCAAAAAAATCACAACGATAATTAGAAGAGTATCGATAAATAATATCGACATTACCGCGTCCCTAGCGTAGTTAGCGAGTGGATAATTAGGCGCTGTCTTGTAGAGCTGTTTGTTTGTCTGTCCGTGTAATTTATGCATAACTATAGAGCGGTGGGAGAATGTCGTGAGCATACATTCGCCCGCCAGCTACTTCTATACAATCACTACAAGCGATTATCCCGGCCAACATAATAAATACAACTAGCGAGCTTCATGTTTTCGCTTTAAATTTTATGCTATCGGGAATCGAAAACCTTATACTAACTGGACTTTCCGTAATAGACGGCATGAATGAATATATAAGTTTATTTTTAATTGGTGCATGAAGGTAGCTTAAATAAAATATCGGCGTGAAAGCACGTGATTTTAACTTCAACCCGGGATTTGACCTTTAACTTTTTTTATCATCTATTTCTATATCAGAAAGTTCCCACCAATCATATTACATGAGAAAAAAAATTGCTGAAGAAATCAATTTCCCGTCTAGACGGTTCACCTTATTGCAATCTCCCTTTTGCGTAAAAACATCTGATTTAGCAATTTTTCTTTGCAATCAAATATTTTGTAGGTCGGCGAATCGAATATGAGGGTTGAGCTTGAACTTGCGTGTCAGACTACACCTACTATACTTTATGTTAAAATACATACATAAACTCACACCTTTTTCCCAGAAGGGGTAGGTAGAGATGCAACCAGGGCACCCACTTTTCGCCTTCCGTCCCACGATGTGATAGGGGGCGAGCCTATCGCCATATCAGGCACTAATTCCTGACTAATAATTAATAGAAAAATCCAATATCACTTGACCCGACCCGGGATTCGAATCCGAGACCTCAGTCTTGCAATCATACCGTAGTGAAACTGCGCCACCGAGGCAGTCATATGGTCATATAGTTTATGTTAAGTAAGTAGTAAATGCAGACAGAGTATCAACTTCCAAGATATATTGCAATTATGCCAGCCTGCATAAAAGCTGTATTCTTGCGTGGGTGGCTATTAATGATTTCCAACAAGCATACACGGTGGTCGCTCTCCGGACAGATCCCAGTACTCTAACACCGCCACAGAATCAGAAACCCGTCACATTCGCCTGAGTTACTAAGACTCCTTTTCTACACGGTCGGAGACCAATATTATACCCTAAAAACATGAAGCCTTTGTCGAGGTTGAGTGTCTATTTGTCTGGGACGCGACTGTCGCAGATTGTTTGTGCTTGAGACTCTGTTGTAGTGACACGTGAGAGGCCGCGATATTGCCCTAAATTGGAATAGGGTTGATGTAAGAATAATTGGTACACAGGTGAGCGCGGTACTCTAAGTTGAGCAGTCGCTCGGAATCCCTTCTCGCTTCTCATGCAGAGGGTTTTATACATTCGTTTTTTATACAGCGATGAAGTGACCTGATGTTAAGTGCTGTGCAATCCAATTAAATTATCAATTACCGAGAGTTAGCTTTCGCCGGTCAAAAAAATAAAGACGGCCGTGTTGAAGCCAGTTATACATTATATGTGGTAGTGTCACGCTGTTGTCAGTTACGACTCAGCATGATTGAGCAGGCTGGTCCGAGGTGGTATCACTGTCTTATAGGAAATCGACGTGAAGCGTCACTTCTACAGCTTTCGTGTACGGTTTTTGGTATCTGAGCTGATATTCTACCATCAGCATTGGCTAACCACACCATAGAGACAACGTCAGCGGGACCTCTAAACGAAACGATATTAAAACGTGGGAATGTAAATATTGAAATCAAACTTTTGGATAAATATGATATCGTTATCATGAGCTCAGCGACTTGATTACATGCGTCAACATCGGCCGCTCGTAACTCGTGTGACAAGTGGTGTAATCTGTGCCGGCCGAAACAAGGGCTACTGCAGGCTCGCTAGGGTCCTTGAAGTACTGAAGATTAGGGCTCTTCTTTGCGTCCTAATGATATTGAAAAAAATATCATTGCTGAATACTCAGCCAGTAATAAAAAACCCATCGTATAGAAGGACATAAGTACTTATATAGCGTTTAGGGTTTCGATGAAATCCGCATAATTGTGTCCACAGACAGAAGACGACTATCTTATAAAGGTGAATACTCTATTTACTGTACTTACTGCCAGGTGAATGGCAGTCACTTTGGCACGCCAGTATTTGTAAGATAAAACACCTCACAAGAGATTCGACGTTTTATTTGATTAAACACAGCGTTATCTCGTACGTTTTTTTACTCCCCATTGCAATGCTTAATAGTCCTGCATGCTTAACTGACCGACTTGCATAAACAGTTTGAAGATACGAAGGAACTCGGATAATGATTCGAGTAAATGGTCTAAGTATCTCACTATCACTTTGCAGTTTGTAGTTTTCAGACCGTTAAAATCGCGTTTAGTCTCTGCGGTTATTCAGTTGTAAGATATCTGGCCGAAAGAAAAGAAATAGCTGCGTTTCTCGCGAAGACGTCCTTCAACGCATAAGAGGATTATATTGCTTGGAATTATTTTTAAGCTTATTAGCCATGGCTACTTTCCGCGCCAGTATGTATAATCTAGCCCGCGGGTGACTGAGCTCCGGTTAGAATGAAAAGTAGTTCTTGTATGTACCGCTAGATGTAGCTATTATTAAAAAAGCAGTGGAAAGAAGTGTTGTAGAACATCATTGCTACAAAAATAGGCTGTACTTTGGGATCGTGCGATATTCATTAGCACCGTGTTATAGCGATTAAGTACGTTATGTAACAACAATTAGTAAATGATTTGGCAAGTTGTGCAAGTAGTTATAGGTTACCAGGGACGTGTCGCAACATTAACTTTTGATCCAAAAGAATGTGTAACAGATAATAGAACGAAAGAGTAAAAAATAGTACTTATTCTAAAAAATACGTATAAAATTGGAGTTGTTTAAAAGAATTTCAAATGTATGTGATCGCCTACCGGTCAATTGAGGGATAAAGGCAAAAGAAGAAACAAAATGCGTAATTGATATCCTTGATGTGCGGTTTATTGGCTAGATTTTTGGGTCAAATAACGGCATTTTTTCATCCGTGTCTCCTATGGACGTTTGTGGAGCGGATGTCAGGTCAACCCTACGGTTCCCGATAATATCTTTGTAACAGAAAAATGATACTACATCTTTTTGGTCCAGTGATACCGTACAGGCGCTGTGGACTGTGACGGGTTAGGGCTAATATTTTTATTTCGATGAATGGGGAGCATGCCGTTCGCCTGGTGGTTAGCGATACGACCGCTCTGGGACAGTAACAAAACCAAATAACACCATTACAAAGCAATGCTTGGCATTCCCTTAGCTGATGTGCATTGCTTACTCGGTGGGGGAAGTGTTCTGTCCATTGTTCTGTCTCTTTATTAGTTTCATCAGTTTCTGCAACCCGCACGCTGTATATCGACTAATATAAATTATACACACACACACACACACAATTATACACAGACACACACATTTAACACCTTCGTTAACCTATCAATTGTATTAATCTGATATGCAACGACTGCTTTGCCATCGTATTTTGTTCGGTGATCAAGACTTCTTCCTTCACATTGCGAAAGTTTAGCAGCGCTCCTACGAACCAAGATTTACGTACATATCGATTTCTAAATCGTTAATAATTCAAAATCCTTGTTATAGAAACCTATTCCCTATTTTATATGATACGCCAAATGTATAGAGTTCTCATGGTCAGAGTTCAATTTCTGGTCAAAATCTCTTGATACAAAGTATAGGATATAATATCCAACCCATGCCACCCACCTTCCATTGCCGTGTACAATGTCTTCCACGATTATGATTTGACAGATCGTGTCATAGATGCGATTGAACGGTTTACATCCAAGTTCACCACGTTAACCAGTGCGGATTTGTGGATCTTACATTCGACATTCTTGGCGAGTTCTCTTACGTATGCAGATTTCGTCGAGCTTCGATATTCCGATGTGTCTGGGACTCAAACCACTGACTACTGGTTTCCTAGTAAAGTGCGCTCCCAACTAGAAATCACTGACTTATTATAGAGTAAAAATGTATATTTTACACATCAATAATACACGTTTTATGTACATATTTTATTAAATATTTGATATTATAAATATTTCGTCCTTCAGTGACATAATTGTAACTTAAATATTAGGCGATAAAAATATAGGATATTCATATGTAATTGTAATTTATTATAAATGTAAATCAAATGTCTCCAAAGATGTTCACTTTATAACAATTAACGATAGTAGTAGCTAAAAAACAGTATTTAAAACAAAAAAAGATTTAATGAGTTGTTATTCGGTGTTTTAGTCATGTCTATTGTATTCAAATATTTTACATAAAAAAATAAAAAGACCGTAAGGTATTTAATAATATTATTGCTCAAGAAAATAACTCGAATTGCGAGGGATTCATGCCATTACAAGTTACGAAATTATTCCAATAGGTACATAATTTTTTTTTTTGTCACGAATAGAAAATGAATTTTTAAATATGTTTTCATGGGTATTAAAATACATTAAATCATTTAAGTCCAGTAAGAAAATGAGCTAAATACAGTTAAGTAACTATTTTTGTAAAAGGGATTGGAGAAAGAACTTTAAGAACTTATCTAATAAAAGATTATTCCCAGAAATACCTGTTTACACGTTAAAAC
Source organism: Deilephila elpenor (assembly GCA_949752805.1). Classification (NCBI taxonomy): domain Eukaryota; kingdom Metazoa; phylum Arthropoda; class Insecta; order Lepidoptera; family Sphingidae; genus Deilephila; species Deilephila elpenor. The sequence goes on along the minus strand of OX457094.1, from coordinate 4,556,450 downwards.
ATCGTCGAAAACATAGAATTTTGTGTGGTCAACCATCAATACTCAATTGGCTTACAATAAACGAAAGGGTCTTATACGAGCTTTGAAATGCTTGGAGACGGTAAAACAACTTGAAATAGCTTACCCACGGCACAAAATCTTCAGAAAACCACAAGAATATCCTTGTTTATACACAAAGCACTGTGAACAATACACAAAAATGGATTTTTTATACGTAAATTTTGGTATAGCACAATCACACGCGCGTCAGACACACCCTCACACGGCAAAGGGAAAAGCGGGACTGGCCAAAGAATTTTGTTTTAAAGCTTGTTCGTTCCGATTCGGTGTTGCTGTATAATGAAATTTCTTTCCCTATAAAGTCCTCCCGTACGTTTTATAATTTATAGGAAAAAAACACTAGTAATTGTATGTGTATAAATATACATTAATGCTTTAATCTACGTCTTGTTGAGTTAGTCAATTTACACATATATATTAACATTTCGTAAATATTTGGAGAAGGGAATAAATGTATATTTTTTTATTATTTAATAATATAGTTATTAGACTACAACCGCCAAAAAGAATCGAAATGATATTATTAGCCTTATTTATTATAATAATGTTATTTTCGCTAGACCTCGATGAAATGCATCAAATATTTTATATTGTGAGTCATAGGAAGTCCGCTACTGAACACAGCACCTCCACAAATAATTTTATTGCTATTATAGATACCTACAACTCTCGCAATTGCTCTATAATAAGGCTCATTAAAATTTACAAAAAGGGGTTCCTATCAGTACTTTTGAATGAATATTAAAAACATGTTTAGTATTCATTTGTAATAAATAAATCTTCTGAAATCCTTGTCAATTAATGACAATCTCGTTCACTGTAAAATTATGTTTTGTATGGAAGCAAAATATTATATGAATAAACTATGTCCTATTCTATTTATTTTTTTTCAATAAAAAGGCATTATACTACAATTGCTGATAGAATCTAATAATAATCTTTAAAATAATATCATCTACTTGTATATATTTGCGATAACAAACAAATAAAACAAAGAGTGAAACAAATTTAAATATTTACTACAAAACTGGGCTGTTATTCTTGCATTGGTATCCCTAAAAATGATACCTGTCCACACGCACACACGCGCAAAGCTTTCACAGGGAGTCTTGTTACACGCAAGGGTGACACACACCCACAGACTGTGTTAGACAGAGAAAGAACTAGCGACACTAACTTTTGCCCGCGGTTTTGTTTTCGTACGAAATCTTACCAACGCCTTCTCCTACCTTATACCATTCTAGCATATTGTTTCTGTCATACCCAAAGATCATGCCCGATAATAAGAAAACACGAAGAAACTTAACCATTTTGGTATCGACATAGCGTTTACAATCTCCGTGGCGCTTTTGGTTAAAGCCTAAAGGCCGGGCGCCGCACCGCGCCCGCGCCGCGCCGACTGCGAAACGATTGGACGCGGGTTCGATCATTGAGACAAATGTTTGCTCCACAAGTATTTGTTTCGAGTCTGGTTGTTTGTGAGACCGAAAAGTTTCCCGTCGTTTCTTATAGCCCCGACCCAAGACTTGTATCTTATTGTGGGGTCAGGACTATGTATGTGATTGTCGGTGTATTTAATAGTTATTTATATCACATTTTGAGCTGATATAATCTTGGCAAGCAATGCTTGTCATACCTCTGTCCTTCGGCTTGTGTTTTAGGGGCGTAAAAATATCGCCAGAGGATTCACTGGCCGTAAAAGGCCACTTAGACGCATAATTGAGACTGTTGGACACACCGCCATTTGGTGGGCCCTTACTAATTGCGACTGATTTTATTTTATTTTCCATTCAGAAAACTTACAGCTAATACAAAACATAAATTAACATACTGTAACAGAAGCCCAATTACAAGTTTTCACAGATAAATAGGTTAATATAGTTTTTACTTTTATCTTACAATACATAAATATGAAGGTAAAGACGAGAAGTTTTTTAAACATATACGTCAGAGCGTATCGCCTCGTGTCCCTCGTGGACGTCCAAAGCAGCTTAAATTGTGACGACATACACTTAAAATGGGGGACATTTGTGCCCTCATCTAGACGAGAAATGGGATGGCGCGGCAAGAGTTCACTGGAAAAAAACTTGGGTGCTTCTTGCCGTCGCAAGTAAATAGTTGGATAGTGTTGGATTAATTAGGATAACCCGGCGACAGTACTCTTGAGCGTGCCGGGCTAGAAGGCTGGTGATATCGGTGTACACGTATGGGCCTTCTTCTACTAGAAGAATTTACGATTTCCTCTCATGCGTATGTCATACCTACAACATCAGTGGAATAGGCGTGTGTTTATATGTGTACCTATGTATCTTATGTACGATAAAATTATGCGATATATTACTTCAAACGGTACTTATATGGTAGGTAATGCAAAATGTTTTTGTTAGGGCCAGGGGTACAGATTGTATATGTAGGACTGTTCACTGTTCAATTTAGGTATTTATTATTTTTCGCTCGGTGATTGAATTATTAAACTAAGATGTTGTAATTTATATAAACTAAATAAATTTCATTTTATGCCAAAGAGGTAGGTATAACGGGTTTTCTGAGCATACACAATGTACATTTGCCTCAAGAGGTCGTTTGTTACAGACCCTAAAAAGTATACACTATACGATACGGGTAGGTACGATCTTATATTACTAGATCCTAAATCTTCGTATTTTTATTAACATTGATTCGTAAATGTGAATTAGTTAAAACATGAACCGACATTTGCTACCTACATAATTAATAGAGAATCCTGAATGGATACTTAATATTTTTTGTACATTAAATCGCTTTTTAGCAGTTGAGAATTTGGGTTCATAAAATTAAAGAGGCTAAACTACGAGTAAATAATGTCATTTAACATTTCAGTACGTAACGGCGCGGATGTTCAGTAAATCATTGGTTTTCCATGCGAAAATGCCGGCACATATTCCGCGCAGTTTTTCCGACGTTGCGATAATAAAATTTGAATAATACTGCGTGTCGGCGACTTTGATGTATTCCCACCACAATGGGGGGCTGTGTTGGGCAGCCAAATATATTGACATTATTAACAGCTGGCGCAAAATGCTTTGATAAATTAGCAACTCGCACATTTACGCTTCCCATTATTAAAACTGTCGTCACGCAAAATATACCTTTTGACAGCCTCCGTGGCGCAGTTGGTTAGACGCCGGCTGTGAAACGAGAGGCCGCGGGTTCGATCCCCGCATCGAAACAAATATTTGTGTGAACCACAGGTATTTGTTTCGTGTCTGGGTGTTTGTGAGCAGTGGCGGCGTAAAGGGGGGGCGGTGGGGGCGGTCTCGTATTGAGCACCCCTACCTAAAAAATGAAACCAAATACTATACATGCTTACTCCGGACTTTTCGTGCTCGTAGAAGATCAGACTTTTTGTTCAAGAGTAGGCGTAGGTACTCCTTCTTTTTAGGCGGCGGCGAGCAGGATAGTTTCGCCCACGATCGTGGTCCACGCTCTTCGTTTGTTGTCGCTTACCGGGTTGTCGTTGTCACCCCTTGGTGCTTGGTACCCGGGGCGGACCGCCCCCATCGCCCCCCCTTTACGCCGCCACTGTGAGACCGAAAAGTTCGTAGTTCCTGATACCCACGACACAAGACTCGATCTTAGTGTGGGGTCAGGACTATGTATGTGACTATTGGGTGTATTTATTTATTTATACCAGATGGTCTAATATACGTGTATTAATAAATTTACGTAAATTAACTATTTAAATGAATAAAATAAATATACAGATTTTTTTGTTTACGCCTGTAAACAATTGCTAAGCTAAATATTACAGGCGTTTGAAACACGACGTGGGATAGCCGGTAATCCTTTAAAGTTTAGGTACATACCGGGCCGTTGGTACTGTGCATGGTATTCATATACTATCAGCAAAAGATCGGCCTCTGCTGAACGCGGGGCTTCTGTCGAGAGACGAGAGATCGACGGCGAGGACTTAGGATATTATATACGACGCTGGCTTCAAACGTCGTCAGAATTCACATTGAGTTTTGCTTTATAATTCTGCTAGTCCTAAATATTAGACACTCTCTATTTCTTCATTTCTGTATCAGCCCATACACGTCCTACTGCAGGGCACGGGTCCACATCGCAGACCTAGTGAGGGTTGGCGGACTCTAAGCACCACAGGAATTCTTGCAAATCGCTATCATCATCATCATCAGCCCTTCCGCATCAACTGCTGAACATCGGCGCTCAACCTGGTTGGAGGGCTTCCTACACTAGGCTTGAAAAGGCGTGGTCTCCACTCTAGAACACGTCTAGTGTCTACCCCAACGGTTGTTGGTTCTCCGACAAATGTGGCCGACCCCCAGCCACTTCAACTTGCAAATCCGTAGGGCTATGTCGATAACCTTGGTTCTGTTTCTATCCTTCAGAGAAACACCGAGTAAAGGCCCGCTCTACAGTGCGTTGAGTGACTTTGAAATTTGAATTGGTCGACTAGTCCCAACTCCCACCTTAAGTGTCCAGGTCTCGGCCCCGTATGTCATTACGGTTACGACGCACTCGTTGAAGACTTTCGTCTAAAGGCTTTGCGGTATTGGCGACGAAGACTCGACGGCGTTTCCCAAATGCTGCCAAGCCGAACTGGATTCTTCTACGAGCTATGGAGGTTTCTTCACGATGTTTTCCTTCACCGTTACAGTGCGTGGTGATTGACTATCAATACATCCATGACTCCGAAAAGTCAAGAGGTGTAACCCTGGGATATGTATCCGCGACCATCATGACCATGTTAGCAGCTTCGTCTGGACCGTTAGTAACCGTGCTGGTTAGTTGATAGCACTATTTAAATTACCAAACTAAATTACCAACAGTCCACCATATTCTTCGGTTTTTTTTATTATTTCAATTAATGGCCAGACGAGCATGCCATTCACCTGATGGTAAACGATACGACCGCTCATGGACAGTAGCAAAACCAAACAACACCATGAATTACAAGGCAATGCTTGGCATTCCAATGTGCTTGCCATCCTGAGACATAAGATGTTCTATATATCAGCCCATATACGTCCCACTGCAGGGCACGGGCCTACTCTACAATCGAGAGAATCGATTGAGAGTGGTAAGGCCATATAGTCCACCACGCTGGCCTAGTGCGGGTTGGCGGACTTACATACCGTAGAAATTCTTTAAAATCGCTACGGTATGCAGGTTTCCTCACGATGTTTTCCTTCACCGTTAAAGTGCGTGGTGATTGACTATCAATACACACATAACTCCGAAAAGTCAGAGGTGTGCCCTGGGATTTGAACCCGCGACCACCGTGAACATGTAGGCAGCCGCGTCTGGTCCGTTACCAACAGGCCACCACACACTCATAAGATGTTAAGTCTCAATATGTCCAGTAGTTACTCTGGCTATATCCTTCAAACCGGAACACAACAGTGCATTAACACTGGTGTTAGGCGGGAGAAATAGAAATTGCGGTGGTACCTACCCAGGCGGCCTCTCATATATGAGAGAAAGTAAACTTACATCTTCGTTTACATATTTTATTTGGTCCATCTATCAAATTATCGATTCATTATAATGGATCGCGAACTTAGACTCAGCGCATCAAAATACATTAAAATTGAAAACAGGTTATCTTTATTCTTACGTATAACATGTTCAACAGTTGACCTTACGGACCAGACATTACAAAAAAGTCGGTCTCTATAATATATCCATTCAGTTTATCAGTCGCGGTTTACTTGCAAAGTCAACAGTCGTATGTTCAACATTTGTATAAATTTTATTTGAATGAGAGGTTGTCTGTACCAAGAAACAATATATTATTCTACATTGGTAAGTAAAATTATGTTCATAAAACATTAATTATGATCATTAAAAACAGAAGCGTAACCTTACCATCATAGGGTCCTAGAAAATCCCTTGTGAGGCCGTCTTAGGCCCCTTTCTACTATAAATAAATAATAGTTAATTTTTAACATATTATTATTTATTTTTGTAAATCGGCCATCATCTTCAAAGAAGGCAGCAGTCGACGCGGCTGATATACTCCTATACTAATGTGGGTGTAGAAGTACCTAACCAGCCGGATTCAAAATCAAGCCTTATAGTAACCTCACGTGTGTTTCAGTATGTAAACTGCAATTGTGTGTAAATTGTAATCAGCCTTGGTGCCATACCCGACAGTTGCAGCGGAGTGGTTGTCTGCGGCCATGTGCGTGTGGGCGCCGCTGCTGCTGCTGGCCGGCGTGCTCGCGCAGCATGTCTGTGCAGATGCCACTTCCTACGAAGGTAAGGGATGCAAGTTGTATTAGGGTGATACCAAAAAATCACGACCACGACGCATGACTTGAAGCTGCCTGACTGCTGACTATGTTTATCTATTTATTGAGAAACCACTTAAACGTAACGTAGTTTGAAATCATGATGAATGATATGATTTCAGGAAGTCCGTGCCTCGTAGATGGACACAACGGCACGTGCACCAATATGAACAGATGTCTCACTGCCACCGTTTACTTGCAGGACAACACGACTATGCCGGTGACTATACATAATACATAAAAATAATGTACCTACAAGTTTTTCCCAAGTGCATCACTTGCAAACGACTTGTAACAATGGTCCGAATACCGTTTACCGGTTACTTTTGTCTCCGTGCCTAATTCGTCACTCTTATGAAGTCCGAGGCTATGTATGGAGATACGCGCATGATACGACGTGATAATTGGGTAACATTTTTGTCGCTACCACTATAGTGAGCGCATTCTACAAAAAAAAAATACAATTGCGGAACAAACTATTGATTTACGATTGTTGTTAACTCGCGAGCATAACTGTCGATAGAAATCATTTATCGTATAAAGCTCGAATAATTTTTATTTGGAATTTAGCCCTTAATCTACATTTTTTTAAATTACAGCAAATCTGCAGATATGAGGACAAGTACCCAATAATATGTTGCACTGACTGTCCTAGGAATTACGCTGTTGACCTAAGGTATTGTTTACATTGAAATAAAATAAATACTAACCCCATATATCATAAATTATATATCATAACGTACATCAAGTCTTGTGTCATGGGTCTAAAAAGATACCTACTACAGACTTTTCGGACTTAGCCAGTCTCGAAAGAAATGCCTGCCTGTGGGCCGCACAAACATTTTGCTTGGCGTGAAGATCGAATTCGTGGGCCTACGTTTCATAACCGGCGTTTACCCAACTGTTCAACGGAGGCAGTCAATTTAAGTACAAATCTATACCAATTGTTATAAATATGTACATTCAATCCGAAACAAGGGCCCGATGAAAAATGTTGATGTCAGTGGGGCCCTGTTACGGGGTGGGTCAGTGGTGTCTTTTTAAAAACACTTTTCTTGATAAAGATTTATTAAAAATGAAATACTTATATTCATACATTATCATCACGCGTGTATCCCATAGGGGTAGGCAGAGACTATGGATCGCCACTTTGCTCGATCCTGACATACAACTTTCGTTTCATCCACTTTCATCATCCAATGAAATACTTGATTGTAATTAAGTTTTAAAACCTACATCCGACGAAAGTCCGATCCAAAACTAAACTAATGTTTGTTAAAATTGGGTTTTTATTAGTAAATATTGGAATGTCGGTTTCATATTGTATTGACGTCAATGCAATGGAAACTCAGCGATAATGTTTTATATTCACGGCTATGTTAATAGGGGTATAACAGCCCCCTCCCGCCCCTCAACATTAGATCGGACTAGTCGTTTTGAGATCATTAGTTATATCTTGATGCTCTCAGCTTTTTGTTTTAGTAATGCCGTCTGGGATGACACTTTCGGTCTTCTGTGGAAGAGAGGCATCAAGTCCTGGGACAGTGAGTAGCTCCATCAAGTAAACTACTTTTTTAATCTTTGGGTTCGATTCCTCGCTAGACATGAATTTTTCAAAATTGAAATATGTATACAATTTTAGTTTTCTGCGACTCCGCTGACTATATGACTCCGCTATTCTTAATAGTTTTGAATCTGGATTACCACGCGAATTAAAAAAAAAACACTTATACATGTATGGCTCATAATGGCTTGTTCTGATGCGATCATTCTTCCACCAGCAATTTGAACTCTTAGATTCGGGCTTGACCACTGGCAGAAACATCAAAAATGTCGTGAAATATTGTTAAGATTCCATTACAACGGATATAAATTCCGTATAACCTGTGCTCTCCCATTGAATGCACGTAAAATTACTAATTAAAATACTTTTATTCCAGAATGTATCGATTACCTACATACATTACCTTATACGGCGAAATCACGATTAACGTCAAAAATTACCAAAAATTGGAACCCAAAATTGAAGTGCGACGGTTTCGGAGGTAAGGCATTGCTGGCCTCTGGCGGCAAGGACACGCGGAGAGGAGAATACCCATTCATGGTGAGACTTCTCTAACGTACCCGTATATGTAGAGGTGATGAATAAGTATTTTGTATTTATTTATCAAATATAAAAATAAGGGTTCAATACATATAGCTCAACTATAAGCAGTATAGGTGTTTAAATATAAATATAAAGTTAATTACAGATTAGTCTTACGATTGATATTTAATTGTTGTGCTATGGGAGCGCAAAGTATGTAATATTCATTTTATTATGACATTGAAGTGACAGCCGTCCCGCGGCAACAACGAACCCGAATCAGTATTTGGGTTAGTTGTTCGCGCTTGAGATATGTTGTGCTCCAGGCGCTGCTCGGCTACGGCGCCGACGACAACGCCACGCAGTGGCTGTGCGGCGGAGCACTCATCAGCGAGAGGTTCATAATGACAGCGGCGCACTGCATCGCCAGCAGATTGTAAGTACCACTACGTTCTTCAAGACTGGTTCTTCTTCCGAATTAATCATGCGTCAGTTGGGAATTATGCAAATATCACCCGACTTGGATGTGCTCGAGTTGGAGAAGAACATTGCCTCGCCTAGCGCGTGTTACAGTTAAAATTATCTGCCTATGCCTATGTATGTTCCTAAAAATCTTGAAAATTTGACCATAATTTTGCGCATAAATACCCCATTTTACACTTTCGCTTCTCTTTACTCGGTGGACCTTATTTTCGACTCCATCGTATAGTAATGAATCCGTGTTTTATCCAGTGTTATGTATTGACGCAAAAAAAAAAACGTATAAAAACACTCAGAATCAACAAATCCTTGTTTTTATTGATCAAATACGGGGGCACTTTATTTCTATGACGCGTTTCGTCTATCGGTAGAATATAAGTCAATGATTGAAAATAAAAAAACTGCGTAGCATGGTTAGTCCCGTGAATAACTGAGCTACTTAATTATATGTGGATTATTAAGGCAATTGTTTACTTCACTGGCTGCTTCTATTTTAGGTAAATATTTTGTTACATTACAACTACTATGTAATTTACTTAGTATCTTTTTCTTACTTGTTTCTAAATTCAGTGGTCCGGTGAAGTACGCAGCTCTGGGAGTGTGGAAGCGAGATGACCCTGAGGAGATGTGGCAGAAACATAACATTGAGAAAATCATTCCTCATCCGGACTATCAGCCGCCCAGCAAGTATCATGACATCGCGCTGCTGCAGATTGAAAAACTGTGAGTACCAGTAACACACAAATACTCGTATATAGATGAGTAATTAACAGACAGATACCTGCGATTCTCGTTCTTTTGACCGACGCTAGAACCCATTTTTCTACTAAGTAACGCTTTTTCGCCCGGTCTGTAGCGTCCTCCACTACAAACCCTGGCAAGGCTCTCTCATCTTCTTAGACGATATCACAGCAACGCTTTTTTGGCCAACCCTGGGACCTCAGCTCAGCTATGTTGAAGTACAGATATTTGTTACTAATTTGGGTGCCGATGGTTGACGCCACATGTGAACAAACCATCTCAAGAGACATTCGTCGTGTTAAGGCGCTGCTTCACGGATGTACTAGTTGCGAATACGTTGCACAGCAATCCTAGCATCTTGATCTCCGCGACACTTCGTACTCCCTCTGAATTGCCTGCTCTAAAGTCATCACTTATATCCTTACCGACTCCAATGCTCTCGGTTTTCGACACATTAGGAATTGTGTCACCAAAAGTAATTCAGATAGCTTATTTGTACGACCTCGGACGTCGCGATTGCGGGGAGTAGGTAAGTACTATTTTTTTTTGCTAACCGGCCACAAACACCGGTACAACGGTGTACAACTTCGACAATGCACTTGCCAACTGCAATAGAGGTCGGCACAACGGGGGCAATTTATATGATATTTATTTTGCATTAAATGACTAATTACAATTAGTCTTAGAAGCTCCTCCATTTTGAAATATCACGTGTAATGTTTATTTACTTGGTATCGTAGATGTAATAGGTACGGAAATTGTTATGATATCATAGTTCAAATTATGATCAGGAGCTCACTATCGAGTAGAAAAGAATATGTTCCTGTTTGTTGCAGAGTGGAGTTTACTGCTGCATCTCTACCTGCCTGTCTACATATTGGTAAAGAAGAAACCGATGTAACCTATTATGACGGTCATTATGCTTTAGGATGGGGAGCTCTGGGTTATAGGCAACCCGCAGCTAATATTTTACAGAGGGTATGTATAGCTCCGGTCTTGTGATCGGAGGGTAAAACGGACCTCCGTAAATGTCTTCCAACCACGACGCATACGGCAACGGAATAAAACACGATTCTTGAGGTCAATCCGTTGATTTAAATATTAATGGTACAAAGCCGTGTTGACCACCACATAATGCACATATCATACATCGCAGCGTTATGCGTTTCGATCAATAAAACAAAGTTTGATATGTATTAAATTTCCAATTCCCTGGTATAGCAAATAAAGTCAGAACAATATACTTTTATGTGTCTAGAGGAAAGTTTCGGTACCTCGGGAGAGGAAGGACGGGGTATGCCGATGTCACTAGCCTTCCAGTCCAGCACGCTTACGGATATTGGGTCCCTAACTAACTAGTTTTCAAGTGTAATAAAAATGATAGTCTTTACATCGACGTCAACAATCAACACCACAGAACAATTGATATGGTGTCAGCACTTAACTAGTAACAACAGCAATTCCATGTATACTTTCAAAATATATCAATCAATTTCAAAGTATGTACACTCTACAGGTGAACCTCAAAGAGTTCAGCGTAGAAGAATGTAAACAGCTTTATCCGACACACCGCCGCCTTAAAAGAGGATACGACCACAAGACGCAAATGTGCTACGGGGATAAAGAAAACCCAAGGGACACTTGCGAGGTGACTTTACTAACACTATTGCCTTATTATAGCTGGTATCAGGAACAAAATCTAACCGGGCGTAACAGGCCGGTGAAAAGTGAAAGGTTGCGCAATGAATGAAGGGCTGGCAGCATAGGAGTAACAAAAACACGAACAGAAAATTGCTGCACCTACTGCACACTCTTTTATGAGTGCCACTGTGCGCAGTTGTACTAAGATGTAATTGAGACGCTGAGGTCTCGGGTTTTAATCCCGGTATTATACCTAAGAAGTAACATTTAGTGTAGAATCTTCGATTAATTCGATTTTGAACTGTAGAATAAATAATTAACCCTTTGCGACCCGAATTTCTTTTTGCCTATATCATTGTGATTAAAATTGTATAATTAAGGTATACTAAATAAAGTTCGAAAAAAATAAAAATAAGAATTTTAGAAGTTTATTTCTAAAAAAAAAAAAATTTTCTTCATGTGATCAAATTAACGTGACTTATTTTTTAGTTTTATTTTAAATATTCCTTAATGTGCTCAATTGTGGACATGGGGTCTGAAAGGGTTAATACAATAATACATACTCAACAGGGCGACAGCGGCGGGCCTCTCCTGTTACCAGAGCATAACACTCCTAGCTTCATTCCAACCTTCACTGAGGACCAGGTGGAGTATTCGTTCACCATCCAAGGCGTGACGTCAGCCGGCCTGCCTTGTGGGAAGGCGGGAAGACCAGGGCTGTACACTCGCGTCTCTGCTTACCGCTCCTGGATAGAGGACATCGTGTGGGACTGACTGCGATGGTGTACAGTATCGACGAATTGAAGCAACGCTTTAGTCTATTTGAAGGAATAAAAAATATGTTTTATATAACTGTGTTTACCTGCGGATTTCCCTTTAATAAAAAAAAATATTTTTAATACATATTAGATTGGGAAAAAAAATCTCCGAATTGTGTATGAATACTCAAGGCTTTTTTTCTTCAACGTTTATTTACATTAAATTACAATATAGAAAGTGAATTTTTCAAGTGGATGTGGATGGCAAAATCCGAATATCGAAAAAATATTTCGATTTTATAATATTAGTAGGAATAAATAGTTCCTACTACTAAGCATTATAAATATTTCTGAAGTCTATTTGACCAAATTTAGGTACCAATGTAATTAAACAAATATAAATACAAAGGACTAATAATATTTTAATTAGGTACTTAGGAAACTGTTAAGATGTTGCGTAAATTGACTAGATAGGTATTCCGTATTAGGTAGTTAGATATTAATTTGACTAACGTTAGTTTCATCGAAAAAAAAATTGGGTAGAATAAGTTTGATCCAAAACTCTTCTGGTTCTTAATGTTACCTAATCTCTATTTTTTTTTTTTTTTTATTTTCCAAGATGATAATCGATCATGGATTTGTTACAACGGATACGAAGCCAAACGGACGCATAAAAAAAAAAGATATAATTAGACTTCAAGATGGTTCTGGTCAAATGTGCAGACCATAGGTGTAATTAAGAAACAGGTTACCTTCCTTCATACGTATATATTTACTAGTTGACCTTACGGACCGGATAGCAAAACAAAGACGATATTAATAATAGGTATATCCATCCATAGTCGCGTTTTACTTGCAAAGAAAACAGTCGTACGTCGATTTGTGAAAAGTCAACTTCAATCGGAGGTTGTCTGTACCAAGAAAACGTATACTTGTCGAGGCAATCTAGGTATTAGGTAAGTAAAAAGTTGTGGCTAGGCATTCATTATTATCAACACTAACTAACCTCTTTTGTGGGTTTCGCGGGGACAACTATTTATCGCTACTACTGCCTGGGGGGAGGCAGAACGGTGATGTTGGGCTCGCCGGTCTTACGACTCAATGTTGAGCCACTCGGGAAAGATGTCACTGCTCATAAGAGCAGTACACATAATGCTTCCTTATATTTACGCGAGTGTTACAGTAGTAACATGGCAAGTAATAAGTAACAGTAACAACAATCGCAGTACATATACCTAAATGTAATCAGCTTTGGCGCCATAGCCAACAGTTGCAGCGGAGCGGTTATCTGCGGCCATGCGCGTTTGGGCGCCGCCGCTGCTGCTGCTGGTCAGCGTGCTCGCGCAGCGTGTCTGTGCAGATGCCACTTCCTACGAAGGTGAGTGATTCAAGTTGGAATCAACACCTGTATTTATAAGAACATCAGTTACACAATTGGTTAAAAGCCGGCTGTGGAACGAATAGCCGCGGGACCACTCCAAGAACCGAGATAATTATGTATGTGTGCCACAATTATTTCTTTCGGGTCCGGGTGATACCAAAAAATCGTTAATTGTGATATGACTTAAAGTCAGGTTTATGTGTGTGACTGCTGACTGTATTTATTTATTTTGGAAACCTCTTCATCCTAACATCCTTTTAAAATGAAATAAAATTAAGAACATAATGATTACAGGGACTTCGTGCGTCATAGATGGACACAATGGCACGTGCACCAATATGAACAGATGTTTCACTGCCCTCACTTATTGGCAGGATAACTCGACCAAACCGGTGATTATTTATAACTTATATACACATGTTAATGTATTGCTAGACTACATTTTATACTAAGTGCATCACTTGCGAACGGCTGATACATTTAGCAACTGTAACATTGAAAAATCTAAGTGTTTTCCTACGGGACCTTTTAAAATAATTCACGATTATAATAAATTGACTGTTAATTATGTATTTAAAGAATATCGCTGTATTGTTTGTCTTAAAACTGGAAAAAAACGGAATAAGACAAATACAGAAGCTGAACAGGCTACGGCAGTGTTTTCCAAACTATGGAACACGAGCCACTGGTGCGTCGCAACCGAATATTAAATGGCTCCTAATAGATACAGATTAGAATCCTTTTCCCATTCAGTACCTCGTAGGTTGCCGGGTTTCAGCTATGATCAGCAATTAAACTAAATACCGAAAGAAATTGGACGTATCAAACTCACTGCGACTGTCAGTCATTATAATTATAGTTCATGGTCAAGGTGTAATGACAAAATAAAAATTAGTTTTACCAATACTTGTATTCCCCCTTTATGACCAGGAGGTGAGTCTTTAATTTGGTAGGTTTTGTTAGGTGGGTCGGAGCCCAGTCAACTTTGGAAACCACTGGACTACGGAATCATGATTATTGGTTCCACTCTCGATCATAAATGACGATATTCAACGTTTTTTGCTTAGTTAATTTATTATTTGGAGTTTAGTCTTTAATCCACTATTATTTTAAATTGCAGCAAATTTGCGGTTATGAGGACAAGGACCCTATAATATGTTGCACTGACTGCCCTACTAAGTACGCTGAACTTAACTTAAGGTACGTATTTTTTACATTGAAATGAAATAAATACTAACTGCTCATCAAGATCAATTAAGTCTTGTGTCGTAGGTCTCAAAGCCTGAGACATTTCGGTCTCACAAACACCCAGACCTGAAAGAAATTCCTGTGGGCCGCTCAAACTTTTCGCTCGGTTTAGATTTCGACCTGCGGCCTGTCGTTTTACAGCTTATACCGATTAGGTATATCTTGATGTAATCGGTTTTTTGTTTTAGTAATGCCGTCTGGGATGCCAGCATCGGTGTTCTGTGGAAAAGAGGCATCAAGGCCTGGGACAGTGAGTAGCTTTATAAAGAAAATACTTGCTAATATTGCAAAATAGAAAAGTTGCCGATTTATAGGGCAGCATTTTTTCTACGAAATATTAAGAAACGAACAAGCGGTTCACGTAATTTAAGGTAACCTCTATTGCTTATGACCATTTTTACACATTAAGTTTATTCGGTTAAATCCAAAAGTAGGGAAATTCCGATAATCACTAAATTCTTATCACTAATTCCTTTAAAGGAATCTGAGTTAACCGAAGAGAGCGAGCCAATGAGCATGGCGGTTAGATTAATGTTGTTTGAGTAAAATATACTGCCGTACTTAGTGATTACCGGAATTCCCCAATATTCGGATTTACCCGAATAGACCATATCCGTGTATATATACATTTTCATGAGCTTGACTGAACATGACTAAATTGAGTGCACATAACATAAGGTACTAATTGATGACTAATTGCAATGATTTTATTTCAGAATGTATCGATTATGTTCATACACTACCATATATGGACAAAATACATGTAGTCACAAAAATCAAGAAAATTTGGCTCGAAAAATCAAAGTGCGACGGTTTACAACTTCTCTCAGCGCTGCCCGCGGGCGGTGAGGACACGCAGAGGGGAGAGTACCCATTCATGGTGAGACTTCTCCACGATGTAACAGCACATGCACTTGTACACACACATGGAGAAGTATTCAATATTTATTGCCTTTGTTTATAAAATATCAAAACAAGGGTTGAATTCATATTGTACAACAATAATGTATAGACTACGAAATACACAAATTTGTTTTGTTGGCACGGAATCTCCCATTAATATTCTTATTATCAAATTGAAATGAAGAATGTAGTATTGCGCTGCGTGTTGTGCTCCAGGCGCTGCTCGGCTACGGCGCCGACGACAACACCACGCAGTGGCTGTGCGGCGGAGCACTCATCAGCGAGAGGTTCATAATGACAGCCGCGCACTGCATCGCTAGCAGATTGTAAGTCCCGGCACTATGTCAAAAAACGGATAGTAACTTGCCTAGCGCGAACTACGGTAGAAATTTTATTTTTGCGATGAATGTCGATACGAGTATGCCATTCACCTGATGGTAAGCGATACGAACGCTCATGGAAAACAAAACAAGCAAAACCAAACAATACCATGAATGACAAAGCCATGCTTGGCAGCTCTTAAGAAATATTTACCTTGTACCAATGTTTATACTTGCTTCTCTTTTCGTGAACAAAACCACGCATGCTAGAATGAGGTAATCAACTGTAGCCTGTCGATATGCAACCATACTGGCTTCTTCCTTTTCAACTACCATGGTACTATGTAATTTACTTAGCATCTTTTTCTTACTTGTTTCTAAATACAGTGGTCCGGTGAAGTACGCAGCTCTGGGAGTGTGGAAGCGAGATGAACCTGAGGAGATGTGGCAGAAACATAACATTGAGAAAATCATTCCTCATCCAGACTATCGGCCGCCCAGCAAGTATCATGACATCGCTCTGCTGCAGACTGAAAAACCGTAAGTGAACAAATACTCGTACATGTCTATGAATGAGCATAGAGATAACTCCCTGTATAAAGTTTTCTTTCTTTCTGCTAAGCGTTTCTCGTTTCGTTGGCTGGTGCCGAGGCACGCTTTCCAGCTCAACCAACGCTATTTCATCCGATCTTTAGCAACCTCGACAAAGCTCTGACAAGGCTCTCTTATCTACCATGACAAAATTAGGCCAACGTTTTTTTGGCCAGCCTTGGGAACTCGGGTCAGTTAAAGTGATGGCCCGATATTTGATATGTGTACCCATGGTTGTCGTAACTCGTAAACAAATCCTCTCAAAACGCGCGCGCCACTTCTCAGATGAACAAGTAAGGAATAAGTTGCTATCTATCAGTGAAATTCCCGTCGAAATCGGTCCAGCCATTCTCGAGATTAGCGGTAACAAACAGAACGACAGACAGACAAAAAAATGTTTATAGTACATTTCGGTATAGGTATCGTGTAAAAAATATAAGTACTACTTGAAAAAAAAGTTATTTTCACTTTACAAACATACACTCCAATTTCATTTATATGTAGACCTATAGATGTAAAGACGATGTCATTGTTTTCATTATGTTCAAGCGCACACTATCGAGTAGACAGGAATACGTTTCTGTTTGTTTCAGAGTGGAGTTTACTGATGGTTCTCTACCTGCCTGTCTCCATATTGGTGATGGAGAAGCTGAGGATGAAGATGAAGATCATTATGCCTTGGGATGGGGAGCTCTGGGTTACAGACAACCCACTGCTAATATTTTACAGAAGGTACAGGCTTGTGATCGGAACGTAATCAAACGGATCGCCGTAATGTCTTTACCAGACCAGTTCACTTACGGATATTGCGACCGAGCCGGTCCCTAGCAAATCCTTCGCCGGCATACCAACCTAATACCTCACGGTGACCGATGCGCTCATAACGGGTGGCACTGGCTATACCAGAACGATAAGTGCCCCTATTGCATACCTGTAACCGCCCGGCGCAGAACCTCTAATGGTTCCAGTAATTGGGGGACAAAGTTGTCCCCCATTTGGATTTGATTGGTTTTGCTTAAAAAAGCAATAAATTCAACGCATGTACCCTCTCCAGGTGGACCTCAAAGAATTTAGCTTAGAAGAGTGTAAGCAGCTCTACCCGGCACACCGCCACTTTAAAAGAGGATACGACCACGCGACGCAAATGTGCTACGGGGATAAAGAAAACCCAAGGGACACTTGCGAGGTGACTTAACACTTTATTACCACCTTTGACTATAACTAACAGCAGGAATAAAAACTAAGCACGCGTATCATGCGTGTGAGAAGTCAAGTGGAGCGAGGGGAATGAGTGTGACGCTTTTATGTTGCAAATATTTTGTTTGCAGTGTCCGCCCTAGTATTATTTCTACTAGTAACATTTATTGCATTTTAATCGCGTTTTACTTAAGTTGGGTACTAACTAGTGTTACGGGTCGTGTGACATTGGCACTGAGGATGTTACGCCGTTTGCTAAAATCAGTGTAATTTTGCTGGTTGCGCGCGTGTTCGTTTCCTAATACTGACTACACGAATGTTCGATTTGGAAACATTTTTATTTTATTAACACATTACATTACGATCCGTAACACCGGTTAGTACCCACCTTTAGTGAAGAGTAAAGACTTAATACAATAAACATACTCAACAGGGTGACAGCGGCGGGCCTCTTCTTTTACCCATAAGTAGAAAGCCTAGCATCCTTAAAGGATTCATTGAGGACCAGGTGGCGTATTCGTTCACCATCAAAGGCGTGACGTCAGCCGGCCTGCCTTGTGGGAAGGCGGGAAGACCAGGGCTGTACACTCGCGTCTCTGCTTACCGCTCCTGGATAGAGGACATCGTGTGGGGCTGACTGCGCTGAGATGGTGTACTCTGTACAGTATCGGCGAACTGAAACACAATTTTAGCCTTGATGCGAGGAAAATAAGTTTTTCATAATATTAGTGCAGCCGGTTTTTCTGTAAAAAAATTTTTATATTCTTTTAAACCCAATAAATTAATATAATTTGGTCTTAAAATAACTTTTTGTTTTATTTTAAAATAGTATCCCGTACTGCATTCGGTTCAAATTCGCTACAGGCAAATACAAAACGCAAATACTACAAATGAAATTCCGACCAATGTTCGATTACTTTACACAAATTGAATCTGGATTGCAAAATACTTGCGTGGATTACTTGATAAATTTTCCGCCATTGTACGTACATGTTGATCTATTTTAGCGGATATTTTATATCCTACCACTGAGCATTAAATTGGTACTAAAGATCAGCTATTTTAAAGAATCTGTCTTTTACATTTTTTCGGTAAATGATAAATGCCTGTCGATGCTGTTCGGTGATCGACTGCCTCGGTGGCGTAGTTATACTACGGTACAACGACAAAGCTGAGGTCTCGGGTTCGAATCCCGGGTCGGGCAAAGTGGTATTGAATTTATCAATTCATTATCAGCCCGGAGTCAGGAATTTGTGCCCGATATGGCGATAGGCTCGCTCCCTATCACATCACAGGACGGAACATACAAGGCGAAATGTGGGTGTCCTGGTAGCATCTCTGCCTATCCCTTCTGGGAAAAAGACGTGAGTTTATGTATGTATGTATGAATGATAAGTAGAGTAAGGCGCACTACACCGGCGACACATCCCGGCGACCTATAAGAAAATAATCATGTCGGCAACAGGTGCCCGCACGCGTTGCTCGCCGACATGTTGTCGGCATTTCGGCGACGCAAGCGCTCAGCTCATTTAAACGGCAACTCAACGTCATAAAAAAAGTGTCTCATGTCGAGCCGCGCCAACATTCCGCGTTGCATTGAGCGAAGTCGCCAACTAGCCCGTCGACAAAAAGTTGCCGACAAAGGTTGACGGGTCGGTGGCTTTGGTGTGAGGTGCGCAGTCGACCGGGCTGATTTCATTCTCACTCAAGATCGGTGTGACGTGAAGTTAGCTACATGTATTTTGACGGAACAATTACCATATTATATGTATATTTTCCTTGTATGAAACAGGTTGTATTGGCTTTTGTATCGTAGTGAGCAGTACGGTGGCTTTATTCACCAATTTCTATCAAACCCTTAATAACAATTTGTATTCTACTGGACAATATATAATTTTTAATCTCTAAAAGTGTTACGTTAAACCTTAACCACGAAAATTTGAGTCTTAGTTTCAATACTGATCTCCGCGTGCGAAGGTTAGTGTCCTCAGATCACGAGTCACTTGACTCAGTGTTCGCGGGGCACGCATGCGGCGCGGTGCCGGTATGGAGTTGTTAGCGCTGGCAACACTCCTTGCGGCTCTTGTGGACCACACTTATGAAGCTTATCTTTCCGAAGGTAAAACAAGTTCGAATTGATGTATTTATATAACAAAAAAATACTGACAGACAAAGCACCTAAAATAAAAGATTTATTAACAATAATGTACATCATCATGTATAAAAATGTATTAGTAATACATTCCAAAGACCCAGTGCAATGTGTAAATGAATAGATTAAATATTAAAATTATGTACGTATCATGACGCGTAAATCGTCAGGTTTTACGGGGTCAACGTTCTGTCAGCTTTCGACCCGTTCAAGAAAACTGAGTGCTGATAATCTACGGATTGATAATAATGACAAAAAAAAATGTGGTTTAGACAAAGCTGATTGGGTTTTTAATTTAACTGCCTACTACAAACCCTCTTGTTGATATGTCTACATTTTTATAACGCATATGTACCTTACGGGACGTCACTGGATGCAGGCTGCCCCACTGTGGAAATCATTGGGAGAGGCCTATGTTCCTTTAAATAAAATAAAAATAAATAAATACACCCAACAGTCACACACATAGTCCCGACCCCACATTAAGATCAATTAAGTCTTGTGTCGCAGGTATCAGAACTACGAGAGACTTTTCGGTCTCACAAACACCCAGACCCGAAAGAAATATTTGTGGGCCGCACAAACATTTCTCTCGGTGCGGGGATCGAACCCGCGGCCTCTCGTTTCACAGCCAGCGTCTAACCAACTGCGCCGCGCTTTGGCTGATGGATGGATGGATGGATATGTACCTTTATCAACGACGGTCTGCAAACTCGAATAAACTAAAATATACATGCCCTTATAACGATATTTAATTATTGTTTCATTATCAGCAACGTGACATTATAATATTTATATTTAGAAACTAACGATTAATATGAATCAATCAAATTATATTGTCGTTTGTTTTGCTTGTTTTATATTTTCTTAAACAACTTGTATTTCAAACTTGATTTCAAATCTCATAATACCTATTGTTAGTTGTTTTTTAAACTTATATTTTCATTGCATCGGTTTTTATTATTTTATATCATTAATTATAATCGTTTTTATTGTCTGTTATTATTCTTCTAGCTTGAGACTATCCCGTCCTCAGACCCGCCACTGCATCTCCTATAAGCCAGGATCAACTCTTCGGGAATTTCTAGCTTGTCTTTATTCTTTTAAATGTTCTTAGTCTATAATGCATTCGGTCGACGCAATACGATTATTATGTGTTGTGGCATTATTTAGTCTAATTTACAACTGCTTTTCTGTCGGACTTCAATTCTTTTACAAAAGCGTTTTTAATCCTACCGGCTACCTGGACCTAATGCAGTTCGCTATACTGCACAATTAATATTACCGTAAAGAATCGTAGTTTCTTCACGATTATTGTCTTTTAAGCTTCACCTTTCTTACTTTCACCTTTCATACAAACCAAATGTACTAATGCAACGACAAAATAGTGTCCCACCTTCGAATTCAGTTTGGAAGTCCAGTCCTCTCAGCTTGGCTTTTGTTCCGTAACGAGTTTTGTAATAAACAGTACTTTTCAATTATAGGTTCTCGATGTGACAGAGAAGGCGTCGAGGGCACATGCATCAACATCTACAATTGCCAATCAGCTATATTAGACTTCAAAGACAAGAAGCCGCCTACTGTAAGTACCTAAATTAATAAACACACCAACAGCCACACAATGGCGCATCCAGGGGGGAGGTCGTGGAGGTCATGACCCCCCCCTGGGCTGACTCGAAAAAATCGTAAACATATTCACTAATCACAGGTGTAATCAACTTTTAAATAATTACTTTTAAAGCTGGATCCGCCCTTGCATCCACAAACATAGCCCCGACCCCACGATAAGATATAAGTCTTGCGTCGTGGGTACTAGAAGCTACGAAACTTTTCGGTCTAAACACCCAGACCCGAAATAAATACTTGGTGAATAGCACAAACATTTGTCTCGGTGCAGGGATCACCCGGAACCACATCAGGAAACCTTCCTTACGATATGATATTACGGTAGAAGACATTTCTGGTCACATTTATTTAAACGGTGTTTCATTGAAGCCGAATCAAAAATAATAATAACATCAATGTAAAGCCGATTCAATATTTCCAGTTGCCCGGTGCTTAGGACATTTGTCTCTGCTGCGCTCTATAAATGTTATCTTCCCGGTCCGGTTTTATGACATCTAATGCATCAAGGAAATCTGAAAGAGTCACAACGTTGTGTCCCTAATGGGACGTTCAACTGTGACGTTTTATCTTCCCAAAGTAATTATTATGATAATTCAATATTATCCACAGCCATGCGGATTCATAGGCAAGGACCCTTTGGTTTGCTGTACCGACTGTCCTGAAGATCGAGTAGCAAATATCAGGTAATTATTCTGTAGATGCGGTAATTCTATATAAACATCTAACAAACCGTGGACTGAGTGGTAAATGATTGCTTTCACTTATTACACGCAACTTATCTTTAACATCATTAGCAAATGAACAGGAGCTAACACACAATAAAAATATGCCAAACGCCTCATTCCTAAAACGAGTTAAGCCAGATCTCGCCAGCGATGTGACAAGGAAAATAATTCTTGTTTATACAAATGCAATATAGGTATAATATTATAGCTTTGCAAAGTAACCTAACCACTTTAACACAGGCGAGAAAAAAAAGAAAAAACCACTTTACAAAGTCATCAAAATAAATCTTCCCCTCGGTAGTCCAAACTGACCTTCTTTATTTTATTAGTGCACTTAATATAATAATAATAATAATATTTATTTATCCAAAAATGGGACACGTTACAAAATTTGTTTAACATTACAACATTACAAAAATACCAAAATTAAAATATTTTCTCGGTGATCTCCACACTAATTTCACCTTTTAAATGAATCATCACAATTTTGAAAGTCTTGTCATTCCATTCCGAATTCTTGTCTTCTAGCGCGCAATTGATTGATGAAGGTGTCCGACATTGGGATAGACATAGACTAGGTAGTAAACCAGGGGATTTTTAAAAAATAAACGTTGTTTCGTTACAGCTATGGTGTTTTAAACAAACATGCAGGACTCTTGTGGAAGAACGGAAAGAAGTCGTGGGACGGTAATGATGATTTAGACATTTTTTTCCGACGAATACTCATAATACATTCTGTAGCTATAGTGTATTTTGTAATTCGCCCGGACATCTGCTTATGGCGTAAACGGATAATCTCTCATTGTAAATCAGTATATCTTTTCTCGTATTTTGCTGAATGAAAGGGCAATAGTATTGGCACACCTAATATATTATTAATGTTGCTTCTGCCTACTAATAACACAATTTTATAAATGACCGCATAACATACTCTCTCCATGTCTCCATACTTGATGTTTTTAGTATAATTTAGAATTAATGAATTGAAAATGCAGTGTGCGTGGACTACATCGACACTCTGCCATACGACTGCAAGAACCACGTGACCAACGATGTTATAAAGGATTGGGACGACAAGGCGAAGTGCCACCGCGTGGTGCAACTGCCCCGCGCTCCCGTCGGAGGAGAGGACACTAAGAGAGGAGAGTATCCCTTCATGGTAAGAAATAAGTATAAACACATAATACTAATTGAGAACTTTCATTCAAACTTTCAGTCTCACAGCACGTAGTATTGAAACAAATATTTGTGCATAACGTAATCTTATAGAAATTACAGATACTGCCATTGTAACAACATGAAGTTGAAGGGCATGGATATTTAGTGGAACTTATCTGCAGGCGCTGCTCGGGTACGGGCCCGACGTGGTGTCGGCGCAGTGGTTGTGCGCCGGCTCGCTCGTCAGCGATCGGTTCATACTCACCGCGGCACACTGCATCGCCAGCGAGTCCCTGTAAGGAATTAAATTTCTAAACAGCATCGCGATTAGACTCCATTCGGGAGTAAATTGTTACACTGACCTGCTCTACTCCATCCCATTTACTGTCCCTCCGTCTGCATATCTAAGCAACTCCCGCTTCGATATCTATGACTTCTCAATTTAAATACCGCCACTGTTCCGTAACCAGAGCTTTATGTTGCACAGAAGTTTATATTCGGTAAAAGCGTTTAAGGTATTTTCAAAATTATAAGAGATGATATTTTATAAATAATTATATACTTAAAATAATACACATTAGGTATTTATGTATAAATTAATATCATTATAAAATATTTACTATCATTGCGGTTATTATAAAATTATTAAATAGCTTATTTCCCGCATTAAAATAAATATTTCCCACGTTATCTCTGACCACGTGGTGTAGAGGCCGCGTGCGGTTCGCGTCGCTGGGGGTGTGGAAGCGGGACGAGCCGACGGAGCTGTGGCAACAACACGACATCGCCAACATAATCCCCCACCCCGACTACCGCGCGCCCAGCAAATACCACGACGTCGCGCTCCTGCAGACGCAGAAACCGTGAGTACAAGGGCAACATACCTCAATGGCAACTTCAAATTTATTATGTAAACACCTGTTTGAAGAGTAGAGGAAATTTGATTGGGCCATCCCAGCCGCAACTTATCTTAGTATACCGCAGTTCTTACTTTTACAGTAACATGTTAATTCAGTCCATATACATCTCCCTGCAAGGTACGAGCCTCCTCTACAATCGAGAGTTCTTCCTCTACAATTAAGAGGGTTTATCGAGAGTTCGATTAAGAGGGTTTAGGCACAGTGCGCCGCTCTGGCTGTGGAATCTATATAGTTTGCAGGTTTCCTCACCTTTACTCGAGGTATATTTAATAACATCACCTGGTTAAACCTAGTCAATAGTCTTAACATTACGAGTGCTCTAACTATTATCAGGGCTTGTATATTATTATACGTATTTATTCCATGGTCCAATTTACCCTGGCGTCTTTGCCTGCCTGCATACATACAAAGAATAAGAATCCATTTTCTGGACGAGGGTATGCTCTTGGTTGGGGCTATTTAGGACCCAGGAAGCCTCTAGCAAATGTTCTGCAAAAGGTATTTTATGAACAAATATTATTTTGCAAAAGACTAAACATCTAAAATGGCCAATGAAAATTATTTTTTAAACCGGCGCGGCGCGACGTAATTGTTGACACTATTATGCACTTGATGGTAAAAGTAGAACAGTCCAGAAAGAGACTCCTCATATCAAAGATAACCATCTTTCGTTGGTCGACACAAGGCTGGCTTATTTAATTGCTTTTTCATCGAAAAGAATCATTAGCATTATGTTTGTAGGTGGAGTTGACCGAGTTCAGTGCCGCAGAGTGCTCAAAAATGTATCCTGTTCATCGGCACCTGAAGCAAGGCTACAACCACACCACGCAGATGTGCTTCGGTGATAAGGAGAAAATTATCGACACCTGTGAGGTGAGAACTTTAGTCCTTTTGTCAAGAAGTGTCGCGACAAGCTGGTGCATTTTACCAAAATCATTTGACTTATTCAAGAATTTTCCTGAAAAATATCTTACATTTATTTACTATCGTTACATTAAAATGAAAATAATGCAAATAAACTCAAAAGGACAACTTTCATCATCATACTGGTCATTTTCCAAATATATAATTTGGAGCAAAAGCCATTTACCGGCTATAAAATAACAGACTTTCTTTTAGTCAACGGACTAGTACTATTTGACTCGTTAGTCTCCACAGATATAGATAATACATATAACTGTTGTACTCTTTCAATAATTTGCCGACGACAGTCCAGGATGTCGGGATACTGAACAATTCTAATAGGGTGTTTATTCTCGGTCAGGGCGACAGCGGCGGGCCTCTCAATATGCCTAGCGGAGAAGTATCGTACTGCGCTTTCACAGTGATGGGAGTGACGTCATTCGGACTGCCGTGCGGGTACAAGGGCAGCGCGGGAATTTATACGCGAGTCTCTTTCTATGTTGACTGGATTGAGAGCATTGTTTGGCCTTGATCGATTCACAACGAATAATATGTAGAAGAAAAGCTGGCGAGGGCTATCGACATTGAAGAGAATATCTTGGAGAATAAAGAATGATAAACATGGATAAGAATGTAAAAAAGTAACCAAATTTAGAAGAAATAGAAGATATGTAAAGCATTTTACAGAAATAAAATTTGACATGTGTTGTTTAGTTCGTATTGACTTTTTATTTAAGCAAATGCAAAAGTTAGACAATTGCATGAATCATTTTCAAATAATTTACTTATTTCGAGTTATGATCACTAGCGTTACACAATGGATTGTAAGTACACCTAAACGGATACATTATCTTTTATATTCTTCAGCGCAGTCTATCCCAATGATTCTTTAAGAAATTATTTTAAGCTGTTGACCAAGCAGAATGTTTAATGTATGGGCTATGAACCGGTAAAGCCTGGGTTCGTCTTCAAGGACAGTAACTCTACTTGTACGCGTACGCTGCCATTAAACTTATAATTGAAATATTTAAGAGGCCAAATCAATATGATGCTATATCATAAAATCAAAAACAGGTTTCAAAAACAAAACACAAATGTAATTTATATCCGGAATTAAAGAAACAAAAAACAGTTCAATTAATTCCACCACAAAAAAATGACAATTTAGGTTAAAACCTTACTTGTTTGCGAGTCCAAGCTGCTGAAAATAGAATCTTGCAATAAAGCTTGCAGTCCGGTTCTCAGGATAACAATACCCATCTAATGCAAATCAGTCATAGTTGGGAACGAATCGTCTTATCCCCAATTATTTGGGATCACAAATTCAACATAACTAAATAAAAATAATTCACCAACACAACATAACGGAAAACTAATTGTGCTATTAGGTAGCTAGGAATAACAATGAATTGTTTGTATGACTATCAACAATTTCTTAAACAAATACGTTTAATATTCGAGGACTAAAATAATCGTCTACATTGTAAGTTTGTGTTAAAAAAGCACAGCGCACATGTAACATCATGATCAGTCGTTGATATTACCTTATTACCTCAGTAAGGAAGTAGGGAAATAATTCTCGGAGTACCCACCACATTTGGCAAAGGTACAAAAGCAGAATATTAAATGTAAGTCTTTTTCCTTAATAACTTAAAAGATATACTCTCACTTCTGATTGTTATTTATAAACATAAATAGACCTGTACTGTAATCCTAAAAGTAAAGATTGACAACAGCATGCATTTAATGACAACGAGAATTGAAACTCAGCAATTGTCTAGGAAGGTCTTATTTGTCTTTAACACACAATGCAATTAATCAAACAATTAACTCACATACCTTCTCCACGAAATCATCATTTATAGAAAACAATCAAAAGCGGCATTTTATCTTTACTAATATTATAAAGAGGAAAAATTTGATTGTTTGTTTGTTTGCATTGAAATAGGCTCCAAAACTACTGCACCGACTTAAACAGTTTTTTCACTGTTGGGAAGCTACATCCCGATAATCCCGGGTGATATAGGTTAAAATATATTTAAAAAAAATTAGGGATCCCTACTAAAACTCCAACAATGTAACCCAAGCTGTAAAAAAAATACCTAAAATATTCTTTACATCGCCTGCGCTGCGAAAACTTTAATATGTTGTGATGTGGATTGGACTCAAAAACTATCTGCACCCGGGCAAAGCCGGGCCGAGCCGCTAGTATTACATCAAACACACGTCGCACGTGAGGGAAGAGAAATTACATAAAAACATCACACATTACGAAGGTCAATCTAGCAAACTGCCATTACAATACAGGTTTGTAAAATCAAAACTGACACGGAAAATCACATCAGCTCAGTAGTATTGCAGTGTCGTTAGTGGAACAGTGTTCATTAGAAGTCATGATTTTAGTTTTATTAATTTTAGCGGTTTTTGATACTGCAACTTGTCAGCATGTGAACCTAGAAAGCAGGATCCTTTTCAAAAATGAAGGTATATAATTATGCCATATTTTAAAATATTCTGTGATGTGTACTCGTTAATGCAACCGTACTGGACTCTAACTCACTATTCGATACGCTATTGAATCATCGCGCGTTTGTATCTAATATAGGTACAGTTGTATTTTTTTAACACATAGATGTACGTTCATTACTTTTTTATTACTGAACAAGAACACGGCACATTTTATATTTTATAATATAAAGTAATGGATTAATAATTCATTACGATGCATTTGTCACTAGCGATAACATAGATATAAATGCTAGTGGAGTATAATTTTGCATTACTCAAATCATAAACAGAGGTAAGGTAAAATGACATTACGCGTGTTTTTTTAGGAGACTGTCCCGCCCTCACACCCGCCACTGCAACTCCTGTAAGCCAGGATCAACAGTGGCACGCATATTAATGACACTGAGCATTGAAGCTCAGCGCGTCTCCGGGAATGTCTAACTTGTCTTTAACCCGCAACGAAATCAATCAAAAAGTTAAATTAATAGGAGGAGTTGGAAATAAATTATTGTCCACTTACTGTTACTATTACGCGTGTTAGTAAATGTAGTTAAAATACATAAGTATGTATGTACATTGTACATACATACATATGTATACTGATATGTACTTACAAATAAAATACCTATTGACCATCGACAGAACTCTGCCGACTTGATCCAAACCGATTATACACAAGGTTCCGAAACGGGAAACACTTGCGTGAGCCACTGTGGCAGGTTTTCTACCAATGAGTATGGTGGTCTGTAATAACCTGGCTCATACTTATATCCCATCACAAGCTATTTTTACAGAAACTTATAATTTACTGATATGATAATACCCTAAATAAACTGATAGCTTCGTTATTTTTTAAACAAACTGCCAAAACAGAATCCGTAAATTACAAGAGTGCAATGTACTTCGGCTATGCTATAATATCCTTATTACGACATAATGCTTATTACGACAATTTTCACGAATACAGTAAGTTCAAACCTTCCGAACACTAAGATAATCAAATCGGAACAGTTTGAAATTTTCAGAGTGTCTTAAGAATACTTTAAGGTTGAAAAGTTACCGACGATATCCTTCGTTCGTTTCTTTTATCCAAAGATATGCAGTGTTTTCCGAATATCCATAAATAACCGTTTTTTTACCTTTTTTTCAGTCAACAATTTTACTTAGAAATACTATTTATTATCATAAGACTTTAATACCATCTTATAGAACATGTTTTGAAGTTACGAAAATTCTGATTTTGATTTCCCCATGATTGATATTCATGGAGTAATCCAATGTCAAAGTGTGATAGGCCATTTTTACTTTGATTTACCATAAGTCAGCTCCAAATCATGTCACGGAGGTTTCTGGTATATCAAATTAAAGGCAATTAAATTATCTACGGGAATTTTATAATGATGTCACCAAAAAAATACTACCCATGTAAATGCACAGTTTTAAAAACGAGTAAATGTTTGGATTTTTTTTTCTCATTGGTTTTCCTACGATTGCTTATCAACCAAGCATGCAATCAAGAAATAGAGCACAGATCTGCAAAATAGACATTTCAAGCTTCCAAGTTTTAGTTTCCGAATTTCTTAACAATCTATTTTCTCCAAGATACAGACTCTCAAAAAACACCAAAAAAAATTGATGAAAATAAATATCCTTTAATTTTTGTGAGTAGTGTATGTGATTGTTGTTCGATACCTAAATGTTCTGACCTCTATCAATTGTAGATGAAGCCCATGCGCTGCAGTGATAACTGTGAAGTATAGCGGTTGGATTGTTCTTATTATAATGGTTGATAGCCTCCGTAGCGCAGTTGGTTAGAGGTCGGCTGCGAAACGAGAGGCCGCGGGTTCGATCCCCGCACCAAGTAAAATGTTTGTAAGGCCCATAAGTATTTGTCTCGGGTTTAAGTGTTTGGAAGACCGAAAATTTGTTTTCGATATCCACGACCAAGTGCGGATCTAGCTTTTAAGTCGGGGGGGGGGGGGGGGGGGTCATATAGTTCTAGTCTGAACACTGGACGTAGGTACTCGAATTCGATTACAATTATACATTTAAAAGTGATTATTTAAAAGTTAACACCTGTAATTAGTGAATATATTTACGATTTTTTAAGTGAAAATCAACGATATAGTACGTTTAGAAAATTGTCAATCTGTAGTCAGCCCAGGGGGGGTCATGACCCTCGTGACCTCCCTCCTGGATCCGCCCTTGTCCACGACAAGACCTAATCGTTCTTAATGTGCGGTCAGGACTGTGTATGTGACCGTTGAGTGTATTTATAAATTGACAAACTTAGATGGACTTTTGTAACCTAGCTCCAGATACGAGCTGTCTTGACAACGGGATCAAAGGGGGGTGCATTTCCGCCCATAGATGCCTCAGTGTGGTCCAAAAATTTAGAGATGGACAGAAACCTACGGTGAGTCACATTATATTACATGCATTTTGATAAAGTATGTAGTTCAATTGCAGCAAATATCGGAGAAGATCTGTAAGCCTTGTCACAAAAAGGAAAAAAATCCATATAATATTGTCTCGTGCATAAATCACACTTAATAGTTTGATATTAATTTAGCTACTTATATGAAATATAAATTATCATAGTATATTTAAAATAGAAAACTAGACCCGAGGTTCACAGATAATGTAAAAAATTAAAGCAATTACGTGCCACTAATTAAGGTAAACTACATAATTTTGATAAACAATTTAAAATACCTATTGGATTTCGATAAAAACCCACTTCCTAAGACTACGTTTAAATACATTGATTGCTAAATATGTGTTTACTTTTATAGCTGTGTGGATACGAAGGCACAGTTCCGTTAGTGTGCTGTACTGATTGCACTTTGGTCGCTAATATCAGGTAAAGTTTATATTGATTTTAATTAAAAACAAATAAATGATAAATATCAATACAAGTTTCTCCTGTTTTCTAATAGACAGAAGAACTCTATAATAACGACACCTCATCAACAAGGCCTATTTTTTTTATTGCAATGAATGGTGAGACGAGCATGCCATATGCCTAATGGTAATACGAGCGCTCATGGACAAACCAAACACCATGAAATACAAAGCAATGCTTGGCATTCCACAACGGCTAATGGCCACAAATGGCCATCCTAAATCATAAGATTTCAAGTCTTAATATGTCCAGTGGTTACTCTGGCTATAATGTCCTTCAAACCGGAACACAACAGCGCATTTACACACCATCTTTAAATTACTAGTGCGTAAGTTCCTAGATCATAATATGAAAAGACAGCCTCCGTGGCGCAGTTGGTTAGACGCCGCCTGTGAAACGAGAGGCCGCGGGTTCGATCCCCGCACCGAAATAAATATTTGTGTGATGCACAGGTATTTGTTTCGGGTCTGGGTGTTGGTGAGACTGAAAAGTCTCTCGTAGTTTCTGATACCCACGACACAAAACTCAATTTTAGTGTGGGGTCAGGACTGTGGGGTGTATTATAAAAAAAATGTCAATTTCCCAAACATAGAGACGGATCATTAAAGAGTCAAATTGGAATGTTATCAGTGAAAAGATGCTGCTGTTTTCTAACAGGGTTGCGTAGTAAAAATCCTGCGATTCAAAAAAGTTTTCTAGTGAGTTTCATGTTGTCAATACTATGTTATTTTGATTTGTGAGACAAATATTTGTGAGGCCCACAAGTATTTGTCTCGGGTCTGGGTGTTTGTGAGACCGAAAAAGTCTCTCGTAGTTTCTGATTCCCACAACACAAGACTTAATTAATTTTAATGTGGGGTCAGGATTATGTATGTGACCATTGGGTGTATTTATTTATTATTTTATTTATTTATTTCTTCTTCTAGTAATTTGGTCGTAAGTGCAATATCTGGATATTTGTGGAAAGACGGGCAGAAAGCGTGGGACAGTAAGTATGTCTGGTTATTATGAGTTCGTTTTTTTTTATTCGCGATACGACGGCTCATGGACAGTAAAAAACCAAACAACATGAATTACAAAGCATTGATTGACATTCCACTGCGCTCGCCATCCTGACAAATAAGATGTTAAGTCCGTGGCGCAGTTGGTTAGACGCTGGTTGTAAACGAGAGGCTGCGGGTTCGATCCCCGCACCGAGACAAATGTTTGTGTGAACCACAAATATTTGTTTCGGGTCTGTGTGTTTGTGAGACCGAAAATTCTCTCGTAGTTCCTGATACCCACGACACAAGATTAGATCTTAGTGTCGGGTCAGGACTATGTATGTGACTGTTGGGTGTATTTGTTTATTTAATATGTCTAGTAGTTTCTCTGGCTACAATGTCCTTCAAACCGGAACACAACAGTACATTTACACTGCTCTACTTTTCGAATTGGGGTAGTTACTAAATATAGTGGCACCTCTGCATAACTAATTGGGTCAGAGGTTTGTATTTATTTTTAAAATGTTTAATTCTAGAGTGCTTGGAGTACGTGGACAAGTTGCAGTACGATTGTGCTCAGACGTACAGTTACAACCTCGTCTCCAAGTACAACAAAGAATCAGAGTGTACTACAATTAAGTTTATACAATTAAGACGATTCGCTTCGTACAACGGACAACCCGCTAAAAGGAACGAATATCCTCACATGGTATGTAAAATATTTATAATGGTAGATTGCAAATTTGGCTAGTGATGCAACAGACTTCCGTTTCTGTTTCTGCAATTTTGTAAATATTCGTTACTTGCTCGGATTCTACAACTGGTCCGATATCGGATCGTCATCATCGTCACCAGCCTTTTATTGTCCACTACTGGACATAGGCCTTGTCGCATCCAGCAACTGCCGGAGACCTTCCGCTAATCGTCACCACCTAGCTGCAAGGCGTCCTACACTACGCTTGCCAAATCGTATCGTATCGCCGATCGTAGAGGGATCAAATTTCATCTTTATGTGAAGCCACAATCTGACATCTTACAAATATGAACAGCGTCGTGAAAACCTTTCGAGATCGATGTCCGACGCGACGTTCATCAACAGCTAAACTTGGTATGGAATAAACGTGATTCGCTTTATATAAAATGTTTAGTCACTAGAACATCAGATTTTTTATCGGACCCGATAACCAATAGTTGCGAACAACATGATAGTTGTAACTTTTAAATATATATACAGGCTCTGCTCGGGTACGGGGACGATCAGGCAACGGCGCAGTGGCTGTGCGGTGGCTCAGTGATCAGCGACCGGTTCATACTCACCGCCGCACACTGCATCTCCACTAACGCTCTGTAAGAATCGCTAGTCATTTTCAATTCATTCTTCTTTTCTTTAAACGAATCGTCATATTTTGGCCCACTCCTTGAATTTCAATTTTTAGAAATTTTCAAAATATATCAATACAGAGGACAGTTCAGTGTGCCGTTGAACTTTATCTCATAGTTATGTTTTAAAAATACTCCCGTTATCTTTAGGGGTCCAGTGAGGTTCGCAGCATTGGGGATATTACAGCGATCTGATCCTATAGATCTATGGCAAGTTTACAAAATCGGCAGAATCGTGCCTCATCCGCAGTACCAGTCGCCTTCCAAGTACCACGACATCGCTCTCCTGGAGACGGAAACCAGGTGAGTTTTAATAGCACCACACAGCCACACGCTGTAAATTAGCAATGTTTTATTTCCCAAAGGTGCGTTTGGCTAGTGAGGTGAGAAGATAGGGGACAACGCGATGAGGATATTATAATTCCATATATGTTAGTTTCATTAACATCAGACTTTGAAGTGCTAACATGTGGAAGTAGCGAACAGTAAACCAGAGAACCTTTACTGTAAGGTATGAAGGCATGTGACGGGTATTTTGGGACTTACCGACCACGTTACGAAGATATATGAAGTTCATAAACAAAATGATATTTGTCATTTTCATGATTATGATTTCAGAATAAAGTTCAATGAGTTCGTGTTGCCTGCGTGCCTGCACGTGGAGCGTCGGGTGGGCGGCGGCGAGCGCGCCGTGGCGACGGGCTGGGGCGCGCTGGGGCACCGCCAAACCGCGGCTGACGTCTTGCAAGTGGTACGGCACTTATTTTAATCGAAACCTCCTATTTATTTTCAATCTGATTAACAACAGAACTGCAGCTCCCACGCACGTATTGTTTTGTGCCCACCGTGTTTGCGGCTATCACACACAAGGCGTATTATTTCCACACATAAAATGGCGTATCCGTACTCTTGATGAGTCTGCTGTCAGTCAGCGTTAGAACCACTCAATATGATTTTTAATAAGTTTTACTCACGGCAGGTGCAACTCCAAAAATTCACCGACGAGGAGTGCTCGGCCATCTACTACCCGCACCGACACTTGCGCCGAGGCTACGACAGCGCCACGCAGATGTGCTACGGAGACAAGAGCAAGCTCAACATGGACACTTGCGAGGTGACTCACAAACTTCTACAGTTTACTTCTTGTTCATTGTCTGTGTTTATTGCTAATCACTTTTCGACTTACAATTGAGCAATCGTCATTTCACCATGAAGGAGTAAGCTCTTGTGTTTTAAAACTAGGATTCTTAGCTATATTTTTTATAAATATAATTTAATTATTCTAGTCTACAAACGGTTGACGCTATACCTTTATGTAGTTTTATATGTTAAATCTTCACCACCTGTATATCACATACGAAATATGTGAATTTAGTAAAAAATGTCTTGAAATGACTGCTTCGTTGGCGTAGTTGTACTACGGTACGATAACAAAGCTGAGGTCTCGGGTTCGAATCCCGGGTCGGGCAGTGATATTGGGTTTTTCTGTTGGTTATTAGCCCGGAGTCAGGAATTTTTGCCCGATGTGGCGATAGGCTCGCCCAATGACGAAATGTGGGTGTGGTGGGTTTATGTATGTATGTAAATAATGTTAATATTAGTGTTGATACTCGTAACTGAAGCAATTTAGTGTTAAGTGATGTGCGTGTTCAGGGCGACAGCGGCGGTCCGCTGCAGTTCGTGAACGCGTCGCTGCACTGCATGTTCGTGGTGGCGGGCGTGACGTCATACGGCGTGACGTGCGGCTTCGCGGGCGGCGCCGGCATGTACACGCGCGTGGCGCACTACGTGCCCTGGATCGAGAGCGTCGTGTGGCCCTGAATCCTGATACTACATCATACTACATACTCGTGCAATCCAACCACCAGTGTCTGTGCATTTATCTTCTAGTTAAATATGAACAAAAACTACAGTTCATGAAGTACATACATACAAAGTATATTTATTTTTATTTTAGTATATATTGGTTGTATGACACGATACGATTGTTAATTTTAAGAAGTGTAACACTTCAATGCCGCTGATCGTTTATGTCTTTATTCATTTTCAGTAGCAAAAACATCAATTTACTTCACGACGAAAACGTAACATAAACATGAGGCTCTAAGGTAGTGTAACCTAAAATAAAACACACATAAAGCACATTATATGTATAATTTCAAGTACAAAAATATATTTGATTATTATCATTTTAAAGCGGACGATTTTAAGTTTGGAAGTGTAATATCAAGACTTATAAAAGTTAATTTAACAATATCACGGATAAGATTATTTGGCTTAGTGATTCTAAATCCAGGGCTCCCAGCCAGAGCGTGTGACGGCCAGGATGCGAGGGTCTGTACACTGGCGAAGCAGACAGGACACCTGGAATATATTTATTACCCTATTATTTCCAGCACCAGGAGCTTAAACACTAAGCTGTTCTGGAAAGGACATCACGACCAAAACCTGTGCGGGAAACCAGTGGAGCGAGAGGGAATATAATCTAACCGTTTGAGAGAAGGATAGAAACAACATTAGCGTATCTTTTAGCGTATATCTTCTTACACACATTTTATTCGTGGTGTGTTAACTAGAGTGATCTAGGAGAAATAATCTTTCAATGGCCATAAATTATACCTATCGGTTAAAATGCACTCACGAGCACTTTACCGTTTTAAACCTTAGATAAAACTTTCACTTTTATTCGTGTTCCTTGTATAAGGAGTAACATCATATCAGCCATGATCATCAACAATTTTGAAAAATATTTAGGTATAATGTCGTTTCTTCTGTAGCGACGGTGGGATAAAGAATAGCTCTTAAAAAGTTTTAAAGTGTGAAGAGTTGTCGTACCTGTTCCTCGACGGTGTAATGTTGTTTAGTCTCGTAGTCCTGGAACACGTGGTCAAGCAGCGCCTGGTACTCCTGGTGGTGTCTCGCGCCTTTCTCCTGCAGCACCATCTTGGTGACGTGGTGAGGGAGATATGTGCCTCTCAGCAACCCTTCAATGTACTGCAACTACATAATAATACCACCGTGTCAATTCTAGGAAGCTATTTTTTTACTAGCCGCCGGGTCCATCTTCGTTTGAGTGCTAATATTTTTTGATTCCGCTTACAACAGTAAAATAACATTTATCGCACAGAATTTTGTATGCCGAAACTCAACTTTATGCTTTAACTCCTGTCTCATGCCACTGCCTTCCTTCACTGGTACAGTAAACAATAAATTACAACGTATACACACGAAACTCCAAAAAGTCCGTGGTGCAAGACGTAGGCTCGACACCGCCAACTCCATCTATTCTTGTCATTTCCCAACTGGACTATCGCCCACTCTGTCACTTGGTAGCTTAAAATAGTTCATTTATCGATGTTATAAGCGCCGAACGTAGAACTATATGTGAATAATATTAAGATACCTTTTTTGTGAATTCCTCTCCCATCCATCTGAATTCGTATTGTATGACTGCCAGCGCAGTGTTGCAGTTGTCCCGCAACTTCGACAGCTGCTGTTGCAAGCGGCTCTCAAACACTACAGAATAAACATATTTGTACATACTTTGTCTAATATATTTGAACTAGTTACGTCGTTGAAAGTCGTGCTGGTCTTTTCGGGAACA
This sequence comes from Deilephila elpenor, assembly GCA_949752805.1. Lineage (NCBI taxonomy): Eukaryota > Metazoa > Arthropoda > Insecta > Lepidoptera > Sphingidae > Deilephila > Deilephila elpenor. The sequence continues at coordinate 4,519,884 of OX457094.1, read as the reverse complement.
ACATGCATGCGAACATAGCAATCACGCTTGTATTATATAGGCGTAGGCAGAGTGATATTATGCTATCTCCTAACATAATATGACTGGCTCCATCCACTTTCATTAATCTCTTGAATTATTTCCGTTGCGTCAGGATATTTCTAACCCTTATTTACAGCGTCATAGATGAGAATAGTTGTAAGTGAGATAAAATCGATCAATAAATAAAAATGTTCGACAATTGAAGTTTAGATAGTGTTTTGTCAAAAATTACTGTATTATATTTAGGGTGATAAATTATGTTCATCATCGAATAACGTAGCGCAATTGTGGGTATATGTCTGAACGTGCGTGCGTGCGTGCGGGGTCGTGTACGTGCGCACGTATTTGGATTTTGAAATGGAGTAGTGTTACGTGTGGCGTGCAGCAGCGCCTGCAGGTTGCGCGTGAGTCTCGCGGGCGGCAGCTCGTGCGCGCGGTGCAGCGTGCTGGCCCAGTCCACGCACAGCACGCCGCGCGCGCCCCACAGCATGTTCTCCAGGTGCCGGTCGCCCACGCCTGCACACGACACGCTACTTTATATTATTCACCAACGGGTGACTAGTGCATATACACTGGTATACATTATTAATTTTTTCATCTTACCCGAGTCCCACACTTACACGAGGTTGGCGCGACCTGAGCATTGTCATTATTCCATCCTCTACTTTCTGTGACATAATAACTGCCTGCTAGTTTATAAAGCCATAGTTTGCTCATCAACATTGTCTCGGTACAAAGCAACAGGGCCGCTACTTGATTTTTTTGCCCCTTCCGATGGATATGAGCATCCATCGCCGGGAGATACCGGAGGGACAAAGGCTGAATCCAAAACGGGACAAGCTTGTGAGTATCGCTTTGGGGAATTTTCAACAATACGTACGGTACGCGAGTGTATAAGATTATCCCATGACCACATTCCATCAGGTGAAGTTAAGAGCATAAACAAATTGGCGCCTCATCAGCATTTAAATAATTCAAATTAATAAAAAAATATTATACCCAACAGCCAACAAAGTAACGTTGTTGCGGCTAATGTCTCCAAAAATTCACTCTTCTTCTTTACAAAGTCGTCTACGCCGACACAGCGTTTCTCAATGGAAGTTCTGTAAGTAAATACGTGTTACAGTGCTATAAATTATAATGTTACTATGATTTGTGCAATGTTGGATTGTTCAAGCGCTACAGAACGCATATTTAGCATCGTGTACTATCATTGTGCTAGAGCGGGGCAGTGTGTTGTACTGGCAAACAGAAGGGCAGAGTGTCACGAAAAGCAAGAGTCCGCGTTCTGTATGACAGTATAATACTTTCACAGTGGTGAAGCTTTTAAAGTGTTGCAGTGGTGCTGCGTTAATATGTTACAGTACTATGTTACGGTGCCATGTTACAGTACCATGTTACAATGTAGTAATGTGGCAGTATTGTATGTTACCTGAGCGCGTAGGGCGGCACTTTTTGGCAGTGTTGTTGAAAGGCGTGCAGCGCCGCGGACGTCTGCTGCAGGATCAGCTCGTCGTCCACTCGCGCTGCGCACACTGAAGACACACGTTATTGTATGACATAACTTTGTTAGAAAGCTCTTTCCATCGACCTCTCGAGGTACAATAGAGTGGGCGATTATGGGCTCATACAGTACAGTATTATAAATAAATAATCTAACAAATGGTAAAATCTTCCTGCAGCCTGTTTAGTGTGAATCCGGCGCGATTGTAGCAGTATGACTAAGACATAAATTTTGTAACTCACGCTGGTCCAATGTCGCTTGGCCGCAGTATTCGGCGATCAACGCGCGCAGTCTGACGTGATCCTCGATGAACTCTATGAGACCGCTATCTTCACTCAACGGCTTTACCTGGACACAACAGTGAGGCAAAGCGTCATTTAAGTAGGCACAGTTCACAGTTGCGGCATAAAATGACATGCATATTTGACGGCGAAACCATTCTTGCAGATCTTGTTTTTAGAGATATATTTTTATGATAATTTACAATTCCGTATTACATTATTATGATATAACTCGTATAGTTTAGCCAACATTTGCAATGTAATCGCACAGAAATATGTTTTTACGCCAATACATTATATTTTTTCAAAATTCTCGTCTTTTCTCTACTATATTATGCTTGTATTATACATATATAAACCTTTATCTTGAATCACTTTGTTTATTAAATAAAACCGCATTAAAACCCGCTGCGTAGTTTACAAGATCCAAGCGTAGAGGAGTGAGAAGCAACTTCATTTTATACTAGACTAGCGGCCCGGCCCGGCTTCACCCGGGTGCAGACACTTTTTGAGTCCAGTCCACATCAAGCACATGCTTATGAACACATGATACATACATACAATACAATACATATACTCCAAAGTGAGGAACCTTCTCACTATGTGTACCGTATCCTACAATACTGCCTTCATTTCCATTGTAATATCCAAATCTATTAATTAATGGCTCTGGTGGCGGTACCAATGGCGTCAATTTGACTTGGCCGCTGGCGCAACACAATCCAGGGGCTTCATTTTTGAATTTCAATGCCTTGCAATGTGGACACACAATATTCATTAGTCCAATAGCAACAATTTGCTCTGAACTGTAATCAATTGCCACATTATAACTGAATGCAGTTCTGTGGGGATTAAACACAACATTTCTATGTTGATTTCGATTCCGTTGAAGTTCATTTCGCGCTTCGCGTTGCTCATCAGTTTGATTTGCTCTTATATTTCTTTGAATTGCCGTATTTCGAGTTCTGCGGCCTAAATTTGTACGTCTGGTTGGTGGCATTGTTAAAAACGAAAATCCAACTGAAAATAAAAAGCTCTTATATATTTTCTGTATAACCATGTATACCAAATTGTAATATTATGTAGTCACCAAAAGTTACCAAAAATCGATATGAAGCTGTCAACTTACCGTAATTAACAAACACTTATTAACAAACAAAAAACTTCTTAGTCTTTAAAACAAAACAAACTTTATCAAAAACTTATTAAAATTATTGTTACCGCGGTTATGGATGTGATGCCACAGATTACCAAAGTTTTTTTTTTAAATTGGCTTGTCTGTTCTGCCATTCGCCAATGTCAAGTTAGGGAAACAGATACTACCACAGACTACTAAATAGGTTATGCGAAATTTGTATAGGTTTACTATTCCGTGGCGTTTTATATCTATCTATATCAGCCCATATACGTCCCACTGCAGGGCACGGGCCTACTCTACAATCGAGAGAATCGATTGAGAGTGGTTAGGCCATATAGTCCACCACGCTGGCCTAGTGCGGGTTGGCGGACTTACATACCGTAGAAATTCTTTTAAAATCGCTACGGTATGCAGGTTTCCTCACGATGTTTTCCTTCACCGTTAAAGTGCGTGGTGATTGACTATCAATACACACATAACTCCGAAAAGTCAGAGGTGTGCCCTGGGATTTGAACCCGCGACCACCGTGAACATGTAAGCAGCCGCGACTAGTCCGTTTACCAACAGGCCACCACGCGTTTTATATATATAGATGTAATAAGAAGCTCGTGGCACGTACGTAGTATGTGTTGTGCGCGGGCAGCAGCGCGGCGGCCACGTGCAGCGCGGCGGCGTCGAGCGCGGTGCGGTCGCCCAGCTTGTGCAGGTAGCGCCGCCGCGCGCCGCCGCGCACCCACGCGCTCACCACGCACGGCCGCCGCTCCGAGTCCGCCAGCACGCGCACCTGCACCACACGCCACATCAACACTCGTGCAACATTTTCAAATGCAAGGTAAGACCGAGCAATTTTGTTTTAGCCTGTTTGCTAAATTAACAATCAGACTGACAAGTTCACATTTGTAGTAAATTATGATAGTTGTATCAACCTTAGATTATAAATAAGTATAGACACAAAATCTAATAACAGTAAGACTGAACTTCCGACAGGAGGAAATAGTTGAGAAAGTATCTGGTCTGAAGATGAATAGGTACTGAAGATGGATGGTGGTCCCGAAGGTGTGACAGCACAGTACCTGATCGTGAAAGCTGGCGACGCGCGCGGCGGGCGGCAGGCCGAGCAGGCGCGCCAGGCCGCGGCTGTGCGCGAGCTCGCGTGACGTCAGCGCGCCGCACAGCTGCGCCAGCCGCAGCCACTGCTTCCGCGGCCGCTCCAGCCTGCTCAACACCGCCTCCAGCACTGAGAACTTGCGGCCGGGCTCAGTACCTGCCAATAACATTACGCCATTACTTCACATTTAATTAGTTCCTACCCAAAACATAACTGAAAGAATGATTTTACATTTTAATTACAATTACTGAGCGGATATTAGGGTTTTGGATTCTTCAAGCCTAATTTCATTATTATCGGTCAATGGGAAAAATTCTAAACGATTGGGTGACAAACAAACGAACAAAGTGATCCTATAAAGGTTCCGTTTTCCATACTTTAGTATCACTTGATATCTCACCGTATTCTCTGATGCCGTAGAGTGCATCTTTGTGAACGTCCAGCAGCTTGAAATCCGAGCCCCTGTACGGGTTCTCGAACAACTTCTCGCTCATCAACGTGAAAGTTTTCTCCCACTCCGCGGAATCTAATAAATATAAGTTTAATGTAAATTATTTTGAATCTGGATGCTGACACTAGTGTGTAGATGTATGTGCGCGTGTACCGTGCGCTTGCAGGGCGCGGCGCAGCTGCGTGCAGTAGTAGGAGAGCGCGTGGTGCGGGTCGCACAGCAGCTGCAGCCGCCGCGACCACTCCGCCTCGTCCGCGCACTCTTCCTCCTGAGAACATCACAATAACATACTGTACTCATTTTTACAGCATCCGTGGCGTTGGTTAGATGCTGTGAAACGAGAAACCACGGGTTCGATCCCTACAGTTAGATAAATATTTATGTGATTCATAGGTATTTTTATCGGGTCTGAGTGTTTGGGAGACCGAAGTCTCTCGTAGTTTCTGATACCTACGATACAAAACTCGATCTTAGTTTGGGGTCAAGACTATGTATATGACTGTTGGATGTATTTATTTATTATTTAATTCAATCATGTCACTTGACTGGGTTGCTACCACAGGTCTATGTGGTGATCTATGGGGGAGGCCTATGTTCAGCAGTGGATTTTGGCTAAAGAGAGAGAGAGAGAGAGAGAGAGAGAGAGAGTGGACTAGTAGCAGACTGTTAACGAACCACAAGGAGACGAATGTTTGGCACACAAATATTTGCAGATCTAACTTTTAGTAGCTATGTGTGAAATAATAGAAAATTACCACAACCTTTAACAGCCAAGGAACAGATGGTGAGGACACTGATATATCATAGAGATTTTTAAGAATCTATGATATCTGAATTCCATCCACACTAAGCCAGCGTGGTGGACTCTGACCTAATTCCACTAAATTGTATTGATCGTAGAGAAGGTCCTTGTCCAGTAATAGGATGTACATGGACTAGATTATATACGGTGTTTAGACCAAAAAGCCTCGAGTGGTTTTCGATGCCCAGCCAACTTCATTACAGTGTAGTGCGTGTAGGACTACGTGTAGTAGTATAGAGCAGTGACCATGTGTGTCGCGGGCACGTGGTGCTGCAGCACGGGCGCCAGCGCCGCGGCCCGCGCGCCCCGCCGCCCCGCCAGCTGCAGCAGCCGCGCCATGCTCGCGAGCACCGCACACTCTGCAATATACACGAATCGGAACTCTAACTTTTTGATTTTAGAGGATGTAAAACCTTATTGCTTTATTAACTTTGATTCGTCATTTCAACCACGGTCTCGATGGCCGTCTCTGCTATTAAACCGTGCAATTTTTTTTTATTATATGCGCTGATGTAACGCAAAATATAAATTTTACAAAGTATGTAAACTTTAAAAATAACATTCTCTATATCATCTCAATGTCAGTACATTTTTTCTTTTCTCACATTATAATTTTACTGCCAGTGGTGTCCCGATTCGTTTGCCGATTACTAAAACAATGGTTTATTTATTTATTTACAAAATGGACGTTACCATCATTCTTCTCCAACAACTCGTAGAGGCAGGACATCGCTAACTGCAGTGTGTCTTGTACCGTCGTCCTGCCTCTAGCACACAGAGTGTCCGTGCTGCTGCAATAGCGCTGCGTGTTCTCCAGCACTGTGTCGACATCGGCCCTCGACACTCCTGAAATGGTATAGTTATTTATTTGTTTCATAAATTTTATTCTTGATTGTGCACAACTATATAAAAAGTTACAGCGAAAGTTATTCATAGACAGTTTTAAAACATATTTTAGGTGTAGAATCTCTTGTCTCGACATATTGCAATTAAAAAAAATGGCTTACTATTTAGATCGCGGCGCAACATCAGCACTAGCAGGTTCATATGCAGTAACACGACGGCCGCACTGCTTCCTAACTGCGCCGAGTACTTTTCTGGAACAAGTCAATCAGCGGTCACTTTGCATGTCAGGATAAAAAAAAATCTTCACAAAAACTATATCATATTTGAGAATATGGACTCCTAGCCAATTAATTACCAATTGGGCGTAAGTATTCACGACTGGTACCTGTATCTTCCAGCAACTTCGCCAACTCAGCGGCGTCGTTTCGGTTCAGGGCCAATGCCCTTTGCGCGATCACTTTCTGCACGAACCACGGCAGAACATCTTCACCGTCCAGGTACCTGCCGCACCAACAATGTATTTTCAACGTCGTTCTACACCAATCTATTTCGTGTTAGTACAATACTGGGAAAATAATTTAGGGAGTGGAAAGTGAGAATCTAATGACTGAGCGTATTTATTTTTATTATTTCAGAATTGTTGAAGAATATATCTGCTCTCATCTCTCAAGCGGAGCGAGGTGAATAAAACCTCAGCTGCCTGTATAATTATATCGAATCAAATCGACGCTCATTTGTCACGAGACAATACTATACAAAAGACTTCAAATTGCAGCCTAGAATATACTAACCTCGAATTCCTCAATTCCAACAGACTGATATAAAAACTCGGGGCACTCACTTGCGGTTCCTGGACACGCAGAGCAGCACCTGCGCGTGTAGCCCCATCTCGTTCGCGCGCGTGCACCAGCTCAGCTCGTGCGAGCGAGACACACTGTGCGGCGAGTCCAGCTCCCGCGACATGTACGTCGCCCTGAACACACCAGTTTGCTCCTTTAGTTATACGAGTAGTATCTACATTGTATGGTCAAATCTAACGTGCGTACGAGTATTAGAAATTCGGATGTAAACGGGCAATCCAAAACGAGACACTATTCTTTCTGCTTTGTACGATTTTTGGCCTGCAGCAATCTCACTCACCAAACGAAACGCAATAGGAACACTGTTACTTCACGTAAATTTTTACTTCAAAATAGTAGTGTACTAGCAGCCTCATTTTAGCCCATTTAAAGTAAAGTATGAATGAGCCGACTTGGGCACAGTATCAGTTGGTTATGACTCACTGGGTGTTGAGGCCGGTAAGTATCGGGTGCTGTAGTGGTTAAACATTTTACTGTTTACATGAAGTTGTTCACACTTATCCGACATCCATTGTGATCTCTCAGACAGGTGTTGTGGAGTACTCGCGTACTCGCCTAATTAATAACTACTCGCCACAAAACACTCTTAAAAAATATGTTTGTTATAGGTGGCGGTGTTCACTATCAAATATGCTCGTTTGTGCATATCACAAATAATTACAACTACCTCACCTGATCATAAGCCTGGCGGCCCATTCCGCCAAGCAGTCCTCGGGCGCTATTTCACAGAACTTGGTATAAGGAGAAGTCTGTTCGCTCTCGTACAACCACTGTATCGCTTCTGCCACCTGATGCAAAAATTGGATTTTATTGTGGCCCATAGATCACCCAGTCGCACCTGAACTAGTTTAATACAGGAGATCGTTAAGTGGTATTCCTATCATGATCACCCACTCGCACCTGAACGAGTTTAATACAGCAGATCGTTAAGTGGTATTTCTACCATTTTAAAGTACAATTGTGGTCCTATTTCAACGTTAGAGTATAACAGGAGAGTGAGCGACTCACAGCAGACATGTGGAAGTGTCTCCTGGGCCAGCGCTGCAGCTCGCGGTACCAGCGGATGGTCGCCATCTTGTGCGTGTCTCTGTACGACAACACCATCTTGTCGAACCAGCTATCGCCGTCTGCATATTCATACACACTCGTTATATTCAGGGAGGATATTAATTCGTTATTAACCAGAATGACAAGGCCATCGCTTTCTTACTGTCGAGACACCCACGTTGCCAGCGGTTCTTATTGACTCAATCGAGTCGTAAAACACGGTGATCGGTGGCAATAAAAAAATCAAAAAATTAATAAAAAAAATCATTAAGGCCAGCGTCATACAAATACACAAAAAATATCCGCACTTGTGGTAAAATGTTTTAAATAGCATCAATTATTTTAACAATCTTTTTGACATTCCAACTCATAGTTAATGATATAACAGTAAATACATGAGTAAGTAAGCAGCTGCAATACTCACTCGCGGGGTACTTGTCCAGCTTGGATGTGAACGTGTGATGGTCCGTCCAGAGAGGAGGCAGGCCGCCGCGCTCTATGCGACGCTTCTGCTGCAGGGTCAAATCGTCCCACTTCGATAGAACACCGAATGACGACACTAGATCTATTAGGCGATGAAAGAAGACAGAAAAAGTTTATTGTTAGCACAATACAATATAATAATAAAAAGAGTAAAGGACAAAGAAGAATAATTAGTTACAAATATTGCTCCAGAAATTGTACCACTCATTCAGTTGTCTGCTGTAGTAATGCACGGGCAGTACTACTGCAGTATTTAGAATTTCGTTTGGCAAGTGAGGTTCGAGGAAGCCCAATGGCTGGTGGTAGGAAATACACACCCGCCCGGACGGCAATCTCCGTTTCCAATTGTGAAGCCCGCATACTAAACCTTGAAAGTGTATGCTAATATGTAAGATGTATTGATGTGCGTATTTACCTTGTATCGAAAATTGATTATCTCTATCTTGCATCACCACATCGACTTCTTCCTCTTTTGAACTGCAAAATATGTCATGTCTTTAACAGGGTGACTGTGGCGCACATCTGTTTCTTTTTGGTCTCAACGCGTTTACGTGTTATGGCCCTAAGACGGCCCATCCCTACGGGTAGATGGGTCAGTGTTTCAGCGCAGTAGAGATGTTCAATATGCTCCTTAATATTTTAGGGATAAATCAGGTGCGTATTCTAAGGGCTTTGTAAATACAAAAATCCTTTTGGGATTTAAATAAGGACATATGAATGCAGTCATACTGGATGCTCTCCAATAGTTAGTCACATCGCAATGCACAACACAGATTTTTCGGCCATAATTTATAAACTATCTCAATCGCCATATAAATTTTTCTCGAAACGCACATATTTAAATTAATTTGATTATTTTATTTTCATGATCGATCGATTGGATAGGGAGTAGGATATATCCGGTCGCTAGAGGACTCTCACGACACGCGCACAACATACCCCAAGACGAACAGCTCCGGTCCACTGGTTCTCAGCAGTATGTCCTCGTGCAGTAAGGTGACGAGGTTTTCGCTCTCAGTGCCCATAAGTTGCTTCCTCAAGTTGCTAACTGGTTCCTGAAAACTGTTCAACGAATTAATCTATGCCTTGTCACAGTTTTTTACTGGATTACACGTTACAAATTCTTGTAGGTTTTTAGAAAGAAAACAAAAATTTTAGCAACGTACGTATTATGCTTTAGATATTAGGCGGAGTCGGAACTTTGTCATAACATAAAATGTGACCAGTGTTAGTGAATGCGAGTATTGTGGGTCGTTGGACCCACTTTGCAGGCATGCACTCATCTAAGTCACCCGAAACCATGCTTGGTCAACGTTCGTCGTTGGCGGTCACAGTTTCAGGCTCCGGAATGAAGAAGATGCGTCTTCAAATCGTTGTAGAGTAGTACCGGATGTGTTATATTCAGTACATTGCGGTCATTTTTAAATACTTGAAAAGACAACGCGAGAATTTTGATCGATGTACCAGTGTAATTAAATTGCATTAGGTATCCAGTCCAGCAGTGAGACCTGCGTGGCGCGCAAACAGCCACCAAGCAAAAGGCTAAAAGACTGTCGTACCTGATACACTCAAATATGTTTGTATAGTGCGGTCATTGCTGAACCCGTATGTTAGAAATGTCGGACAGAGAAGTGTAAGCGGTTGTCTCACTCGGTGGGCGCGTCAAGATGCGGCAGCAGCGCGCGGCACACGCGCAGCACGAGCGGCGTGAGCGGCGAGCGCGCGGCGTGCGGCGCCGCCAGCACGCGCACCAGCACCGCGCGCAGCAGCGCCGCCGCGCGCCGCCCCGCGCACGCGCACGCGCACGCACACACGCTCTCCGCCGCCGACACGCGCGCCTGACATCATACGCGACACACTTTTAATTTAGTTCTACAAGCGTAAGTAAACCTGCACACTTTAGATATTTATAATTGTTATGGTATAAGTAGTCTGCATTGGGTCTGCTTGGTGGACTATGACCTGCCCCGTTCCAATCTAATCAACTTTTAATTTCGATCAACTTTCGATTGTTGAGAAGGCGCCTACAGTGCAGTGGAACATGTATGAGCTGGTTATCTATACATATAATAAAAATGTAAATGGTCGATGTCTGTACATGGAAGATATTTAAGAAATTTCAACGCGGGGGGTCTTTATAACAGCAACAGAATCCAAAACAATTTTTTTAGAAATTTTGTCTGTCTGTCTGTCTGTCTGTCTGTCTGTCTGTATGTTTGCTTGCGCATCACGCAAAAACTACTGCACCAAATGAGATGCGGTTTTCACAGTTGTATTGTTGCAGGTTCAACTTAAAAACTGGTATATGTTGCATTTACATACAGGGTGTTTCTTTTTGGTTGCTTGCACATTACTCAAAAACTACCGCACGAAATGAGATGCAGTTTCCACAGTTGTATTGCTGCAGGCTCAACTTAAAAACTGGTATATGTTGCATTAACATACAGGATGTTTCTTTTTGTTTGCTTGCACATTACTCAAAAACCACCGCACGAATTGAGATGCAGTTTTCACATTTATATTGGTGCAGGTCCAACTTGAAAATTGGTATATATTTTATTTATAGACAGGGTGTTTCTTTTTATTTACTTGCGCATAATGCAAAAACTACAAGACGAAATGAGATGCGGTTTCACAGTTATATAGGTACAAGTCCAACTTAAAAACTGGTAAATGTCTTATTTACATACAGGGTGTATTTTTTTATTATGGAAGATAAATGAGACAAACGAATATTCCCCATATTACCACTGGATTAACACTTAGGCTACATTTTATCCAGATAAATTAAGTGTTCCCGTGGGATGAGGACGGAAATGCGATATATTTGTTACTTTTTATACTCAATGGGATGCGATGGGCGTGAACCTTGAATGAGAATGAGATAGGACGGTCGGGATATAACGGGACGGGACGGGACGGGATGAAAAATACCAAATAATCTATACATGTATATTTTTTTAAACAAAGTTAATCACGCAGACGAAGTTAGCGGGCAGAAGCTAGTTAAATATAACACTACAATTTGTATTAGACTTGTCTTACCTTGGCGAATTGTATGAGACTGGCCAGCACGTCGTCAACGGGCATTTGAACATCAACCGCTGGACCGCTGGTATCTGCATAAGTGCAAAATATATGTATGCTACAGCCAGCTGTCGGCCAATCATGCCAACATTCAGCATAATATTTATATTGGTCGCACAAACTATAATAATTTCTGTTGGTTAAATTTGAGCAGATATTTTATAATATTTCGTCTTAAATCGCTTGTTTTTTTTTTGATTTTTTTAAATGAGAACTTCATGTGCAACCAAAGCAGTGCGTACCTTTTGCGTAAGTCTTAACGCTGCTCATGGTGCCGTGTTGAGCGTTTGCCGATGTATGTCCTGGCAGCTCCGTGTCCGTACTGGAAACAAACTGTCAATTACTGCGTTGCTTTGCTGTAAAAATATCTATACAGCTAAACTTAGTTCCATTTACAGCAGCATGTAATAAATTTTAGCGGAACATTCATTTCAATAGGGTTCAATGTTGTATATTATTTTATTTATTTCCCTAATAGCCTCCATTACACTGCGCCACAAAGGCTGCTTATGTCACGCATTGCTACCGAATTGCATTTTACAAACTGAACTAGCTATAAAAAATTGTGACTTTTAGTGGTAATGCATCAGGTAGAATGATTGATACTTTTTTAGAGGACCAGGCTCCACCGGCGAAAGATAATTATCACTTGAAAATCATTCTTGAAACTTGAAATACACAGCCTAAGCTCAAGGACTTTATTCAGTATGCTGGCAATTGACGTACGTGTTGGCTAGGGGCTCGCTCCTAAGCCGCATGTTTTTGAAGGCGGGCTGGCTGCGCATGTTGCAGAACAGCAGCTCCAGGAACGCCGCTGCGCACGCGCACACGTCCAGAGTCTCCACATCCTCGTGCAGCGACGGAAGGTACACGGTCAAGTAGAAACTCTCTGCAAATCTGATACATACATACTTCATATTATCAAAACGAGTTCGATTGTTACAACTTTCACGGCTTATCTATTCAACCGATCATCATAATATAATTAGGCATGCACGTTGTCAGAAAAGCAAAGACTGATGCAGACTTTTCGTCCAGATAACATTACTACTCCCTAGGGAGCCAGAAAAAATATTAGACTATAGTCCCCATAGCGACAGGAGTCATTAAAAGAGCCTCACTAACCTGACGTCCATGTCGTCCGAGAGCGTGTGTCCGATCTTCTGCGCCAGCGCGGGCCCGGCCGTGGCCAGCGCGCACAGCACGCCCGCGCGCTGCGCCTCCTCCGCGCCCTCCAGCACCGCGCTGGCGCCGGACGCGGGCCATGCTGACCACAATACCACATTATATTCTACTGACAACCAACCATCACCAATATACAGACATAGGTGATCTCTGTTCAACAATCGATTCCGAAAGGTGACTAAGCGGCTTAATGTTTAGCAAAATACCCACGTTGGACATGTCTAGTTTGGTTTATTTTCGGAAACTCCAAAAACACAATTAGGCTCAGTTATTAATTTTGGTCGCTACGATTATTTTTTTTTCACACGCGAATATAATTGTCAGATTTCAGTTAAAAATTATATTATTTTTAATAACATAATCGGCACGTGCAGGGTCGTACGGTTGCTCGCAAGGTAAGCGGACGATCTAATAAAAATTGCAAAAAGTGTCTGGATGCAGGGAGCTTCCTGCAGGCCAGTGTAATGATTCTTGGGGAGAGCAATGTGCAGGTGTTGTCACCTTGGTACTCGTTGACGACGGCTTGGAGCGCGGCGCGGCGCACGGCGGGGCGCGCGTGGCGACACAGCGACGCCGCGCGCGCCACCAGCCGCCGCCGCAGCTCCGCACGCATCGCGCACAGCCCGCTCCCCACCACGTGCAGCGCGTTCTGACATCATACCATACAAGTGTTTCTATGAGTTTCAATTTCACAGCCTAGGCTGAGAAAAATACATCGTGCCTATACACATACATCCCGCTTCATGACAAGAGCAGGGAGGCTCTTGTACAATACAGAAATGTTAGACAATAGTTCGCCAGTATTTGACAAAAGCCTCAGTCAGGGGCTACTCAAAAAATAACTGGCAACACTATGGGAGTAATTTTTTGCGATTGTTATCCCAATTTGAGTCATTGGTCTTACAACACTAAACATGCTATAGATCTTGTAAAGTAGATGAGACTTTGAAGTCACGTATGCCCTGGCAATAGCCAGGACTACACAAAGTTAAGGGAAGAAACGAGCATATACTTAATTTATCTTAAAACATAAAAATAGGTGTAAAATATTATTTATCTCTTTTAGTAATGAATCCTGACCTCTATAAGATCACTATTCTGCATGAACTCTTCAAGATTTACGGTTTCTAAGACATCAGCGGAGCAAGCAGCAGAATCAGGACCCGACAGGAATGATGCCATGATACGAAGACATTTCTGCTTATCCCTGCTAGGAACTTGCGGAAGCAGACTTACAATTTTCCTGCAAAATATATAAATATAGATAGAATCCTGATCAATTGTCCAATACGTAACATAATCGAAAAAATACTTGGCGGTAACCACTGAATTTTTGACCCGTTCAAGTAACGTCATCAATCGTTTAGCCTAAATAGAAAACTAGAAATTAACACAAATACTAACAGAATTATGAACTACGAGACTGGCATCTATATTAAAAGCAAATAATATTTATCGAGAGAGACGTGTTTGACTGACTGGTGCTGTTTCTGATGACGATGATGATGAATTGAGTTATACTAGCGGTAAAGTCGGCTCTACACGTTGGCTGGAACGCCGGCACCGTTTGCTAGGCATCCTTAACCTTTAAAAACCAATATGAGGAAACGAGAAAGAAACCACGCGCCTGCTGCTTACCAACTGTCGCGCCAAGTTTGGACCCAAGCTATTTTTGTAGAGAGGAATTGGACGAGTATGTTCAAAGTGAATGTTAAAGCGCCCTATTACACGTAATACACGCAATATTAAATGAACCTCACTTGAATTGTTGTGTAGTGCAGGCGTGTCCCTCCTTGGCGACGTAGTAGAGCGTGTTGATGTAGTGCAGGTGCGGCGGCGCGGCGGGCGGCAGCGCGGCCAGCGCGGCGCGCGCGCCCGCGTCACGCTCGCAGCCGCGCGCCGCCGCCACCACGCCCGCCAGCGCGCCGCCCAGCAGCCGCACCTCCTGCCCACACAACTGCACTTCAGACGCATGTACGACTGTTATATGCACTAAGTTTTTACCTACCACGGACGTGGAAAACCAGCGGAGCTAGAGCGATGATAGTGTCACTGCGTAGAAATGACACAGATAAAAACAGAAAAGGCGGCATGATACCGACTTTCTTATTCACGCCATCGTCAGTGGTCAAAAGGCATTTACTGTTAAACATGATATGCCTATCAGAAAAATATCCTCAGCGGTTCTTCAAGCAAGGTCTAATTATTCATATTTCAAAACGAAAAAAAAGCCTAAATTGGGACGAATAATAAGAGGACTGTACAGAGTTTTTGATTTTTGAAAATACATGGCGTAAATGTTACCGCTTACTGAAAGAGTTAAAAAAAGGACCAACCAAAAGCTTGCGAACCTAGCGAAGTTCTCTACAAGAATTTTAGGATATGAAATCGGGAAGAAGCATTAGGCCTTATGGTTTATTCCCGCTTGTTTGGTGTCGGATTTTGCCGGCTCCTAGATGTATTGTCAAGTGTTTTACTAGCATACACACCAGTTTAAAAGTTGCCAACTAATATTATAATAATTGTGTTTTGTATTTAAATCAGTTTCTAAAAAAAAGAACGAGTATGTAGAAACTTGAAATAAACTTGAATAAAAATTAGTCAATGAAAACTATAAACTGAATGTAATTTACACGTAATCTAGCCAGCTTTCCTTTCATATAGTAACTTTTTGAAACTATTTGAATGTATCTGTGCAAATTTTTAGCATACTTTAGATATATGTGTGATATTTGGTACAGGATCATACAGTGGAGTGTACTTACATTGTTATTTTCTATGATCCATTGAACCATTCCGGGAATGTACACTTTATTCTTGGTAAGCGTCTGCAGTATCTTCAAGCAGCACTTCAACTTATCTTCAGTTTCATCTGTATAGGGATAATTACGTTCATGTACATATGATCACCCTGTATAATGTCAGATTCAGTCAGACTTTAAACTATACTTTAAACTATACTTTTAACATCTGGTGTTGTATACTACATGGACCTTGTGGAGACTAGGAAGAATTTCCGTGCTTTCCGGCGATTTTGCCATACCTATTATTGGAATCAAGTATAACAGCTTACATATTAGGTCCCATTTAAATGTAATAATCACTATTCCGTGGTGCTTTACAGCTGGCTTCTCTGGCTGTAAATGTCTTTATGCGAGGTTGTTTGCCTCTTTAGTTCATTGTTTTGTCACCCGCTTTATTAGGGAGGGAAGTGGACAATAATTTATTTCCAACTCCTCCTATTAATTTAACTTTTTGATTGATTTCGTTGCGGGTTAAAGACAAGTTAGACATTCCCGGAGACGCGCTGAGCTTCAATGCTCAGTGTCATTAATATGCGTGCCACTGTTGATCCTGGCTTACAGGAGTTGCAGTGGCGGGTGTGAGGGCGGGACAGTCTCCTTAGACTTTAAACTAATCTTACCACAGAAATATCGTTGAAAGAGTTTCCATTCGAAGGTGACCATCGCTCCGTACACCTCAAGCAAGCCGTTCAAGCAGCTCAGCAGCAGCTTGCACGTGTATTCCTGGTGTCGGTTGTTGATAATCGCCAACACTAGGCTCAGCACTGCGGAGGCTAAGTGCTCCCTATCCACACTGTCGGCTTCTACGTCTCGCCAGTGCGATAATGTCGTGAGCTGAAACATACAAAATAACGTGATACAGTTTACGAATGGGTTAAGAGATGGCGCCACGGTCGGATGAATGGTTTATAAATGGCGGTATGGTTCGGTTCACAGTCAAAGAATATGAGGTCCTAATGTAACCTTAATATTATTGATTCACGCAAGCATGTAGTGATCTGGGATCAACCTGCATAATTTATATAGGTAGTTTATTTCTTATTACACGAAAATAACAACCTATGGAATTGCGGTTAAAGATGGTAAACGATAAATGATAACTCACAACGTCTAAATGGACCGAATTGAATGCGTAGTCTTCGGTTGTGTCCACGACGAATTTAAACAACGCCGCCCCCAGGATGCTGCTGTGGGGAGCTAACTCCGCCCTGCAGTCGCTAATAACCTGCACAACACATCTACATTAATAACATAGTAGTTAGATCTAACGCTGACTTGGTTTGATGATGTAATAGAAAAGTTCCAACATCAAACTAAATATGCTGCACCAGACGTTGAGAACAGTATCGTTCATATTAATATTAGGCAATATTTAAAGCCATTTGCCTCCATTACAGCATCTTCACCGATAGAACAATTGTCATTAAACCTAGTTGAATAAAACTTAAACAATTTAACGACTGATTTTAACGATGTCAACGAAGCAAAGGAGATGGTCCAGAAATGTATGGACCTTGGGCCATAGTGCTGTACAGTACATGAAATATAGTTCGTGATATTGGCTTTCGATTTCCGTATTAATTACTGTTATGCGTTGCTTATTAACTTTATACAAAAATAAATATCAAGCCTAGAACAGCAACACTACAAGCAATATGGCGACAATAACGGCCATATTGTTTTGGAATTGCAGCCTGTCAAACATTTTCGTTCTTTAACTGAAATCATGAAATATAAATATATTAATAAAAGTGACGCTTTTAACAACGTATATCATCTTTTGACAACTTATGGACTGTAGTATCAACAGATAAATATATAGAAAACAATTATAAATAGTAGCGGGTTTTTAAAAATAAGATATATGTTCAAGTTAAAGATAATGGATTTGCGCATTTTTGAACGAAATGACAATTAGGCATCATGGAGGACAGATTATCGAAGAAAATATTGCTTCTGTACTAAAACAATCACATTTTTGTATAAAGCCCCCCGTTGTCCAAGAAATCTAAATGTATTTTATTTGAATTCCACATTTTTTTCTAGTATTTGTACTAGACGTACACAATACGGCCCAAAATGAAACATCTCCTTTGATTTCCTAAATGAAGACTTCTTCAGTTAGTTTTGGTGAGTGCATGTAGAGTGTGTGTGTGTGTGACCTGCGCGAGCACGAGCTTGGCGTTGCGGGTGAGCGGCTGGAGCAGCGCGGCCGCCACGTCTCTCAGCCGCGCAGGCAGCGGCGCCGCGCCCGCGTGCCGCAGCAGCGCGCTCGCCGCGCCGTACGCACGCGTCGCCGACACGCTCGTCGCGCGCACCCGCACCCACGCGCTCCACGACACCTCCCGCGCCGCCTGCACCACACCGACTATGACTATCTCTTTATCTCAATTCATCGCTATTTTTCTACAATGTTAATGAGCAATCCATATTTTAAGTAAACGTGCACACTGAACGTTCAACTCCTCGTTGCTCCGTCTCGTACTTTTCTTAGATTGTTTATCGTTTCCAATTTAATATTATCGTTTTCAATCATTTAGATTTGCCAAATATTTATAATACACGATGTCGGCGCGGTCATACCATCGAATAGTTTTACCGACCTGTCCCTGTGCGCTGAGCGAGTGCATGTCGATGTGCAGCGGGTCCTGCGAGAGCGTGCGCAGGAAGAGAAGCGAGCGCGTGAGGCTGCGGGTCAGTGTGCCGGCCGTGCCCGCGCCGCCGCCTCCCGCTAGCTCCTCGGCCGCCACCGTCTGACGCACCGTCGGACCAACCTGAACAAGTAGTACACACATTTTAATACTATTTAGAAAAGAGTTCAGCACACGTTGGAGTAAATATTGACGAACACATGCATGTATTAATATCGAAATATGAAGCTATCGAACAACGACTACATTACTTTACGTCTTCTATTTATGTTTAATGGGTATTTTACGGCTAAAATCGTGTTAATAAACAAAATACAAAATGTAGTGACCCTTTGGGTAGGCAGTGGCAAGTCGTGTTCCTCGTCGGGGTCGACGAGCGTGTCCCAAAGCGCGGGCTCGAACAGCGGCTTGTACAAGTTTTCAGCGGGCAGCCGCCGCCGCAGCGCCGCGCCCGCGCACGCCAGCGCCGCGCACCGCGCCGCCCTGCACCACACACTGCTGCACTACACCATACACACTACACACTCCGCTCACACCACGTAGTCGACCCTTAGTCATTAATATTTATCATTAATTATTTATCTTAATAATTAATTAAAAACCAAAATAATTTACTGTTTATTGAATTAACATAAGTTTAAATAAACAGCGGGTAGTACGTCGATAAACTAATAGACACTGTGTATTTTTATGTGCTAACGTATCGAAGAGTATAATGCGAGGTGATAAGCCAAAATAATTTTAATGCGTAAAACAAATGTGGCAAATAATTTGAGGGATACCTGGTGGTGTGTTTGAGGAGTCGGTCGGCGGCGGGCGGGCAGGTGACGTGCTTCAGGAACTTGACGGCGAGCGTGACGACCTCCCGCAGCACGTGCCACGGCTGCTGCGCGCCGCGCTGCGAGTTCAGCCGCGACGTGCTCAGCTCCAGGCTCGGAGTGGACAGCAGCTGCCGGAGTACGAGCACACGTACTATTATTGTCCAAAACTAGATTAATCAACTAGAATACATATTCTATTATACCGGTCCAATAGTATCAGCATTTCAATTATTTTCAGCCAGTCCTACCATGGGAGACCCACCTGTTCCGTTTCTCCATTATCGAATGCGACTTGCAGTATGGAAAATGCCACGGTAAAGTCTGTGAGTTGTATGAGGTACGCTTCTCCTGGCGCCGGTCTCAACTGACGGCCGTCGAACTTTTTCAGAATATCCGCAACCACATCTGGTAAGTATTGCTCACAGAACGAAGAGGTTGAATGTCTGAAATTATAAATTATAATTGCGAATTAATTTGTCCAAATAGCCGATACTTGCGTATCTAGTCGTAATTAAATGCATTAATTATAATCTCGGTTGCGCCAATGACTAGACGCCAACCGTGAAACATTAAACTGTGGGTTTGATCCCCGCTCTCAAACACATATTTGTGCGCACACTATAATGCACTATAATGCACAGTGACGTCACTAATTTTGTTTTGCATCCCTTTTCTATTACCTTCACTACAAGATTTAAAACGTTTCTAACTTGTTTAATTCTGAATGGATTTACAAAATTCTTTGTTTGCTAGATTTTGGATATGGATACTTTTAGATTAATACAATAAAAAAAATGAGTCAAATACCCTATTCTTGTTGTTCAATGTTAAGGAGGATGTTTGGAGGCCGAAAAGCGACTCGTAGTTTCTTATATCCAGGACACAAGACTGATATGTGTATGTGTTTTAGTCGAGATGAAAGTGACCTGAGCAGCGGCAGGTAGAGTCGCTCGCACACGCCGCGGGAGCGCGCGCCCCAGCAGCGCGAGTACAGGCGCTCGTACACGCCGCGCTCGCCGCGCAGCGCCGCGCTCGCCATGCAGCAGCGCAGCGCCTCCACCCACCAGCCCTCCGTGTCGTCACCTGCCCTCACCACACTCTATTATTATTATTCATATAGACAGACACATTCTGTTGTTCAAATCGATGGAAACTGCCATTTTTATAGTCCAATATTACTATTATTAAATTTCGTGGTAGGAGAAACAGAAATGAAAGGTGTAGGTTTTGTTGTTGACTGGAGTATGTAGGTATGAATGGAGTTGTGTAAGGTTAGTACCGTCGGCGAGCGTGGCGATGATGTCGATGATGGCAGGGTGTGCGTCGGGCGCGTGGTCCAGCAGCGCGCGGAACACGGCGTTGTGCTCGCCGCGCAGCTCGCGCAGCCGCGTGGGGAGCTGCGCCGCCACGCGCCGCACGCACGCGCTGCAACCCACCACGTGCACTCATTCACAACACTGCCTACCATCATACAGACTGCCCACATACAGACCTACAATTTAATGCCACTACTTTTTACGCCACTCGACTTCAAGATAACAAAAAATGTATCGCATTACGCGTTCTACCTGTCTGAAGGCTGGCATAATCGTATTGACCGAAGAAAGATTACCATCGTTTAGATAGATTTTTTTCAACTTGCCGTCAGATGGATTGCAATCACTATCGTGACAATATAAGCATCCTCACATGTAAGCATCTCCGGGAGGAAGAACGCCCATCACCTTGAGCATATCACTCAAGTTGTCCGTCTCCATCTGCTCCACAGCCCAGCGCATCGGCGCCGACTCCGGTGCTAAGTTCTTGGGTAACCTCCGCATGTCCTGCAGTAGCGCCACCTTACGACTGAACGATACCTGCCTCTCGTAAATCGGCCACGACTGAAAATCAAACATTTTTCAATAAACAATAAAGTGTTAAATTCAATGTCATATAATACACAGCGGTAGGCAGAAAATGTGAATGAATTTGCTTGATCCTGATATACCACATACACTTCATCCACTTTCAAGAATTTTATTGCCGTAGGGTTGACGTCCTTGCCGAATCTTCCATTCACACTCGCCTTTCGCATTATACTATAGTACTGAAAACACGATATGTACCTTGATTCATTTAGTGCTTACCTGTTCGACGAGGTCCAGTACATCATCACAGAACTCCGGCGGACACTTCCTCTGCACGTACCAGTTCACGGCATCATTCAGCAGAACACTGCACTTGCACATATCGCTCTCCACCAAAACGTACGGCTTGCGCAAAAAGTACTGGAACAACACGCTCATGTGCGCCCGACAGAACTTAGCAACATTCTCGTCGCGAGCGTCGTCAGCCATCCCTTGAGCATTCACAATTAACTCCTTGATGCCAGCCTGCGTTAGACAACGCATGCCCACTTCCAGCAAAGGAGTTGGGAATTCCACACTTTTATACCACATTTTCAAGAGCAGGTGCGGCCATTGTTTCATGTACTCCTTGTTTTCATCGTCGAGTCCACCTCCAATATAAGTGCACACGTTCAGAGCGATCACAAAGTCTTCGTACTCTGTGTTGAACTTAGCTTTCTCGAGGTCGCCAGTAATTTGCTCCAGCAACTCCTTTGACAACCAACTGCTTACGCTCGAAGTAATTTTTAACGCCCCGCTCGTTTTCGTGTACACTTTTATACACGTCACTAAAGGTTTCTTTACACGTCTGATGATTTTTGGAGTCAGGTTTGATATGATATTGGTTATGAGTTGAATTGTTCGCTGAAAAAAAATATCACTATAGACTTATTTCAAAGCGCTAAAAGAGTTTACGACGAGTTTTTACGACGATGTTAACATAGAAACATAAGACATACAATTTATTTAAAATATAAATAGACTGTATTGCATTTGCTAAATGTCTTAAATATAACTAATTATTTGTTTGAAGATAATACTAACATCAGCGTGGTCTGCGAGCAAATAGTCAGCAAACTCCTCCAAGTACATTAAAAACACTTCCACTTGGAACCAGTCGCCCACATCTACTTCCCGCGTCAGCACCTCATAAACCAACTTTTCACCGAGGTTTTTCACGCCAATTTTACTCGCCTGCGTTGCCACGTACAGCCTCTTCACACTTACTCCAACGAAATCCGCTTCTGTCATACCCAGACGATTTACCACGTCCAAAACTTTGTTCACAGTTAATTTGTAAATTCTTTTCCCGTTAATGTTTGTAACTTCTCTTCCATCGCCTATTATGGCTTCCATTAAAGCACCACGGAGTTCGTTCAGTGTATTTTCTTCGAATAGTGCGATTTTATCGAAAAACGCTTTAAAAGCTGCGTCAAATGTAGCAAGGGAGATGACTTCGAACATGCTCGCTGTACTCGTTAAGATCTCGGGCAGGAATCTTTGCGACAGATCGTTGTTATCGTCTAGTGCTCCAAGGAGCGACTCAATTAGATCCACTCCGGTACGTTTTGACATATCTGTAATTAAAGTGTTTTTAATAAAACCATATAATTGTTATTCGAGACTGATTCCTATATTCAATATATTGGATACAAGAGGTAAAGACTAATTTTGCGTGTGAAGATTAAAAAGTTAAATATTTCTTAAAATGATGTGGTCCAAGATGTTTTCCAAATTATACTTGCATACATAAAAAAATATATAACATAAATAAAAGACATAGAATTAGAATGGCATCTTGATGTGCTTTTTATTATTTAAATGTACAGGTGGAACAAAATTTGTGGCTTAAAAGGGGTTATACCGTCGCCATGTGTAGAATATGTAAGTATAATAATGGATATAAAAATAAGAAATAGTCACAGTCGTTGCATTGTGTGAGCGCGAGCGCGTGGTCGAGCGCGGCGGCGAGCAGCTCGTCCGCGGCCGCCAGCGCGCGCGCCAGCCCGCCGCACAGCACGCGCCGCGCGCCGCGCCGCCGCTCCCAGCGCACGCACTGCCGGCACACGCACATACTGCACTCACTGCTTGTTGTGATAGTAGTTCATAAAGTTCTGTTCTAAAAGTTCATTCATACCTATTTTTTTCATACGAGATCAATATGGTGCAAAAATAATTTGAATGACTTCTCGAGAGACATTTTTCTTTAAGCATCGGATATGCTATTGTAATACATGATGATGACAACAAAAAACACACGAAAAACATAAATTGTTAATAGGCACATTTATAATGTATAGTGGGCAGTGTGTACTGACCCGCACGACGTGTTGCAGCGCCTGGTCCGGCGCGGCGGCGGCGAGCGCGGCGCACGCACGCAGGCCGCGCGCGCCCCGCGCCTCCGCACTACACAACACCTCCGCCATCCACGCCTCTGCCAATCAACACCATCATCAACCTACACATGTCGGTGATAGAAGCTTGCTTTATAACGTCGTTGTACAGGACTGCCTCGATGGCGTAGTTGTACTACGGTACGATTACAAAGCTGAGGTCTCGGGTTCGAATCCTAGGTCGGGCAAAGTGATATTGGGTTTTTCTATTCATTATCAGCCCGGAGTCAGGAATATGTGCCCGATATGGCGATAGGCTCGCTCCCTATCACTTCATGGGACGGAACATACAAGGCGAAATGTGGGTGTCCTGGTGGCGCCTCTGCCTACCCCTTCTGAGATAAAGGCGCGAGTTTATGTATGTATGTATGTACGAAACAGTAAAAACAGTACCGTTGTAATACTAAAATCCCAAGTCAAGGGACAACTTTGTTTTGAATCAGGTTGCCGATAGACGAGTATCCTTTTCCTCACCCCATCCTTGTTCCTTCCCATTCCCCTTTCATTTTAAAAGGCCATGAGCCATGGGCGCCGTTCACTTACCATCAGGTAAGTCATTTGGTGGTTCACTGGACTTATGCAATAACAAAAAAATATGTGCGAGGTTGTGTGAGATGAAAATCTCTCGACGGTGGATACTCCATTAACTACCACGTGGTGCGTTGTAATCTCTTTATCTGAGGATATATAAAAATGACACATGTAAAAATAACCATTCATACTTACTGTCGGCACACAAGACGGCCAGAATGCTGCGCAGCGCGTCCGGATCTTCTTCAGCTGCCGCCAACTGGAGCGTCTCCCGCAAGTCGAACTATCGACAAGAAAATGAAATCCTCAGCGGTTTTACGTCAACCATGTATGTAAAAAAAATATTTTTTATTTTATTTTATTTATTACCGCATAATATGTTTCTTTTTTTAAAATCATCAGTTTCGATACCTCGCTAGGATATTGATTTTTCAAAAATCAAGTATGCAATTTTAGTTCTCGTCAAAATCAGGCTCATAACACCTTTTCACTATTCCTCAGTTTTGGATTTGGTCATCCACATGAAAAATTCACCCTGTATACTTACACTGTAAGTGCTGCCATCACTCGGATTCTGCAGGTTGAGCACGAGTGGTTCGTGACTGCCGACCACTTCTGAGCTAGTTAATCCATTTCTGATGTTCTCACCTTTACCTGTAAAGATTGATACGAGTTAGAATACACCGGGTGACGGTGAAATTTTCGATGTCAGTTAATCTTGTTTTTTAATGATACGAAAGTCGTATTTTATTGACCGCCTCTACAGTTGAGAAGTCAACCGTGACATAATAGTATAGGAGCTAGCAACGTTTGGAAAGTAAGAATTTTAGGTCAGCTGATTTTGTGATATGTCGTCCTTCTTGCACTTTCGGTTAGAGTCTGGGCTATCTGGCTGGCGGTAGCGGTTGCGTTCTTTAGTGCGCATCCTACCTGTCCAGGTAATAATCCTGGATTTTAAAAACATTTTAGAAGGCGTAATTTTTAATTTTTTGTTTTATATAAGTCTACCTGACATACTTTTTTTATTGCCAGACATTTTTGACAATGCTAACTATGTGCCATACGCGATTTATTTTTTATTTTTTATAAAAATTTCAAAGTATTTTATAATGTCTGTAATTTTAATATTATGTTATTTAAAGATAAGAAAAACTTAAAATAAATTTGCCAGACATTAATTCGATTGTTAAGTCTTGAATTAAAATGAAAAAGTCATGAAAGTATTAGCATCATCAGTGATTTGATCTTGTTCTATTTGTTGTGTTATTGAGTTTATGCTAGGTAGTGTGGTTGTTTGTGTTGACGCATGAGTGGACCCCTGCGCGGTTAACATATTATTTTTCAGGATTTGGCCTGATCCAATATTTTCCGTATCGGTGTTTATGGGTTCGGTGCTATCAACATTAGAAGATATTAATGACTCAGAAGTACAATTGTTAACTATTAGTGGGGGCTGGTTGTCTCTCATTTCTTCTTTTAGTTTTTCCGAAACTTCCTTTTTTATTCTGTTTATGACTTCGTCAGACAATAGTTTATTACGAATAATGACTCTTCTTTGATCTGCGATTCTTTGAGCGGATACATTTAACTGTGGATATTTTAAAATAAACTGATCGTGTAGTTTCTTGCAGTACATGGTTTTATCTGTTTCTAAGTTGGTAACATAAAAGTATGTGTGCATGATAAAAACATTAATATCATCACTCCATTTCATGCGCACTCTTGGCTTACCAGCCTTGGTGGTCGTAGGTTGAATAGCTTGAGCCTCCTGCGAAACACTCTCGGCTGGTGTAGCTGCACCATCACAGCTACTCCTACTATCTTGTACATCTACAATATCGGCTGTAGTCCTTGAGGACATTCCCCTACCCCCCGCGTCCCCGACTCCCACCCAGCCGTCCAGCCGGGAGTCACTGGCTAGCATGCTGTCACGCCCGTGGCCAGCTACAGACGTGCCCCGACGATCACCCTCGGGTAGCGACCCTATACGTACATTTCTTTTACGAGTCTCCACATTAATGGGTTACCTTTGCCTTGTTTGCCGTGTAGGTTTAAGTTATACACTTTGCCCGCCCCCCACGTGGTCTGGTGTTCGACACGGACGTAAGGTAGGATTTTGGGGGGCTTATTATTATTATTATTATTTTTTTTTTATTATATGCAGAATGAAAAGTCATTTACTGTCGTAATGGTTCTCTGTATCATTCTCGACTTATTCTGCAACTGACTCTCTCGGACTACTAGCATTATACTGCAATACTTTTCATGACTTTTTCATTTTAATTCAAGACTTAACAATCGAATTAATGTCTGGCAAATTTATTTTAAGTTTTTCTTATCTTTAAATAACATAATATTAAAATTACAGACATTATAAAATACTTTGAAATTTTTATAAAAAATAAAAAATAAATCGCGTATGGCACATAGTTAGCATTGTCAAAAATGTCTGGCAATAAAAAAAGTATGTCAGGTAGACTTATATAAAACAAAAAATTAAAAATTACGCCTTCTAAAATGTTTTTAAAATCCAGGATTATTACCTGGACAGGTAGGATGCGCACTAAAGAACGCAACCGCTACCGCCAGCCAGATAGCCCAGACTCTAACCGAAAGTGCAAGAAGGACGACATATCACAAAATCAGCTGACCTAAAATTCTTACTTTCCAAACGTTGCTAGCTCCCGTACCATAAGAAATTGCAGACGCACCCGCACCGAAACAAGCGTTTGTATGACCCTTAAATATTTCTTTAACATCTGAGTGTTCTGAGAGCAAGACGCTTTTGATTTCTGATGCCCACGAAACACATTTGTATATTACTATGTTGTCAGGGCATGTGTATCGTTGTCGGATGTAATAAAACAATCGTACTCAATAAAACTTAAAATTCTCTAATTATATCAGCCCATATATCTCCCACTGCAGGGCACGGGCCTACTCTACAATCGAGAGAATCGATTGAGAGTGGTTAGGCCATATAGTCCACCACGCTGGCCTAGTGCGGGTTGGCGGACTTACATACCGAAGAAATGTCCGAAAAGTAAGAGGTGTGCCCTGGGATTTGAACCCGCGACGACCGTGAACATGTAGGCAGCCGCGTCTGGTCCGTTACCAACAGGCCATCACGCCAACTTATAATTATTTCTTCAAAATTATTTATTACGTGTTCGAAACACCAGACAGTCGGGTCCGTTTGTGATTGTTGAGTGTATTTAATTAATAAAAGGCTGATTTACATTAGTCGCATAAAATAATTTTACAAATAAAAAAAAAAAAAAAACTCCAAATGTTTTTATAAAAATTCTGAATTGCTTTGCAGGTTGGTAACATATGGTGTTTAATCACGTACCAAGGAACATAAACACCTCCCTGCTGAGTATTCTGTCGTGTTTGCCATTCGCCCCTCTTCTCATGTGTAGCCTTTCCACTTGGCGCAACGTCTGCAAATATTAAATCGTATAAATTATGAATTATTGTAAAAAAAATAAACTATTCATAATTTATTGTGACTACAATAATGGACACTTGCCTTAAAAATTCGTACATTAATATAACTAAACTTTACAACAAGATGGCGCTATGAACATGCGGCTACGTCCTTTTACAACAATACAAGATTTCTGTAAAAAAATAATGTGCAAAAAGTGACAAAATTATATTTAACGAGACGGAGATTTATAAAAAATATAGTTTAGATCCTACAGTGTGAAATACATATTTTCAGTAATTCTATAGACTGCCAAAATCATTACATCATTACTATTGTCTTATCGCCCTAATCGGAAAAAATAAAAAAAATAATAAAGCACAAAGTGACCTGCGTCAAAACATCTGGGTCCAACTCCTCCCTGTGGCTGGACAACAGAGCGTCCAGCTTGTGCAGCGCGCCGCACAGCACGCGCGGCTCCGCGTCGCGCCGAGACAGCGTCATCTGCACACAACGTTATACCACAAAACATGACGATAAGTTAAATATTACTAAAAACATCGTCACTTTTTGGTGAGCACACAACGTTATACCACAAAACATGACGATAAGTTAAATATTACTAAAAATATCGTCGCTTTTTGGTGACATTTTTAATTGCATTGTTTTTAAAATCACTAAAACTACCACTTATCACCTGGCTATGTTTTCGGTCGCAGTCTGGAAACATTTACAACAACATACACTTTTTTTTTAAACTGACACGGCTGTGACTGCGTTGCACCTGATGCTAAGCGCAATGCCGTCCAGATAGAGCATCGAATGGGATCAGACGGTGGTCTCATGCCATTCGACACAATTATGCCGGCCCATGCAACTGCTAAGAAACGTGAAGTTTCTTCATAATAAATGCAGTGAGCTGCACTAAAAAATATAATCAAGAGAGCGATCCAAATGTTTGAACAAAAAAATATTGTAATATCGCTTTTTATGGCTCTGTCTCTGTCACTCCTACCACTTTCAGTATTGTATTTTACTAAATAATAAATGCAATAGATATTCTATTGACTATAATTTCTGAGACTTCTTAACATAAGTGACGAGAATACTATATTAGAACACTTATCAATATAAGTAATAAGGCATGTATGGAGCAATAATAAATAATAAATAAATAAATACACCCAACAGTCACATACATAGTCCTGACCCCACACTAAGATCGAGTCTTGTGTCGCGGGTATCAGAAACTACTAGAGACTTTTCGGTCTCACAAACACCCAGACCCGAAACAAATACCTGTGGATCACACAAATATTTGTTTCGGTGCGGGGATCGAACCCGCGGCCCCTCGTTTCACAGGCGGCCTCTAACCAACTGCGCCACGGAGGCTGTCGAATGTAAGGATAGTGGTACTAACGTGCACAGCCTTCAGCACGTCAGCCACGCGGCCCCGCCACGCCGGCGCCTGCACCAGCGCCGCGCACGTCTCATCCAGCAGCTCCTCCTCCACACACGCGTCCACGTCCAGCAACTGAAACAACACAACTGTATGAAGATTGCTTGCTTTTTTGTGAGACTGTCCCGCCCTCACACCCGCCACTGCAACTCCTGTAAGCCAGGATCAACAGTGGCACGCATATTAATGACACTGAACATTGAAGCTCAGCGCGTCTCCGGGAATGTCTAACTTGTCTTTAGCCCGCAACGAAATCAATCATAAAGTTAAATTAATAGGAGGAGTTGGAAATAAATTATTGTCCACTTCCCTCCCTAATAAAGCGGGTGACAAAACAATGAACTAAAGAGGCAACAACCTCGCATAAAGACATTTACAGCCAGGGAAGCCAGCTGTAAAGCACCACGGAATTGCTTGCTTTTATACATCCAACAGTCACACGCTTATTTCTGTCCCGACAAGTTTTGCATCGTGTCAAACACTACAAGAGCATGTTATTTTCACAACACCCAAGCCCTTAACCAAATATTTGTAAGCGATACAAATAATAAATTCGATGCGGAAATCGAACCTGCGGCTTATCGTGTCACAGCCGGATCTCGATGAAAAACTCCTATCAATATTGAAAACGGTTCTAAATTAAGCGTAAAATGAGAAAAATGTACATATTCTCGGATATTTCAAACATATACAAATTAGATATTATTGTAATTTATCAGAATAGTAACAATACCACAGGTAAAGTTGCAAAATTAGACATGTGCGCCAATAGACCTGGTAGAAGGCTGCTTGCAGTGGCGCGGGCACGTGTGCGGCGAGCGCGCGGCCGGCTCGCAGCAGCGCGGGCGCGCCGAGCTCCCCGCGCGCCGCACACAGCGAGCGCACGCCCGCCAGCACGCGCGCGCACCACGCACGCGCCTCCGCCACGCCCTCGCGCGCCACGCCCACCACGTGCGCGCACAGCTGCGCCGCCAAGCACAGCGACTCCGGCACGCACTGCACCACACAGACTACATCATAACAATCAGTTTTATCCTGACAAAATATGTCACGTAAACAATGTCACATATGCTATTAAAATATTTTGGAAAATATCGAAATTAATATGTAGCACGCTTTGAATCGACAACACCACAATTCATACCTCATACTCCTCCTCTAAGAACATTTCTAGCAACATGGCCAGGTACTCCATGAAGTCCTCGAATATCAGCCTGGAACCTTCGAGAATCTTGGTGTCTTCGCCACAATTGGAGTCTAAGATGAAGGTCCAGAGAGGCTCAAATCTCTCGAGAGACGCGGCATCTTGGCACGATTCCGTTGTAAGGAAAACCACACAGGACTAAGGAAAAATAAATTGGGCATTAACTTGGATAGTCCAATTCGAATTTTCAAACTAATAAAATACTTGTGTGTACTTGAAAATGAAATACATTTGCTGTTTTACCTTTCTGATGTCCGCAGGCGCTGCGAGTAGATTATAAACAATAACTTCCTTGCGCTTAGAGGCCGGCAAGTTTGTAAAGAACATGATGGCCGTTTGCAGAAGTTTTTCGCTGTCTTGTACATTGCATTCCAGTTGCCAAGCAACCTGTGAAGAGATATAGTAAAAGCTTAAAAACAAAACGACACAATACGAGCTAGTTCTTAACCCTATTTGATTGATAAGGAGTTGAACTACCTGAATGTCGATTGCGGCGTTACGGATGTTGCGCTGGGGCAGCAGCCCAGGGCTTTAAAAATAATAGTGCCTCGCTGGCAGTCCCTTTTTGTTTTTTGGATAGGTAATAATCTCGCCACGCACGGCCTCGTATCACCCAAATCACTTGTATCGCCCTAGTAATTTCGCCTTAGGGCCCCATTAATGTTTTTATGAATGTTGCTGCGTATCCTGGGATACGCGTATTGTACACGTTGTGCTTACGTCATCAGCCACGTCCATGGTGACTTCTCCGCGGCGCAGCTCGAACTCGAGTACGTGCATGTCGCCGCCCACGTGCGCCGCCCACGTGACCCCGCCCCGCCGCCGCGCCAGCGCCAGCACACGCAGCGCCGTGCTCCGCGCCCGACCAGGCGCACTCAGGCGCGGTGCCACTTCCTCATCAATCATTTTCTACGAAGAACATATTATGTATAACATATCATTTTATTTTTTAAATAAAATAAATCATAATGATTTGATAATACATCAAACGTGGAATGATTACTTACACGTAAAAAGGGTAAAATTGATGTTGCATCAAAGCAATATGATTTAGCGAATATTGCAGCATGGAACTTCTACAAAGCCCAGCCAACTAATTCCATAAACCAGCACAAAGTTTCAAGTTAGTTTATAGACAGTCAATCGGGCTGTACGTTAAGATGAGTCCACATAATGGATTGGCTATGTCACCTGAACGGCGGTTGTGGTCTGTCCGGGCATGTAGAAGATGGCGTGGTAGATGGCGCGCAGCGCGGCGGCGGCGGCGGCGCCCAGCGCGCCCGCCAGCGAGCCCCACAGCGCGCGCCGCAGCCGCGCGTCCGCACGCAACTCCGCCACGAACATCGCGCCGAACCGCGCCAGAATCTGCAGCACCACTGCCACACACACGGATATAAACCATCTGCACCCGCGTTCACTACACTTTTCACAACCACATTTTTTCAAATGTCTACTATGTATGTATTTTAGAAATACGTGCAAGGTTTAAGTTCAAAGCAAGTTGATATTGTTCACGAAGCTGTGGCTCCGTAAAGCAGAGCGCGCAGGTCTCTTAACTTAAGACGGAAGTTCAGATAATGTCGGCCACAACATTGATCTGGACAAAAAAAAACAAAACAGAAGCGATTTGTATTGTATTTGCTGCTTTACTCACTCTCCTCGCACTTCGGCTTGTCGAGACACTCCGTGGTGAGTTTGGTGTAGAACAGCCCGCGAACTTCTTGCGGCAGATCGAAGTGCTTGAACATACCCGCCAGCGCTTGCAGCACGCTACATTTCACGGTCGGCTAAAACATCAGGGAGATAGGTACATTATAACCTAAAGCATGCAAAGCTGAGGGTGTATAGTATGCGCCATTAGATACCTTACTGAGCTTGTTTTTAAAGAATGGTCATAGATAATACACTATAATATAGGAAAGTGTAGGATAGACGCGATTTGTTCAAGTCTAATCATGAAAACTCACTCCAGTAAGCCTATGGTCAGCAGTAGACGGCGAGAAACGGAAATAATGACTTCACATTGTAGTCACTTACCGAATTATCACCCAGCAAATTGTTGCTTAAAAATATCCTGAATATGATTTCAGCTTGTTCTTCCACTTCGACAGGATGGTACTCGCATAAAGTACCTGCAAAATAATAATAATTTTATTGAATTAACAATTCATACTAATTAATTAATTTTATGGCCCTGAAATGTTGTGCACAAGCAATAGTGTAAAACCTTATGAAAATACGCATAAGTAACCCATGTTATTCGCAAGTCGCTTACCGACGAGCAGTGCCAGCTTGGACTTGTTGGTGGTGGTCCGCGCCAGCTCGTCCACGTACTGCGCAGCGCCCTCTGCGCCCGCCGCCGAGCGCCGCGCCACCTCCGCGAGGCACGCCAGCGCGTCGTTGCGCGTCTCCTTGTCGAACGACAGCTTGCACACCTGCCGACCAAGCACCGACGCGGCTGCTGTACCCATTCACGATACTGGCGGGTTACCACTTAACACGATATTCGATATATCGTGCAATTCTTCGTATTGAAATCTACTCCTAGCGACTTAGTTTTTACTAAAATGTCGGTGGATATTCTCTATATGACACTTGTCAGCAATGTTGAATCGCTCAACAGTTGATATAAGTGAAAACGAAGGCACTAGAAGTAGGTTTTATAACGAGGAATCGCACGATACATCGAATATCGTTGTTTGTAGTATATCGGCGCTGCACACATACGAGCGAGAGGGAAGATAGTGTGACTGTCACGAGTGAACGAGATAAAATAAAAAAAAGCGGTATCCTATTTTTATATTAAACCCATTTTGTCAGCAATGTTCTCTATGGTATATCTAAATAACTACAGCTGTTTTTCTACAGCGAAATTGTACTATTATTTCATACACATTTTTTTCATATACTCATATGATTTCATACACATACCTCTAAGCAGTGCAAAATTTTATTACCTCGACTATGTCTGCATAATGTGATTCCATGGCATCTCCAACCTTGGTCATAAGTTCGGAGAGATGTTTGAAAGCACTTCTAATTGGTTTGTGCCATGCCTCATCCGCACGGTTAATGGATATTAAGCTCAGCATGTTCACTGGTTCATTTAGCAATGTGTGTACCAGCCACTCTGTAAGAGACAAAAAAATTACCTACGCGAAACAGTGCATCTAATGTTTCCACTTTGTAATTTTCTCCGTTTCTATCATTATCATCATAATCATTACCATTATTATTAGACATAAAAAGTCAAGCAACTGATCTTAGACAAGACACTTTGCAGAGTCCTTAGAGTGACTAATAAGTGGCAAATACATGATCAACATGTAGGACCCAGTATATTTGTAACATATAAGTACCTGTTTCAAATGGTGCTAGGTCCTCTTTGAACACATGTTCAAGGGTCTCCAAAGTTCTTGTAAATGTCCTCTGATCCACAACAGTTGGGTACTGGTGCACAAGTGATTCCCATCTCTCCATTTTTGTCTATTAACTGAAATATGATACTATAATTTAAATGATTTGGTAGCAAACAATAGCAGGGTTAGGGTTGGCACATTTGGGAAAATGCCAAGGGTGTCGGCAATAAAAATATTCAGGTCTAATTAATGTTTTCACATGGGCCACTGTGTGTGGAGATTGTTACAACCATCCTGCAATTATCAGTCTTTAGAAATTTCTTTTAAATGTATTTATACGGCAATAAAAAAAAAAAAAAAAAAAAAAAAATTTAATATTTGAAATAAATAATACACACACCCGACCTGTTATTATGCTTATCTAATAATAAGATAATATAAAAAGGCAATGTTATATGTTCCTTTTCGGAACATTGAACTCCAGTAGAAACAGGCACATAGTTGATGAAAAACAACTTATACAATTCTATTTTAATGCTGAAAACTGATGGCAGTTTAATCATGGGGCTTATGTAGCACATGTTACAGACTTTGAGGTCATGATAATATACCTATTTTGAATTCTATGGATTGTGCAGTTTTTTCTTATCACGAAAACAATAACCCTGCACTACAATGTGCTATGAGCCCCACACCGGCAGTAATACCTAGAATTATTAGATCATGAGTATACTAGCAGTATAGCATAGGGTAGCCTATACCACATAGTTAATGCCATCCAGGATCGAACAAGATTGAGGAACATCACATATGGTCGCCATCCTCAGCAATGGGAAACAATGAGAAAGAATACTAGCAGCGTATACAGAAATTAATTACATTAACAACATTGATCTCTAAAACAATCTTTTTCACAATGTTTACAGTTTATCCAGTATTGTGTTATAACTTCAAACAATTATTATCTATCGATTTGCATTCCAAACGACGATAAACTTGGGCCCTACAATATCTAAGCGGCATTACTTTTGCTATGTATAAAAACAATTGAAGTATCTTTAACTGACACTAAATATACGTGTTAATAGTATAGTCACAAATATAATATTAACAGAATAATTATACACACATAAATAGGGAATACAGTGAAGCGTACTTATAAGTTAATACACCAGTAGTTTTTATATTCACAAACTTACTAAAGTGATCGTTCACTTATTTTTGTAAACGATTTATGACGATCAAGTACTAAACAAGTTTATAAACAGTATTATTCAGTCTTGACCCAAACTTTTCACTTTCAATCACATATTATCTTTACCGCCTTTGGTCAAGTCAACTCCACAGAGTCAACTCATTACTGCAAAGTCAAAAGTGCAAAATGTCAAAATTGGCCGCGTTCCACTAAGCGATCGCGACGCGACGCTCAAAACACTCATTAGGTCATTCCAGTAAGCGTGGGCGGCGCTTGCGATCGTTACACCATCCCTTATTAGCTATATTAGAATGTAAATTGATTTATATAATCAACTTAAATAGAATATTAAAAAATAATTAAACATTTTATTTAAATATAAATTAATTTGACCAATAATTAGTACCCATAATATTATTTCACTTTATTAAGTTTATAATCTTAACTTCTTTTAGCTTTTTCTTCTAACTTGCCATTCATTAACGCTCAAAACGCCCCCGGACCCGTTACACAACGCTCGCAAACAAGTGGAACGAGAAAAATCGCTTTCGTGAGCGTGGATGTTGAGCCTATGGACGTATTATACAAACAGGACTGCGCACTCTGATCGAGAAAACGAGTTGAGCAAGAGTTGTTGAGTGGAGGATTGTGTCCCGCGCTAATAGGGTGACCATCGGTCTCACAAAAACCCAGACCCGAGACAAATACTTGTGGGCTTCACAAAAACTTGTCTCGTTGCGGCGATCAAACCCGCCGCCTCTCGTTTCACAGCCGGCGCTAACCAACTGCGCCACGGAGGCTGCCGAAAAAAACGTCTATCTATGGCTATCTTATCAAAGAATGGCAGCTGCGCGCAAATTTCCAACATTTATGATATCTACAACTAAATTAAATTTCTGAAAGTTCTGGTTGGGATCATCGGTCCTTGACAAGTGTGCAAAATTTCAAGCCAATCAATCACTTACATACATACATACATACAGGCGAAGCTAATAAAAGCGTGTTAAAAAGATTTGAGATAGGGTTTTTTTATGATCACAGTAGCGAAAGAAAAGAGACACAGACCTCTAAGTAGGTACTACCTCGCTCGGCTGGTTTTGCCTCCATGTCTTTTATCATAGCTAATTAAACCTTATTCCACAGGCAAAAGTGTAATTTCAACAGAACACTATTTCGTGAGTGCGCAGTCCTGTTTGTAAATACGTCCTTGGTTGAGCCTCAAGTGGAACCCGAAGAGTGGAACGCAAGGATTGAGATCAATGATTAATATCTGTGATTAATATATTATGTAGCATCTCTACTTAATCTGTGTATATTATCTAATGGTGAAAGAATGTTTTAATTTGGTCCTGTAGTTTCAGGGCCGATTCAATGCAATTTGCAAACAAACAAACCATCAAATCTTTCCTCTGTAAACTTGTGGTATCGTAATTTCAGAACGAAAACATGTATAGCTCAAATAAGTTAAATAGTAGGCACCACTGACGAGGCGCCCTCAGAAATTCCTACCGATCAATACCTAATTACCTACCTACATGATATGGCAATATTTTTTTGCTATTTGTAATGTCAACGTCAAATATTTCGTCATAAAAATACGATTGAGTGATTGTATTGAGTACTTGTTGTAATAATTAATTAGAGTAAATTATAGTTTTCATTCAAGCTGGCATCAAAAAGGCTTTTGCTCGTGGGCTTCCGCAATTTTTCACCGACTCTGTCATATCGACCCAACTACAATAGGTTAGAATTTTTATACCTTGTTTTGCATTATTTTGATGTCTCCTTTTTTACATTTTTCTTCTTTATGTTTCTTAGCTTTTTTAAGTGGTCTTATGTAGTAGTGTGAAAATTCTGTTTTGCAACAAGTGAGTTCATATTGGATAACATATATGAAAGAAATATTAGGACAAACAATTTATTGAACAATTGAACAATATGTGATCCATAGTTATAACCAAAATGCAAATAAAAAAATTGATTGCAATTATTATTGCAATCAACATAAATCAATATAATTATCTAAATTTT
Source organism: Deilephila elpenor (assembly GCA_949752805.1). Lineage (NCBI taxonomy): Eukaryota > Metazoa > Arthropoda > Insecta > Lepidoptera > Sphingidae > Deilephila > Deilephila elpenor. Next base: position 4,483,307 of record OX457094.1, on the reverse strand, counting down.
ATTTTTACCATAAAGATTGTCAACAAGGCCAAGTCTAAGAATAATCATAGACAGCTTTAAAACATAATTTAGTTATGGAATGTTTTGTCCTCTTAGCTCAAACTCAATTCAAAAGTCGTACAAAAGAGGCAAAACATTCTATTACAAAAATATGGTTTAAAACTATATAAAAATAAGGCAGTGAGACTGTAACAAAACATAACCGCTGCATAAAGCTTTATGTGAAAGTTCAGCTCACTATGAGACAGTGGCTTTTACTTCTGTGTAAAACATGTTCTAGAAAAAATATGTTAACTTAAATCAAGGAAGGCAGCTAACAATATTTTAAATAACTAGTTGAAAAACCCAATAGTTATATTTGCATAGTGTAGGTTATAGCTTTGATAGAAATATAGCCCTTTAATTTTTTTAAATTTCACCTCATTGGTTATTTAAGGCATGCCAGCTGGTAGTGCAAAACAGTCCAGATAATGTATCCACTGGACAAACATTAGTTACTACTAACTGGTTAATAACTTTTAAACAAACAGTTATTGATTGTGAATTATTTTCCAGCTAATCTTGCTGCGGTTTTTGTAATTCCAACAGCATACAGCATTTGGTGTATGTTTTTGTACATTAATCTTAAAAGGAAATTCATTTATTTAACACAATCAACCATCCATCATCCAACTATCATCACTGCTTCGGTGGATAGGCAGCCTTACATGTGTAATAATGATGAATAAGTAATGTTCTAATGATAATGAATTAAAAACAAAGGTCATTTCCATGGCAACCTGTATGTATACTATAATCCGGCCGCTCAGAGAATGCGTTCCTGACACATGTCAGTTGATCATGAGTAGTGATGGGAAAGAATTATCATTTTGCTAAACTTTTGAATTATTCCCAGTAAAAGTAGCAAGTTAGAATAATTGGATACTTGACTATTTTCTATAAAGTGTTTTAAAATCTAGGTATAATCATTCTTTAAATCTTCCAACCGTTAATATATTTTTAAAGAGATCTTTATAACGAATAAACATGTTTTTCTTTATTACTAAAAATATTGTCACCAAAACGGTTGGTCACATGACTTTTTAAAGTTTACGTCACACTTTACAATTGGTGAATGATCTTATTATTAAATCAATTATAAGTATATAATATAAGTTAATATTAAATGTTCCTATTTGAAATATTTTAATAAAAACGTAAACTTCAATGCTAAATTTAAACAAAATTCACAAATGTGAAAGATATTATATTGCTGCTAGGTGAAATAAAGAGTTAGATCCGTTTAATTATTACGTTATACATTATTAAAAACACAAATGTATTATTTTATGTTATAACGGAAAATAACGTTATAATAATCTGCTATTTTTTGGCCACATCACTCCAGAAATGAACAGTTGACATAACCTTGTAACGGCGTGGTATGAACTTATAAATATAATATTTTTATTTTTATTAACCGTCAAATTTAGTCCAAAGTGATAAAATTTAACCTAAATTTACATATTATATAATTTTTTATGATGTTTTATTTCGTAAGTAGGGTAAATAAATAAAATTGTTCGATAATGTATTTACATTTGCTGTCGTTGCATTTGCAACGACACTTCAAAGTTACGTCGTCCGTTCGATTACAACCTTTCAGGAACGCATTCTCTGAGCGGCCGGATTATATCAACATAATATTTTTATATGATTAATGCCACAGTCTGGGCTGAGTTTATATTCGGATGTCATCATAGCAGCCAAAATAAAATAGTTAGTGATTTTTTGTTGAAGATGCTCCCAATTTAACACTTTCGCAGGCAAATTGAAATTATTCCTAGTAATGGTAAATAAATGTATTATTTTTACAATGGGCAGTCGTTGTAACATTTTCCCTATTTGATGTTATAGTTGCGTGTATAGCCAGCGCCGCAGTCACTCAGGGATGACGTCACCGCAGTTTTCCCCGCGACACCCACCGCCGCGAGGCGACCAGACCGGCCCGGGTGGCACGGTCGCCACCAGCGGCATCACCAAGCGTTACGATGACATCATCAAGTCGCAGGAAGATAAACGGGTTTACAGGTACTTCATTATAGTCAACTAACAGCTAATAAGTGTAACAAAATGCTTATTTAAAATTTCAAACAAGCTAATACAATCTGGTTGTGAGATAGTTGATTCTTCCAGCCGTGTATAATTTTAATACTGTCCTCAATTAAATGTTGGATTTAAGTAGAGAGTAAAAGACATTTTGGTACTACTGCAAATATATTGTGCCTAGGAATAGGGATTAATATTATACTCAACCTGACGCTTGTGTTGCTGAAAGGGTTGCTGTGATCCTTGGTACATAAAAAAAGTACACAATATTATACACCTATTTTACACATCAGCCACACCCGGGATAGAACCTTAGACCTCAGTTTTGCAATCGTAACGTAGTACAACAGCACCACCGGGGCACCCCATAGGAAATATTGTGTAGTACGGGGGCGAGCCCATCGCCACATTGGGCACAAATCCCTGACTCCGGGCTGATAATGAATAGAAAAACCCATATCACTTTGCCCGACCCGGGATTCGAACCCGCGATCTCAGCTTTGTAGTCGTACCGTAGTAAAACTACGCCATTTAAGTCTGATATTGTGATATTCATTGTGCGCACGCCCCAATTCTCATTGTGGGATGTCTCTTAACGATCGGTTTATTACCCAAGGGGTCTGGTGTTATCGAACCGTCTGAAAGTGCTCCTGGTCAGCGATCCGACGACAGACAAGTCTGCGGCTGCGCTTGATGTCAACGTTGGTGAGTGATAACTAATATTTAAGTAACGACTTTAAGTTACTTAAAATCATTTTCAGCACTCTTTATTTCATTATTTATTTTTTAATGTGGAATAAAAATCCATAGATTTCTGTATGTCATAAAAACCAACATGTAGCATTTTTTTTAAATATAGTCATTGTATTTAAGTATCCAACTTTTACAATGTATTTTGTTGATTAATTAATTTGCTTTTTAACTACTTATAACGATTTTTAGGTTACCTGAGCGATCCAGATGAACTTCCTGGTCTTGCCCACTTTTGCGAGCACATGTTGTTTTTGGGCACTGAGAAATATCCAGAGGTAAGTAAATTTAATCATATTATTTTAATATAGCCCAGTAGTGGCATAATTTTGACTTCTATTACTGGTAACTGCGGTTGCGTTTTCAAGCCGGAAAGCCTATATAAGATATCCTCATACATTATTTATCAGGAGAACGAGTACAACAAGTTTCTGTCGGAGCACGGCGGGTCGGCCAACGCGACCACGTCATCCGACCACACCACCTTCTACTTCGACGTGCTGCCCGCACACCTCGCCAAGGCACTCGACATGTGAGTACAGCGCCGCTGACCTGTATACTTTTACAATTCTCAACGGCGATGTCGGAGCCTTTGCTAATTTATTTAACCCTATATCACATCTAACAAAATCTAGTTCAAAATTGTTATTATGTATAGAATAATGTATATTCTAACACATACAAAAATGAGATTTGATTTATAAGAGTATCGGAGGGAGATAATGTCTCGCTGTGGATACTCTGTTTAAACGACACTATATTTATCATATGTATTATAGACACTTTACCATACCAAAACGAAAAAAATTAAGCGTGTTCCGCTCACAGCGGTCGGAAGATTTGTTTTGAATGAGTTTGTTTCAGTTTCGCGCAGTTCTTCCTGTCGCCGCTGTTCACGGAGGGCGCCACGGAGCGTGAGCTGAGTGCCGTGAACTCGGAGCACGAGAAGAACGCCTCCTCCGACACCTGGCGCCTCGACCAGCTCAACAAGAGCACCGCCGAGCCCACGCACCCCTACCACAAGTTCGGCACTGGTCAGTATACACACACGCACACGCACTTACGCACGTACACGCGCACACACCTACGCACATACGCCCGCACGCACTCAGAACAATAGCGCGCTGACTGCATACAAAAAAGGGACTCTACTCTAGAAGGCTTAAGGTTTATTTTTAAATATTCAGATGTAATTTGGTATTCAATTATAAATCTTACCGGCTTGAAATAATCTGGAATTGAACATTCAACACATTGACTTTAAAACATATAAACTCAGAAGACCATATTCTATGTATTATTTTATTTCATTTCAGGTAATAAAGAGACGTTAGAAACGATACCTAAGTCGAAAGGCATCGATGTGAGGAAGGAACTGCTAAGTTTCCACAAGAAATGGTACTCAGCGAACATTATGACACTGGTTGTGATGGGAAAAGGTACATTTGTTATTATTTTTCTTAGAAACATTGTAACCACTAAGTTTGTTCCTATTTATAATTGAACCACCAATTGGAAGAAGGGAATAAATCCAAAAAATAGGAACGGAGATAATAAAAAAAAACTTCATAACTTTTTGCTTTCAACTTATAAACTTATAGGACATCAATGATTATTAAGAAAATATCAATCCTGATTTATTCACCGACAGACCTGCCTTAAATGTATAATATTTATTTATGTGTGTTCATCGAAATGTGTTGGATTTATTCCCTTCTTCCAATTTATCATATAATTCTAAAGATAAACCATATATTACATGCTTTTATATAATATATTAATAGTATACAATAATTGTATACTGGTCCAGGTACAAAATATTTTGAAATAATAGACAATATAATGACAAAAACTATTTATTTATTACAAACTTGTAAAGACACTCTGTTATCCTTCTATTCTTCATTTTCGGATCTTGTAGTTGGCCAGGTCAGAATTATATCGTAGAAATCTTTGAATTCGTCAGGAATATATTGGATTATTTTTTGTATGTCATTCATTTTTTTCTCAATTAAGGGTATTTTAGTGACATATGCCAGAGTTTCAGGTATTTTCGGGTTTGTAGAAGGTTTTTGGAGCGTCAAATACTACTACAATGGCGGGTATTAGATCGCTAGTATGACGCCCCCTACCACTATGTGATGCGATTTTGTTTATCGAATAAAAAAAGAGGCAAAAAGAAATATTATTTCTATACACGTAAAGTTGATAGTTGGAAGAAGGGAATAAAGGAAGGATTTGTTTCCTCCTTCCAACTAACAATTTTTTTAGCCTCATGAATCTATATGAAATGAATGGACTTTTTTTCTTTTTTCGAACTCACAACTTAGCCCTACGTCTAAAGAATGTAAAACTGTATAAAAGTGAATATGTCGAAAAGTGGCGTTTATTCCCTTCTTCCAATTGGTGGTTCAATTGTAATCAAGATTACTGTCAGAAAGTTGTATAAAGGTTCCTTAATTCTGTAAGAAATAAGTTGTATAAATATGTTCTTTATGAGACATTTGCGCATGAATGTAGTTATTTACAAAAGCTTTGTTATTCCTGTTAAATGCGTTATCACAATAAATATTTAAATACACGCAACGGTCTAGCTATAGGAAAATTGGGTTATTTCATAGACACATCGAAGGCGGGTCACGCCCACCGTCAGTACAAGGTTATTCAATCGTCAAGCTGACAAGTGACCTTAAATGTAATGTAATAAACACGAATGTAATTGTTATTTAGATTAAATATCGTTCTATTTCAATTTAATGATTTTCTGTTGATTTAATATCTAATTGTATTGTGAAAATATGCTAAATAAGGCGGAGCATAATGTAGCTGTTATTCCGACTGTGTAAATACCTGTATTACAAGTAAGTAGGTAGGCAGCGACTTTGTTGTGCTGGACTCCTGGCGGAGGTCCGTGAGCGGCGATGACCGCTTACCAACAGCTCGCTGCATGCTCGTCTGCCTGTGAAGGCCACAGAAAGTAAATAAATGACAATGATTAGAATCCCTGGACGAGCTGGAGAAGATGGTGGTGCCGCTGTTCTCGGCGGTGGAGGACCGCGCGGTGTCGGCGCCGGCGTGGGCCGAGCACCCGTTCCCGCCGGCGCGGCGCCGCAAGCGCGCCTACTGCGTGCCCGTGCGCGACCTGCGCTCGCTCTCCATCGAGTTCCCCATCCCCGACACCAGGAAACACTACAAGAGCGGGGTCCGTTGTTTATTTATTCTTAGTTGGATGATGTTGATATCTCTATTTGCTCTTGAAGCTAAATTATATCGATACAACATTAGAGGAAAAAAAACAATAATTTTCTATGAAGTATTGACCTCAAGGCTATACTTATAGAATACCGTGACAGAATTTAGATAAAATATTAAAGAAAAAATTGCTGAGCCAGAGAAAATTTGGTAGGTCATAAATATGTTGTTTGTGTCGACAGCCGGGCCATTACATCTCCCACCTGCTGGGGCACGAGGGTCCTGGCAGTCTGCTGTCTGCTTTAAAAGCCAGAGGCTGGTGCAACAGGTAAATATCATCTGCAGCCGTATTATTCCAGTTTATTCTGAAAGGTCTCTTTTATAACCTCATATTTCTGTCCGAGATGTAATAGCATAGTATATTCCCATTAAAACATTTGATAGGAGATCAGCTTATCGCCGAGCTAGACACAAATTCTGGTCTGAATTAACTCAACTTTTGCCCTGCGTAATAATTATCGCTTTATATTAAAATTACTGAATATCAATAAATTACTTCGACAGCTTGGTGGGCGGCACGAGAATAGGAGGCCGTGGTTTTGGCTTCTTCGGTGTGCAGGTGGATTTGACTGAAGATGGTCTGAAGCATATTGATGACATCGTGTCTCTGGTGTTCCAGGTAAGGAACTCCGTACACTAAACCTCTCTTATAGCAAAAACTGTAAGTGGGAGATTAACACTGGCCTATTTTGGTGGCCAGTATGAAGCCACTCGAGATTGTGCAATTTTCTTTCAAAATACTGAATTAGGTTTCATATTAAAAACTTTGTTATAAAGTATAATGATGTATTGTAATAACTGCTTATGGATTTTGCTGAGGATTTGATATCTTTGCGATGTGGTTAAAATACTTATTGACAGGCTCTAATTTTCCATTTAAAGTATTGTAAAGTTCCCCAACCCGCACTAGGCCTGCGTGGGGAACTATATGGCCTAACCCGTACTCTCGATTGTAGAAGACGCCCGTGCCCTGCAGTAGGATGTATACGGACTGATAAAGGTGCAGAGGGACTAATACAAAAAACGATATTTTATGTATAATGCGCTTCCGCGTGTTAAAATATTCTTCTAGGGCCTTCGTTTTCACTTGATATCGACTGAATGATTCAACAGTGTTGAAAAGTGCCGCATAGAGTATTCATCGACATCACAGTAAAAACGGAGTCACCATGAGTAGATTTCAATACGTAGAAACGTACGATATATCGAGTATCGAGTTTGGTAGTAGCCGCCCAGATATACTACTAACAACCTAGCGACTAAAACCCCGTGATATACCGTTATCTGCTTTAAAACAAGGGGCGAGAGCATTCAACCGTAGCCCCTAGGAGTTGGGGCTCAAGGAGGATCCGCCATATTCTAAGAGGTCTACCAACCACAACACTTTTTTACCCAAAATCATTTTTGTCCGCAGTACATCTCGATGGTGCGCGAGAAGGGTCCGCAGCGCTGGGTGTGGGAGGAGCAGCGCGACCTCATGGCGCTGGAGTTCCGCTTCAAGGACGCGCTCGACCCGCGCGCGCTCGTCACCGGGAACGTGCACCTCTTGCACGTATGTGACGCTATTCTTTTTATACTAGCTCTGCTTCTATGTGTTAGGCATGTTTGGGTATACCACTGCTTTGTGTTATTGTGAAGAATGCAAAAAAACCTTGATGGTACAAAATGTTATACATACTTTCAAATTAGCTGAAAAACGTGACAACCTATTGGCTCAGAGGCTAAGAACTTGGCTTTCTGCCGGTGGAAGCTGCATGTTTTATTGCCCTACGGATAAATATTGGTAAGGTTTATTCATTTTAGTCCGGGGTTGTGTATATGAAAGTTCGATTTGTAAACGCAGTGACGACAATATTCAAATGTGGGACAACGTTTTAAATAAAAATATTTATTGTGTGCGCAAAAAAAATATTTTTGTTAATATAGAATGTGCACTAAATTTAAAAAAAACAGCGTGTTGGATTATGGCTTAAGCACTCAATCGAACTTTCGCTTGTGTCGGAGTTCGGTGCTCAGCAGTGGCCGGCCATAACCGGTTATGGGCACAACATACAGTACAGTAATATGATGTGATATAATTTGCAGGAGTTCCCGATGGAGGACGTGTTGAGCGCGTACTACCTGGTGACGGAGTGGCGCCCCGACCTCATCGAGGAGCTGCTGGCGCTGCTCACGCCCGAGAACGTGCGCGTCGGGATCGTCGCCAAGTTAGCACCCATTCACTAAGCCTTCTTTACTTACTGTAACGTGTCATGTACTTTCAATTCAAAATACTGTCGGTAGGACTAACCTAACCTCACATGCATTTTTGTAAGAGTTCTAATGGATAAAATAGCGTCAGATATAATTGGGTTAAATTCTACGTTCATTTTGTTGTCCCTACATGCTTTATCTATACATATAATAAATCACTACTTAAAGATATATTTCAACACCACGCTACTTCTCATTGTATTATTTATACGAACCCTGCATGTTTTTGATGAAGTCTCAAGGAGGGGATTTCGATATCGAACAGTGTTTAACCAGGTAATGTTGTTGTCTAGATGCTTCGCGGACAAGTGCACGCAGTCTGAGTTCTGGTACGGCACCAAGTACCTGCAGGAGGACATCGATGAAGCCAAGATTAAGGTTGATCACTTCACTAGTACACAGTTACAAGTTGTTGTATAATTCACATAGTCTGCCGGGGTCGTGAATTAACTGCAGCACTATTTTGGATCCCACAAAGTACTATGAATCGTTTATAAATCAAGCGTCACATTAAAATATATAAAAAAATATATTTTAGACAAATTCATATGAAAATCATTTACTGTAGAAGAGCTAAGAGAAATATCTAGTGGCTATGCCATTGAATATAATAATTCATTAGATTTTTATGTACGGACTTCTGTAACGTTAAATAAGGGGCAAGCACAGATCGGGACGACATGGCAAAGTTTTTGGTTTTTTGCCAAAGGATATTCAAACTTATCTAGTAGGAATAGGGTCGAAAAGGATTTCTCGATGCCGTGGCATCAATTTAAAACATTGGAATTAATTTCGTATTCCTATCAGAAAAGTTTGAATATCCTTTAATTAAAAATAAGTCCCTTGCCATGCCATTCCGGTGTGCGCAGGCCATAAGTCTCAACTATCCTGAATAACAAAAGAGGCCGCCCGACTAGTCGCTGCCATCTTGGGTTGGTAGCAGGCTGCTACTAGCAGCATAATTAACGATAAAGCTCTTTTTTTATAATATGTATGATATGTCAGGAGTGGAAGGTCGTGAAGTCGGTGCCGGAGCTGCACCTGCCGCCCCCCAACGAGTTCATCCCCGCGCGCCTCGCGCTCGAGACCAGCGAGGACGCCACGGCCGACGCCATTGCGCCCGCCATCATCAAGGTACCCCTCCTACTCCCAATTGAAATATTTGTTATGTAACTGTGGGTTGATAAGCCGTCGTCCTCAGGGAGACTGACAATTTTTCGTGGTTCGTGTTGTATAAGATTATGCTACCGACATTCGATTAATTCACCAATTAAAATGTCGGGATAAGATCTCAATATTTTTCTTTGTTATATTATACGGAGCGACGTAAAATTGGCTTGAATATTTTATTCTTGTCAAGTTTTAGTACGATATCTTTTAATATATTTTTTTATGGATTAAGATCTGTGTGGTTCGGGGTTGGATTTCCGAGCCAGCCGCATAAAGTAAATATAGTTTCAGTCGTAATTTCGGTCAATGAATGTGCACGATCACTGTGTTTCAGGACACACCGTTGATGCGGCTGTGGTACAAGAGGGACAATGAGTTCCACCTGCCGAAGGCTGTCATGACTTTCGACCTTGTCAGGTGAGCTGAGCACTCCTACTAATTTTGTGATATATAAATATACGAAAGTATCCCCCTCACCTAAAGCAATGTTTAAGTATATGAAATTATTGTATGTACTTTAGTATGTGGGCACCTATGGCCAAAACTTCTAAGCAGAATGGGCATTTCCTTCTGAACGCCTCTTATATCTCGTTAGGGATTGAAATTTCCATAAACATTACTATCTGCGTGTCACATTTCAGTCCAATCCGTTTAGTGGTTTGAGCTGTGCGTTAATACGTCAGTGAGTGAGCTACGCGTTGGTTGTATATGCAGTAGGCGTGTGTATATGTATATGTGCGTGGTGTGCAGTCCGCTGGCGTACGCGGACCCGCTGAGCTGCAACCTGACGTCGGTGTGGGTGCTGTTGCTGCGCGACGCGCTGCAGCAGTGCGCCTACGCCGCCGAGCTCGCCGGCCTGCGCTGGAGCCTCTCCAACGCCAAGCACGGACTCAGCGTGAGTCACACACACACCCTGCATACATACATACATACATACATGCACATGTACATGCATCCATATGTTCACAAGTGCATACGTTTTGCATACATACGTACAAACCACATACATATGTACGTAAGCTCATACCTGTCTCTTCAAAGAGATAACACAGTGTCCTAGCCTCACATCTTAGAGGGCATGAAGCATTTCCATTGGCCGGCAGCTTCTGTAAAGCAAGATTGACAGCTTTTAATTATATTGAGCATTGAAGCTTAAAATCAACTAAAGTACAAATATACAGTGGTTGTTCAAATCATAAAATATAGATTTAGCTAAATTTAAACATTGGTTCAATCATTGTGATATTTCTAGAGGGACGCTACCAACAAACAGGTAATAAAAAAAAATAGTTTCGCTGCTTCCGTCTCCGTTACTCCTACCCATTTACAGTATCTTCCCTCTCGGTTTACTAGTTACCAGCGATCCTAATTGTTGCGACGCTGTGCAAGTGTTCACAATGTCCTGTCTAATTTAATACATTAATAGATTAGCCAACACTGTAGTAGTTGATACAACCGCTTTGTCCTCAGATATCGATCGACGGCTACGACGACAAGCAACACGTGCTGCTGGAGAAGATTCTCAACGAGATGGTGGACTTCAAGGCGAACCCGCAGAGATTCGAAATCATGAAAGAGAACCACATAAGGGCGATCAAAAATTTCGAGGCGGAACAACCTTATCAGGTATGAAAATGTTATGTGTACTAACTGTGGATGGAGGAGTGTCATCTATACAATACAGTATGATGGACAATTGAGCAATTTAAGTAATGAATATATGGTTGCAGCACGCGGTGTTCCAACAAGCTCTGTGTTTGTCCGACGCCGTGTGGACGCGCAGCCAACTGTTGGATGCAGCAGCAGGTAAATATTCATACTTATACCGTTAAGATCTCAACTTGGTGATCAATGACTATAATAATTATGTCATCATGTTACACCCGAATTATACATTAGTAAGTGATCTCCGAACGCCCGTGTATTTGCAAGGGTGATGGCGGGTTTTTACGTTGTTTTTATTCTACCATCTAGTAACGTTAACGTACTATCTTTTGTATCAGATATGACGGTGGAGCAATTGGACGATTTTGCACAGAGATTCATGAAGAAAGTCCACGTGGAGTCACTGATGTTCGGCAACCTTACACGCGAACGAGCTACCAGCATCGCGGACAAGTTCGAGAACAAGTAAGCAAACTATTTAAACTTTTGCCTACAAAAAATATTTTCATGGCTGAGGCTATTATATGCGTTCTGTAGATTGCGTTGTCTGTGGGGATCCTATTAAAAGTAAATTTTGGTTAAGACATTTTGTAACTGTAATATGACAAAGATATCCAGTGAAAGAGCTACTTCGGTTGTAGGATCCCAAAGGACGCCACTCCGCTACTTGCACAGCAGTTGCTTCTACACCGTGAAATAGAGATGGAAAAAGGTACTTTGTCTTTTATACTCTTAAAAATACGATGTTATGTCCCACTTTCATTTCTATAAAATTAGTATGTGGTCAGATCGAGATATGTTAATATAAAACCATTACTGATAGCAGACAATTTCGTGCTGTCTTCGGATCTCTCGCTCTCCCTGCATAGTCGAGAGTTAGTGGTCGGGGCAGTAATGTCGATTGTCCAGCGAAAAGTTTTACTTGGCAGTAGTATTTATTATCTGGCGTAGTATTAGTTAAGGACCCGACCCGGCCGCATTATCCACAAGCATGCTTGGCTGGAAGGCCAGTTTTACCGGCATAGTCCTTTCGACCGCTCTTGCAGTATAGCAAGGAAAGTTAAACGGCTTTATTATCGTCAAGAAGAAATTATAACAGTGTAGTGGTATGTACTATGTGTATGTTGCGCAGGCGCATGGTACCTGCGCGAGACGCAGAACAGCGTGCACCGGTCGTCGTGCGCGTGCGTGTACGTGGCGTGCGGCGCGCGCGCCTCCAGGCGCAACGCCGTGCTGGAGCTGCTCGCGCAGACACTCGCCGAGCCCTGCTTCAGCGTGCTGCGCACCAAGGTACTGTACGGTGGTGTAGTGCACGCGCCTGTACTGCGACACACAGCAGCGTGCACGGTCGTCGTGCGCGTGCGTGTACGTGGCGTGCGGCGCGCGCGCCTCCAGGCGCAACGCCGTGCTGGAGCTGCTCGCGCAGACACTCGCCGAGCCCTGCTTCAGCGTGCTGCGCACCAAGGTACTGTACGGTGGTGTAGTGCACGCGCCTGTACTGCGACACACAGCAGCGTGCACGGTCGTCGTGCAAAAACACCTAAAGAACCTTAAAACATATTTTTATGCCTTCATATGCGGGCACACCCTCGTCTAGTCCGCAGTCAGCGATCGGCGCATGCAAGACTGGAATATGGGCGGAGTAATTGGAGGGATGGGAGAGGCTTATATTCAGCAGTAGACCTCCTGAGCCTGAAGAGAGAGAAAGAAAAAATTGCGGAGTGGGATATTTTATTTGTGAATCGTCTGGTGTTTTCTGCGAGGGCTCTCATTGTCACTTAGCACATAAACTGTTTGGATTTTAGTAGCAGTTTGTCAACAAATATTTAATTTTAAAATTATTAGTGATAATATTTTATTAGCTGAGCTATCCTCATATACCTGATCAATTTCGCAGGAACAATTAGGTTACATAGTGTTCAGTGGAGTGCGGAGGTCAAACGGGGTGCAGGGACTGAGGATCATAGTGCAGAGCGACAGGCACCCGGCCTACCTCGAGGAGAGGATAGAAGCTTTCATCGAAAACTCATTGGTACGTACTTGCACCAATTTTAAATAGGTTTCTCCTTGTTGAACCTATTGTTATATTATTTAACTACATCTATATGTTTGGCATTAGTCCTAGCTGCTAGATGTTGAGTAACTGTGACAAAATTTGCAGCTCACGTTATCGTGCAACTTTCTTTCTCCAAATCCTACATACCGGGTATATCAAAACTGCGACCGAAAACGAAGCCAGGTGGCAGATATAGTGGTTACAGATACAATACAACTAAAAATTTCACAAAATAAGCGACAGTTATTTTTTTACAATTTTTTTAAACATCATCGTGTTTGGGTGGTAAATACCTAGTTTTTGCGAAAAAAGTAATTAAAACCTTTGCGTACCATTGCGTCTTTAAAAATAAACAGGTGTACATTATTATTTTAGTAAAACTATGAATTTATCACCCAAATAGGACGATAAGTAAAAAAAAAAAACAAAAAAATAATTGACAATTTTTTCTGCGAAAATTTTAGTTGCATTTTGTTGCAAGTCACTAATGATACCACCTGGCTTCGTTTTTGGTCGCGGTCTTAATCTATATCTATATATCAGCCCATATACGTCCCACTGCAGGGCACGGGCCTACTCTACAATCGAGAGAATCGATTGAGAGTGGTTAGGCCATATAGTCCACCACGCTGGCCTAGTGCGCGGTCTTAAGATACCCTCTATATGCTTAACATTATAAATGATTGCAGGAATACCTAGAGAACATGAGCGATGAGGAGTTCTTGAAGCACAGAACGTCGCTGGCCGCACAAAAGCTGGAGAAACCGAAGCGGATGGCGAGCAAGGCGTCACAGCTGTGGTCGGAGATCACCGCACAGGTTAGTCTCGTCTACAAATATCGATATCGATATAACTAATAGATCCAATAGATATCGAATGCAGAATATGTCATAAAACAGTCGCAAAGGGTAGATTAATATTATACAGGGTATATCAAGACCGCGACCGAAAACGAAGCCAGGTGGTAGTATTAGTGTCTTCAGACACAAAGCAATGAAAAATAAAAAAATCCTTTTTATTTTTTAAGACACAATGGTACGTTAGGGTTTAAATTACTATTTTCGCAATAACTAGGTATTTACTACCCAAAAACAATGAATTTCAAAAAATTGCAAAAAAAAATCTGTCGCTTATTTTGCGAAATTTTTATTTGCATTGGGTCTGTAACCACTAAAACTACCACCCGGCTTAGTTTTCGGTCGCAGTCTTGATATACCCTGTATATTTAAATAAAATCACAAAATATGTTTAATAATCGTCCAATTAATAACTTTGGGTTGTAGCGAAGAAGGTGGATATTTTTAGTACATTTTACTTCTCGAAGTCTATTGAATTCATCGTTACATTGTGTATGGTGACATAGCCGTAAAATAGTTACTTATTTAAAGATCATATTCATGCCTACAGGTATACAACTTCGACAGACCTCGCGTGGAAGTGGAGCAGCTCAATACTATTGATAAGGAAGAACTCATTGAGTTTTACAAGGTTAGTATCGTAGTCGAATGTTTATCGATATTAATCGATTAAAGAATAGCCAATCGTGTTCGATTAATCGATACGAATTATCGATTTGTTGTATTTTGTATACCGGCACAACTGGCTGGTTAAAACCGGACGTACATTATAACAAGTTTTCTACCATCTTGTACGATGGTCGCTGCCCAGGCATACACGAATATCCTTCCACCAGTATTCGTGTATAACGATTAACGACCCGACCAATAAATGCTTATTCAGCAATCGCCACGGTCGAATCCAAGACTCCAAGTAATATCTATATGTATGTATGTGGTACACAGAAATACATCAGCCCGTCGTCCGCGGAGAGACGGAAGCTGTCCGTACACGTGATCTCCATGGCCGAGGGCGGCGCCGGCAGGGAGTCGCAGACTGAAGAGTGCGAAGACCAGCCCGACCAGAGTCAACGAGAGGTGCCAATATATTTCATTAAAATATTTATTACTGACAAAATATATAGATAATACCTAGGTTTATTCCAAAAGATAGCGACCTCAGCTTATTCAGTTTTTTTTTAATTCACGTTAGATGTAAAAATATTTGATAATATTCTGCTGTAATAATTACATTAGTGGCAAAAATCCCCATACTAACCGTGCTTCGGTCTACTTTTTACGCTATTAAACATTTGACTGGTAAACCATAACAGCAGTGTTTGTTTCAGCCCGTGAAGATCACAGACCTAGTGGAATTCAAGGCGAGAAGACGCCTCTACCCTCAAGCGACGCCATTCACCAACATCCCCAGGAAGGGAGCTCACTGCAAGTTGTAGAGGACTACTGAGGATGCACCGGTCTTCTGCCTTTAAAGCTTTGGTCTCTAAATCGATGCGCACAACGCTGTATGCCTTTGTATTAAAAACGTCCGGATAGCGACAACACAATGGTCAAGGAGACTTCATAGTAACCTACAAATGTGTGCCACGTTTCGTGTTTATTTTGTGTTTATTTGGATATAATCATTAATCAATACAAGCCGGAATACGAGAAATACTCTATCTTGACTGCATTTAGCAACGCATGCATTGTAGTCACTTTGTCAAGCCAGTGGAAAGAAAAAGTCTCGTTCCGTCTCAGTATGCGTCACCAGTAAGAGGTATTTATTACGCTCCGTTGTGCGTTCACTCAACCAAAGCTTTAGGATTGAGCAGCTTAGACCAAAGACCTTCAGTAATATAGCGTCTGAAAATCGACTTCACGACAGAAACACAAGGTCGTCTAATTTATTCAAATATTTGACTAATATTCATATTTATAAATCAATTGACTGGTGCAATGTAGATACTGCTGCGCTAACCAAAACGGCCTAAGTCCAGAAATTAAAATGTATTTTCAATGAGTGGGTTTTATTTGTATAGTTGGATTCGAACTTGCACAAAAATGGTTTGGCAATAAGAATATGCCACGGTTATATCTATGCGTACTCCCGTCTCCATCGTAATCATCTATTTTACACCAAATTGTTTATTCGTTTTTAAGGTACTTTTAGTACAGACACAGCGTGTTTCTACCAATCTTTCAGAATTCTTGATTACTTGTTTGGGCCCTTTAGTTTAGCACAGCAGTTTGGTACTTTGCCCCCATCGAAATGTATGTGTATATGTTGTGCTTGTGCGTCAGTAGCACGCAGGCCGTGCTACTCACGGAACTCCGGATGAGTAGCATCCAATGTAGTGGCTTGAATATTCAAGTCTTAAACAATGGCAGTCTAGATCTCGGAAATCATACCATTTTATAAGGCCTAATAACATACAGTATTTAACAAAACCCTGTTATTGTTTTCAATGTTTCAATAACACTTATCTTTATGTAATAATCGATCTCTAAAGTAACAGAGTGATGTGCAGGTGAATGACCTACTCGCACTGTATTTTTGTTAAATTTTGTATATTGGAAACTATTACTAACGGCGACTAATCTTCACTTCGTTGCGTCAGCCCGTCTTATACCGGCGCGGTAGATGTAACTTATTTTACCATCCAAAAGTATTTCAAGTTTTATATAGATAATCGTATTTTGTTAATAGTTGATGTTGCCATGCAAATACATGTTTATTTTTTATTGTTTTATTATTAATGTGTAAGGATTTAAGAATAATAGTTGAATAAATTGATGGAAATCATTTTCGTTGTTTTCTTTGTCTTGCATAATTCCGTTACTGTGTATAGACATAACGAAGGCAATACTTTTAAGGCCTAAAGCTGGAACTCTACTTTTCTTCACTTTAAGTTACTTATTGTAGACTAGATTCTCCTTGTACGAGTAATTGCAGCGAGGTTTTAAAGTGGCTCGAATTTATTGCACGCAAGCATAAGTAGCCTGTAACATGAAGCCAAATTAGTGTTTTAAAAAAAATTGTGACATCTTACTGCTTCTTTCACACGCGCACACTATAATGGATATTAAAACTAGTGACGTCACTAGTTTTGTATTGCAACTCTTTTCTTTCGTCCCCACTTTAAGATTTAAAATTTTCAAACTTTTTAATTTTGAATAGTTTTACAAAATTCTGTTTTCTATATTTTGGATATACCTTTTGATAAATAAAATAAAAAGATGGAGTGAAATACCTTATTGGGGAACGGTGGATCACAATTTTCTTACAGTGTTCAGGAATGAACTGTTACAATTTTATTAATACAGTGTTTACAAAAATATGTTAACCTTCAACGCTATATCAGATTTTCATCGATCATAACACGCATGAGTATTTCATTTAGTCAGGCATGATGTTGCAATTTATTGCGGAATAATTTAATGAATACTCTACCTATTATATCTCCGAAGGCGAAGTCAGAGGTGGCACCAGTGCCTTAGGATATAATAGAAGTCGAGCCTATCGCTCAACCGGGCTACTCATGAGAAATTTAAAATAATTTTTAAACAACTGGGAATCGATCCCAGCGTATCACAAATCCACATCTCATACATTAAATCAGCGACGCTGTTTAAATACGTATTGGCAAAATCTCTGGGTGAGGTCTATGTGCAACATTCTGTGGCTGAAAGTGAATGTCGAGCAATTATAGTACTTTTTGAAAACATATCAATAATTAAAAGCTTTCAGGATTTACCTCTTAGATACGGAACCCGACAAGCGATTAAACCGGCCCACGTCAACACTGCTAATAGCTTACGGCTATAATGTAATAGCTAGGACCATTCACTAAATGATCGAGTAATGCGCGAACTGTGTTTACTCGCAAAACTCCATCGATAACCCTTTGATTTTATGACAGAATATACTTAGACGCCACACTTGCATGCCACTCAATGTTAATATACGCTATATGGTAAGTAAAATCAAAGTGTGAACTTGGCTATAATGTTCCTCGCAACTAAAGAATGCGTCATCTACAAAATACGGTCGCCACGGCAGCTGATAACATCGCATTTTTGTAGGTGTCTACTTCAATAAATTTCCTACGATGTATACCTAATATCAACCTCTCTCAATCGTACCCTCGATTGTAGAGGAGGCTCGTGCCCTCAGCTCTGCAGTGGGACGTATATGGGCTGATACAATATACCTAAATTCCAGTTACTTATTAGAAGATTTACACGATATTAAATTCATATACTTATATTTCTTTATTTTACAAGGAACATAGTTTTAATGTCTTTATTCAATCAATATCTTTCAAATAAGTAATTACTTTCACCTTGAAGGATTGTTTATGCTATTTTTATAATTGTTTCTTAGCATGTTCTGCAACACGTAAAGCGTAATTACCTGAAAAAAGATTATTATTATTTTAAGAGGCCTGTGTACATCGTTTCGCGACTTTCTGCATCATTCCATATTTGATGAATAAATAAATAAATACACCTAAAATATCAATGCGGAGATCGAACTCGAAGCCTCCCATTTCGCAGCATCTCAATTCACAATTAGCTCTCACCTAACTATGCACGAAAAATTACTGATTATAAAGTAACGTATTGGTTTATTACTTAACACGCTTAAACTTTAATAGTTACCATATTGGATCATATCCATGTTTAGTTATAATCTTTAGCAAACTGTGCATCAACCAGTGAAGATATGGATTTCTTTTCGGTTCTTGACGGTTCCTTCAAACTCTCGTCATCTTTGTTTTCGAAAAGAGTGAATTCTGAGTCAGTAGAGTCTACATCCACAACCTGGAGGTGTTCTATAGTAACCTTGATGTTATTATTGATCTTATCGCGATCTGTAATTCAAATGGAATATCTTAATAGGCCTATTTTGAAAATACTTCCCTAGGGAACCTATAAGAATTTGAAAACGTATTTTGCCAATCAAAATAAGATTTCAGCATTTTATTTTAACCTATTTTGCATAACAGATATGTACGAACTTAATATTTTTTTCTCTAATATACCCTATATACCTAGTCAGGTCATAAATTCTGTCACATGTTTAATATAAAATTATTGAAACAAGTTTATTCATTATGTAACCATTTATATACCAAAATGAATTTAACAAAACATAGATTGTTATGACACTAAAGTTTATTCAAAATGACCTTCGTGATTTTGAATACAGGCCTTCAATCTGCGCGGCCAGTCGTCTATCACAGCACGAACCAGGTCCATGTCAATATCGGCGGCTGCCTTAATCAAGGATGTCTTGAGTGACGCCAAATTGGGATGAGGCTTTGAGCACGCCTTTTCCTCCAAGTGTTGCCATATCTTGTAATCTAACGGATTCAAATCTGGACTGGAGGAGGGCCAGTCTTCGTGCCGGATGAAGTCGATTTCACGCGCCGCCAGCCAGTCTTGTGTGCTCTTCGCTCTATGAGGTGGCGCCGAATCTTGTTGGAATACCCAGTGCCTGTTATTGAACATGGTATGAGAAACAGGTTCCACAAGGTTCGTCAGGACTGTATTTTGATACACAACTGCATTCGTTTTTGTACCTTTCTCACAAAAATGTACCTCTGTTAAGCCCCAATAAGAAACTCCCAACCATACCATGAACGAGGATGGAAAATGACCTCGTTGGACACGCGGAATACGGTTGCTCGCTTCTTCACTACTGTGTGCGTACACCTTATCATTTTGTTTGTTGTAGCTCTCTTCTACGGTAAAAAATTTTTCATCCGAAAAAAAGAATTTCCCGATATTTTTTTCCCGCGTACCGCTTCAACAAAGCGCGGCATCTCTTTAGTCTCAGGTCCATTAGACGAGCATTCAAACGATGTCCTGTTTTTTGATATGCCCGAAGCCCTAAGTCTTCATTTAACACCCCTTTCACCGTGGTTCTGCTTAACCCCATCTGAAGGGCCAACAGTTTCTGCTTACGTTTGGAATTTCTTTGAATTCGCCCCTTCGCAGCTTTTATCACTGCTGGAGTCCTAACAGACCGAGGGCGACCTCTTCTTGACCTGTCATCGACACAAGAGTCTTCATTGTATCGTTTGATGGTACGATAAACGAATCTCTTGGTTATATTAATTTTTTTCAGTATGTCAAACATTTGAATTGGCGCCTAACCGCAACGATGCAACGCAATAACTGCAACACGGTCTTCTTTAAGCGTCCACTCCATATTTAAAAATGAGTAAAATTCTAAAAAGTATACATTTTTATTTTCATGAACAATTCGAAATTCGAATTCAATAAACTTTTTTGTGGCCAGCATTCTAAAAGAAAAGTTTTTACTGTGTGACAATACTTATGACCTGACTGTGTAGTTTATTGTAATACATATTCAACAATACCGAAAACAGCACGATGTAGTACCTGGTAAGCAGTCTGTAGGGCAAGGGCAGAAAGACGACACGTCTGGTGTAGTAATTCGAATGTTAGCGTAGGAATGTTTAAGCACAACACTCTTATCATCACAGCCGCACTTTCCGCACGAGGACTTGCGCTTTACGACTTCTTTGACTGATTTCTGGCCTAAAAAAGATTAAATAGAGTAGGCATAATTTAATTTAATACTTACATAACATAAACTCACGCCTTTATCCCCGAAGGGGTAGGCAGAGGCGCCACCAGGACACCCACATTTCGCCTTGTATGTACCGTCCCACGATGTGATAGGTGGCGGCGAGCCTATCGCCATATCAGGCACAAATTCCTGACTCCGGACTGATAATGAATAGAAAAATCCAATATCACTTTGCCCGACCCGGGACTCGAACCCGAGACCTCAGCTTTGTAACCGTACCGTAATACAACTACGCCACCGAGGCAGTAGTTGTATTAGTAGTTAATTTAATACTTATTTTTATTTATTGCATTGAATGGCGAAACGAGCATGCCATTTGCCTGATGGTAAGAGGTACGACCGCTCATGGGCAGTAGAAAACCAAACAACACCATGAATAACAAAGCATTGCTTGGCACTCCACTGCGTTCGCCATCCTGAGACATAATTTTGCTGGTGGTAGGTCTCTCATATGTGAGAGTGGGGTAGGTACCACCGCAATGTCTATGTCTCCCGCCAAACAGCAGTGTAAATGCACTGTTGTGTTCCGGTTTGAAGGACATTTAAGCCAGAGTAACTACTGGAAATATTGAGATTTAACATCATGTAATATGGTTCATAGCATTGCATTGAAGTATCTTTGTCCAAATAGTTTTATTTTTCAACATAAGTATTTATTTTAATAGAGTAGGGCGAGGATTGACAATAGTGTTAAATTATTCTTAAGATATCTGAATACCGTAGGAAAACCGGAAGTGGAACCGCTGACGCTGGATAAGCTACTTGTAAGTCTGTAAATGTACTTATCGAAATTCATTATTTTACGAATCCTTGTTGATTTTGCAAGATTTATCTACTAATAACCGTATCGTATCTCCTCAGATAGGAAAATTGGACAGGGGTTAGAGAAGTTTGTGCATCTTAGTGATCGTCAGATATATGTCTGACGATTTTAAAGATGTTGTACATACCTCGGCCTGTTTTAACGAAAGAAGACAATGGTATCACAACGCTGTTTCCATCAGTAACATTTTTTCTCTTCTTTCCTGGTTTTAAAGAAGAGAGAGCTCTTTTAATAGACGCCCTGATACCCTGATCTTCCGGCTTAGTTAGAAGGCCGCAAATACATTTGTCGCTTGGGCCCGTCCCTTCTGTAAGTTGCTGCAGTGACTCCTCATCTATTTTCTTTATTTGGTTGTAATCCATAGTATGTTTAATAATATACGAATGGGTTGCATTTTTTCTGTTTATTTACTACATTTTGAATTTTATCTGCAAAGAAAATAAACGGAATAACGCGTTATTCAGAATTTAATTAAAAGTAAAATGATCTAGAGACCTTCAACAAACAAAGCACACTTTCTTTAAAGATTGACGTCATACCGACGTCTCATTGGGCGGTGTAGAACTCTCACGATTAGATGGTATAAGAGCCCATTTGGTTAGAATTTAAATAAAACACATAAATAATGAATCAACCTCATAGACACTTCTGTACTGAATGAACATTGGTGGTAAAACATCTTGTTCACATCTCGTTAAAATTCATCAATATCAAAAATTCGTAAAGAAGTGCCTATAAATAAAATAAATAAAGCTATACTATGCTGAGTCCGCGGCACGCACTATATAATCCATAGTTGATATTAAAATTATCAGAATAATCCTATTTACCATCCAATATTATTATATACATATAATTTTGATTAGTATTGTCATAGTAACAGCATCTTTACAATATCTTTGATTTTCTTCGTTTTACTTTCTATCCATAATTACATAAATTTCTCTCTGGTCGCAACTTTGTAGGTACTTTTTTGTCATTATATTCATAGACGATTTGGGTTTGTAAAAATCTTAACCGAAAAATAATTATTCTGTACTTAATGGCATGATTAACTTTGGCAATACGTATTTTTGTGGTAATAAAATCCATTTTGTCTAACTCTAATCTTGTTGGGAAGATAGGTACAGATTAAAAGTTACTTGTGAGTAAAACTTAATTTATTTGTATTTTTTTCGAAGTAAAGCAATAGGTATTTTCTAACAAACAGTAAACATCTATAGATTCTTCGCAGCACTGTGTACTCAGTCGCCAGCCTTGAGCACTCTCTTATATAAAATTAAAATTACACTTTTTATAATATTTTGCGGTCAGTGGACGGGACGTTGCCTGATTGGAAAATTTATTTTACAATTAAAAAGTGTTGGTTATATTTCAATTGAGATAATTAAATATTTAAACTTCGTTAAATTATTTAACCTTCGTCAGCTGATTCACATTGACCGTACAACATAGGTTCTAAGATAGGTACTATTATTGTTAGGTAATTAAATCGTTGTCTATAGCGCTGTGCTTTTTAAATAGTGTTTCTTGCGGAATATGATTTTTTAAATGTTTCTTTTGTCTTTTTGGTGTAATTTCCTAATACTGTGCTTGGTAATAGTAGGTAGCACTTAGCAGAAACTTCCTGCCCAACCGGACAATTGCTCTAAGTAGGTAATTGATCAATATTATATTATTTTTATAGATACTGTCTGTACCTAGTATCTATAAAAAGGAAGCCTAGGTTACCACCCGGGTTCAGATTATGATCATAGCGAAGGCCCTAGTTCAAGCTGGACCAAAGCAAAAGAGTGTATTTTATTATTATTACTATTACAAAAATTATAAACTACCCAAAGTTTGAGTTAAAATAAGATTACAAAACTCTATTTGTTTTTTATGTACCATTAGAAATAGGACTTCATACATCAAATATTAAGCATTGCTCAGGAATCACATAATAGCGTGAGATCCATCAAAATAAATTCACATCAGGAGTTAAACTGAAGGGAAAATTATCAGAATTTCAATATGAGAGTAAATTTTATGCCACATTGTATTATACGTGATGAAGCTATGATTAACGTCAGCGATAACATGGTAGAAAAACAGACTGAAGAACGAGCATCATATTTTATTACGTGTTCAAATATAATACTAATTTAAGTGCCTTTGAAATTCGGTTTGATACCTACTCTCTTTTACAACAATCTGGGTGGTTATAATGTAGAATTATTCGAAAATTTACATCATCACTTCAGTGTCCTAAAGCTGTTGAAAATGTACCTACTATTTGTCGTTGCTATCAATTAATCTGAAACACTCTAGTACTCGTACCTGTTGAAAATGGACCTACAAAAATACCTATCAATTAATCTGAAACGCTCTAGTACCTTAATTTTTGAGAAAGATAAAAATACCACGAGAAAGGTCATTCGAACAAAGTCCAAGAACTAAAACTTTCCAGAAAATATTTCAGAAGAAAAGAAATTCAATCCACAAATATTGGTTTACAGACGTTTCGTTGTTTCCCTTATTTTGTTGGTTTCGGTAAGGTTTGCGTTACTGCGCGTAACGGAACACTTTTTGTTGTAAACCGAAGCCTTAGAATGATTCGTTAGGATAAATTAAAATGGGTCTCGTAGAACAAACATGTAACGACCCGAGACGCGACTCCTGTCCTAATAAAGTTGACATGTACGCCGTACGGACAAAAAATATCCTTCCAATAAAGCTTGTTTCACATTATGTGCAAACTGAACTACCTACTAAACTTCAAACAGTAACAAGTATTAGTAAACTATACTACAAACAGTAACAAATTAATGGTAGTTCAATGTAAATATTTGTAGCGGCTCGGTAGTTATAATGTACCACATCTGCAGTAGCAGCATTGTATAAGGGCGTAATTGACCGACAGGTCTGGGCGCCACAAATTAAGACCTTGTTAGGCTATTTTTCACATGAATTTCACTAGTCATAGATTGTACATACATACATACATACATAAACTCACGCCTTTATCCCCGAAGGGGTAGGCAGAGGCGCCACCAGGACACCCACATTTCGCCTTGTATGTTCCGTCCCATGATGTGATAGGAGGCGAGCCTATCGCCATGTCGGGCACAAATTCCTGACTCCGGGCTGATAATGAATAGAAAAATCCAATACCACTTTGCCCGACCCGGGACTCGAACCCAAGACCTCAGCTTTGTAGCCGTACCGTAATACAAGTGTCTGAATCTCTCCCAAGCGGCCGTAGCAGCATTATCGCTCAAGGTGCCGCGCCGTAGCAATGTCGACCAACGTGCCGACTGCCGTAGCAGTCGCGTCTACGGCCACCTTAGTGCTACGATCGGCACAGATACCCAATGGTAAATACTGTGCTTTCCGGATAGCAGACCATTAAATATAATTCTTGCATATAGGTAGAAAATTTATATGGGTAACCTGCAACACACAAAAAATAATTGCTGTTCTAATTGCTAAATAACCGTTACATTAGCTACGAATATCAACAAGAGAAAATATAAACATCTGGTCACAAATATAGCATAGTCACATATGTCATTTATAAAGTAAATGCTGGTAATGAAGCATATGATGACTAATGCTACTAAAGTGAATGTAACAAGAAATATTTAGCTGGAATATTTTTCAATACAAAACTCCATTAAACAATAAGACGGATCAGGAGGTCATGATTCCTCACATCGCGATAAAAGCCTATAATTATTACACTTTTTTTGTACGAGTTCTCAGGGTGTGCAAGTTTTTAACCAAAAGATCTCTTAGAATCAGATGGCGAAGTGAGGTCGTCCGAAGCTTATCAACAATCGATGCAGCTAACTTTTATAGTTTTGTTTATTGCCGAAACCTTAGTCTGCAAGTTTGTGATCACGAGCGGTCTCTTATCTTTAACTTTTTACTCCGGCCATTTTGCTTCAACAACTCATCAAATGAAATTAAACTTAAGACTTTAAATCAATTTACTTCGAATTAACTTTGTTTGTGTTTTAATAAATGCGTGAACTAGGTATAAGCCTATTTTTTTTTACTATTAAGTCGTGAAAATATTGAACTGCTTACACTTAAGTGTACATCAGAAGATAAGTTAAAGATCTCTAACCACTTAATTACTTATAAATGGTAGCTGCCGTCAAAAATAATTTAAAACCCAATGAATAAAAACTTGACACTGAACACGAGCCACTTATATCATTAAAACCAATTTTCACCGTATAGAGTGTTTACTGTTTTCTATTTATCATCATCACCTACAACAAGATGGGTTCTGCTGAACACAGCAGTGGACATTAAGTGACGAGTCTTAGCAAGTCTACCCAACCCAGACGGACATTCAAAAAAACTACCGGCTTACAGAAAGATTAATCAAGTAGACGATTTGATGCACCTTGTACGATTTTTTTGTCTACATTTTATACCCCACTGCTTTTCAATATGTTAAAAGTTTATTTGACCCAAGTCCAGAGATATACAAGGTAAATGCCAAGTTCAAACGGCTTTGATGCTACTCTTATGCAATTTTTCATAAAGCATAGGCAAATAACAAACGGATTTCTCACTGTTAGGACTAAATTAACCAAATTCGGCCCAAAAGCTGCTGTGATCTTTGACATGTTATGATGATTGCTTGAACGCTGCCTACATTACTTACAGCGATGGCTCGTTGCATTAAATTAATATATTAAATAATAATATGGAGCGATATTCGACTGTTAGTATAGAAGGAGCGACGCCGTGTGAGACCAGCGGGCGGTCCGACTGGCACAGAACTGTGGAGTCGACTACTGTTTAATATTTTTGAAAAGTTACAACACCCGTAGTACTAGACACCGAAAAATTCTCAATTGGCTTGGTTAAGTCATATCAAGTGGCATGTAGGCTAACACAAGCCCCATTTAAGTTTGGCCAGGCCTATACCCAACAAAGTAACGATATCATTACGATGGCCAGAACAGATCTCACTATAATAAGTGTTTGCGATTGATATAACCTTTAATATTTTATATTGATTTTTCTTTCATTTCTTTTACTCTGACTTTGTTCTAAAGATCAAGATTTTTATTAACATTAAACAATTCTATTAAACCACTTGGACTAAGTAATAAAATGTTTTTAGTACGCAAGTCGTCTCCAGGCATTCCCGCGTCCCTCGCGCCGCCCCTACGCCTCTCGTCGCTATATAAAGGTACAGTTTCCCGAAGGATTGCATTCACACAGCACCAGCTCCGGCAAACGGTAAGTACACCAGCACTCAGTGTTACTACACCCTACGCGGCCCATTGAAGAAATTCCAAACAATTTATTTTGTTATAAATAAGGTGTATCGAAGTATTATTTCACAATTAGCCGCTTTGTTTCCAATTAGTTTCGTTTTGTGGTAAGTTTTGTAAATATTAATGTGTTCGGTATCATTTGCGTCTCTCGGAGTTTGGTTTCTGGTACGTTTTATTTAATTATAATCAGACTGGTCCAAAACGTGCTGTTAATTAAATATTATTCCTTATATATTTCGTTTATAAGTGTGAGTAATTTTAATTAATTTTCGTCAGCTGGATTAAAGCAAAAAAGAAGTCATCAAGTTTAAGGATTAAATGATAGATATTTATAGACTCATTGAACACAAATGTGCATCTGCTTATAAAACCACTAAATTAATCGGGAAATCAGTGCACTAACGAGAAAATTTAAAATGTTTCTAAACTAGGTACTTAAAATTTTTCATTAAGATGAGGGCTTTTTGTTTAACCATGTCCCCTTAATGAGATAACTTTCATTGATTTGTTCACGGTACCAAAAGCCACTTTCAGTTTTCTCACAAGATTATCGAGTTATAAATCTTACGCAGTATTTTTTACGTTGCAAGAATTCAGTTAATGCGCCGAGACCCGCAAAGTTATAAGCTTTCTTCCTGGCATTATCTCAACCAGTGCTATGATCCATCTTCTGTGCATTCAATCTCCTGTGCTTCGACAGTCTAGCAAGTTCAATTGCAATACCATTGACTCTCATATTATCTTTCCTTTGGCGCAGTTGGTTAAACGCCGACTGTGAAATGAGAGGCCGCGGGTTCGATCCCCGCACCGAGACAAATGTTTGTGTGAACCACATTTGTTTTGGGTCTGGGTATTTGTGAGACCGAAAAGTCGCTCATAGTTCCTGATACCCATGACACAAGACTATCTTTGAGTGGGGTCAGGACTCAGGGCTATGTATGTGACTGTTGCGTATATTTATTTTTATTCTTTCTTTCCTGGTGACAACAAGTTACACACGGCATGTGTTCTTTATCGCAATTGTTCGATTTAAAACTAGTGGCGGTTTTGCCTCTTGCAGTTGCTTAAACGTAGCAATTATTTTAAACTAAATATCATGGAAATCCTTTAATAAACAAACTCAGCAAATTATAGAACAACCATGTAATAAATTATCAATTGATATTTGTAATTATACAGTACTATTACAAACTCGCATAATTATTCCATCTAAAGTACTACGTAAAAAAATACAAAAATATTTATTTCAATACGTTATAGTTAATAAATTGTGAGCGTAAAAAAGTGCATGGTAGCCTGTTGGTGATGCACCAGACGCGGCTGCCAACATGTTCACGGTGGTCGCGGGTTCAAATCCCAGGGCACACCTCTGCTTTTCGGAGTCATGTGTGTATTGATAAATCATCAATCACCACACACTATGTATGTATGTATACGGTGAAAGAAAACATCATAAGGAAACCGGCATAACGTAGCGAATTGCCAGAATTTCTATGGTACGTAAAGTCTGCCAACCCGCACTAGGCCAACGTGGTGGACTACATGGCCTATCGACTTTATATTATCCTCTCAATCGTACTCTGGATTGTACAGGAGGCCCGTGCCCTGCAGTGGGACGTATATGGGCCGATACGAAGCGTAAACAATATCATGGATTTGGTCTAGGGAACTTTTTTCACTTTTTTTTCATTGCTATATCAATGGGAAAACAAAATATAATCGCCAGTTACATATAGTTGCTATTAAAGAACCTTGATTTTTATTTTATTTTATTATATACGTCGTTTCCATTAAGTGCAATCATTCGAGCCACTTTAAAACCCCGCAACAATTACAAGGAGACATTTCTCCCTCATTATACTCGCCGAAGAAAAGCACGGTTTAATGGAAAGTACACAGTACGCGTTCTCCAAGGTTGAAGAAAAAACAAAGGACGTATTTTTAAAACATTGTTTTCTCATGTAGATTCCAATTTTGCATATGTCTGCATGTTATTTCGCGACATTCGAGTTGTAATGTGCAATTTTTTTACAATAATCGTTTCATAATATGTTTTCTTGTTCTCTTCTCTGTGAGCACACATGTATATTAACACCCAAGTTACGAATTGGATTGATTATTTTATAATTGCATGGCTGAAATCAGCCCTTCACAGATCTTGGATATATTTATCCGGTGGGTATCTTCTCTCGGGATACAGGTTTATAACTTCTAAAGTCAAAACCAAGTCGTGGTTCCGAATCTTCGACCTATGTCTTGTCAGTCCTGTTCGTTCCTAATTTGACTTATACAAACATTTATTGTTTTATTATTCCTTTGATGTCTTTGCTTCAAGCAGTAGTATTCACTAACAAGGTTGCTAAATCAACTTCAGAAATATTCACACTAATCTTTAGGTTTGTTCTTCACTCCATGGCGAATTTGTCATTCGGCTATGATTATATT
This sequence comes from Deilephila elpenor, assembly GCA_949752805.1. Lineage (NCBI taxonomy): Eukaryota > Metazoa > Arthropoda > Insecta > Lepidoptera > Sphingidae > Deilephila > Deilephila elpenor. The sequence continues at coordinate 4,454,062 of OX457094.1, read as the reverse complement.
AACTAGTATTGTTATACAATCATCCCACATTGGAAAGCCCATCCAATTATGAACCCAGCCTACTTTGTACCGTCCCAGTACGACAAATGACAACGTTATGTCCCCTAATATAACATTATGACTGTTTCATTTGATCACACAATATACTGACGCCACAATAAGCGAGTAGGTATATCTATAGGACAAATGCAGCCATAATATCTGCTTTCGTGTCTAGTTAAAATCCATTAGTATCTAAATTGAAAAATGTGTCTGAAAATCTTGTTTTCAGTCTTCCAGTAATTATTTCTCTGTTCCCACCGTGTAAATGATACCGAATTCTTTAATTTCAAAATAACTACCTTGTTAAATAGTATATTGTGGGTATCAAAACCAATTGTAAAATGTATATGAATGAATACTTCTGTGGCGTAATGAATGCCGCTGTAGTGTAGTCAGTTAGATATCGACTATCAAACGAGGAGTTAGTACAAATATAAATAAGTATTGATGCAACATAACTTTATTGATGCAAGATGGCAAATCAACTAAAAGCCCATGTCATCAGCTACGTGTAGACGTAAAGAAATCTAATTTACTGCTTAATTGAATGTCTTAATTATTAGTTGAAAACCTAACTAACTTAGTAAACTTTAGTAACTTAACTTAGACATTTATTTGGGACAAGTTAAACTTTTTCATTCGATTCTCTTCTTTGTCTTTAACTATTGATACAGGTGGGACTAAAATTAGTACAACTTAGTAGTAATTGATCTTTGCGCATTACAAGGGTTTGATTCTAATCATGTTAACACATAGGTAGGTACTTTTTTACCCGATTGTGTGTGTAGGTGCAAGAAGCCGCATGGTCTATCTTTCTATGTACGAGTATAGTGCAAATGTTTATATACTGTTAATGACCTAATCTTCTTACATTAACCTCTGAGGAAGTAAAACATCGTGATAATTATGTTTTGAAATCTATAATGTATTCAAAAATAATTTATAACAGATCACGCATTTTTAAATAAACCATGAATTGTAGTCCGCATAATAACATATTTTAAAAGATCAATGTAAAAAAACTATTTGAAATATTGTTCCTAAGCATTCGTTGCGATAGCCCAAATTACCCCTTAAACATTCTTACACCATGTATTATAACAACTGCATTAAAAATAGTTATTTTCGATATAAATCTAAAAAAACAGCGACCGCCCCGAGCGCGCGGCGGGGTGTCGCTCAACTATCGACTGCTGAGTAACTGCAGCTATTTTACACTCCGTTGCTTATTAAATCTACAACATGCAGTATAATCTTAACTGAAAATAGAATTAATTTATTTAATAGTATTTATTTCACACAAAGGTACCTCCCACGTCCACATAGGGTGTTGAATGGATAGTAGTATGAGGAAGATTTTTTTTATATTAAGTCATGGAATAAAATATGTTAGTGTACACTCAGCCTCCGTGGCGCAGTTGGTTATACACCTGTGAAACGAGAGGCCGCGGGTTCGATCCCCGAACCGAGACTAATGTTTGTGTGATCTAATATCTGTTTCGTGTTTAGGTAAGTCCGAAAAGTTTCTCGTATTTACAGATACCCTGGGCCTGGACACAAGACTCGTTCGCAGTGTGGGGTTTAGAAGTTATAACTATGTATAATATGACCTTTGGGTAGGTGCTGTGGGTAGGTGTCTACCAAGGGTCAGTGCTCTGGCTGCGACTCTTGGGTGTATTTTATTTTATACCACACCCTTTATCGTAGTTAATATTGCAGGTATTACATATCCCAGTGACAAGTAAGAGGAAGCCATGGCCGTGTCCCGCGTCTCGCTGCTGCTCCTCATCGCCCTGGTGTACCTGGACTGCTGTTACACAGCTTCTGTGAGTTATATTACATTTCAATATTGTGCGACTCTAAGCTTCTTAAAAAATGTATTATGATTGTTAAAAACTCTCTCTGTCTTCCGCCTCAGGAAGAACACTGCTGAACTTTTACTGGTGTTAGGTCTCTCATATGTGAAAACTGAGAAGCCTAGATAGCTACCACCATAATGTCTATTTCTCCCTCGAAACAGCAGCGTAAATGCACTGTTGTGTTCTGGTTTTAAGGACATTGTAGCCAGATTAACTAACGTAACGAGACTTAACATAGTCTAGTATGTCTTAGGATGGCGAGCGCAGTAGAAAACCAAGCATTATTATACGAGTATTATTCATAGTGTTGTGTTTTGCAACTCTCCATGACCGGTCGTATCTCCTACGTCGTATCTATCATCAGGCGAAAGGTATGCTCGTCTCGCCATTCATCGCAGTAAAAAAAACAAAGGTATCCCCCAGAGATTTTCATAGAGAACAATTGTTATCCTAACTGGACTTCAGTTCCAACACCTCTTGTTTGTTTTCGTTCTAATCGATTTCGTTTCGGATTGAAGTCAAGCTAGATTTCCTTAAGAGACTCACCATGCTTCAGTGCTCAGTGTTAATTAATTAAGTGCCACTGTTCATCTTGGTTGACAGTAGTTGCAGTGGGGAGTGGGTGGGCAGAAAAGTCTGTTAAAAAATATTGTATGATGCTACTCGATTAGTGGAATTTGATTGAGCTGTAAACGTTAATGTAACTACTGCATTTATTTAGAGACGCGGGAAATGCACTTTTAACTATTAACTATTCGTCGTACAGGTCATAATCATAATAACTATTACAGAAATAAAAAAAGTTCTGCAAGGTGGAATAATATATTGTTGCATCGACCTCGCGTATGCATGAAATTTAAGCAGGCACAACTGAAATCTGTTGGAGTTATTCGTAGTTACGTGAACCACCCAGATCTCATAGTTCATTCACAACGCTAAGGACTCTTCTAGGAAAACTAAAAATGCAGCTAAAATGCTTATTTCAGATCCCAAGAAACTTCGACCCCCGGCTTAGCGAAGAAATCGTGATGGCACCGAAAAAAAGACCATTCTGTAACGCTTTCACCGGTAAGTTCTAAAAATAATACGGATTAATAACTAATTATTAAACAAGTAACAGAGTAGCTCTACAATTATCTGATAACAAACACGCTCTCGGCTATATTTTCGACTGTCTCGGTGGACGGTATGGTTACAACGCTGAGGTCTCGGGTTGGAATCCCAGGTCGGACAAAGTGATATTGGATTTTTCTATTCATTATCAACCCGGAGTCAGGAATTTGTACCCGATATGACGATGCTCGCCCCCTTTTACATCGTGGGACGAAACACACAAGGCGAAACGTGGGTGTCCTGGTAGCACCTGCCTACACTTTCTGGGAAATAGGTGTGAGTTTATGTATGTATGAACATACATATGTATAAGAAATAAGGGTGGCATTAGTGACATCTACATTTTAGATGATACATTATAAAATGTAGATGCCACTAACGCCACCCTTATTTCTTATTTGTTCACCGAGCTTATTACAGTTTCAAAATATTGTTCAAAATATTCTGTAGATAATTTTATTTATAACATTGGGCCAGCAAACGATCCAAATGCAGCTCACCCGTAATAAAATAATATCCAGTTTACTGTAGTGAAGACTACAGCGAGTGTCTAGAGCTCATTATTTTATTGATATATTATTGTATTGTATTTGTATTTTCAAAAATATGTATGAAAGTTAAAAGAAACATTTGGCGTAAAATGGTTGTCAATAATTATTTCCAAAATGCTTGACAGCCTCCATGACGTAGTTGGTTAGACGCCGGCTGCGAAATGTGAGCCCGCGGGTTCGATCCCCGCACCGAAAAAAATATTTGTGTGATCCTCAGATATTAGTGTCAGATCTGGGTGTTTGTGAGACCGAAAAGTCTCGTAGTTTTGTGATACCCACGACACAAGACTTAATTGATCTTAATATGAAGCCGGCTATGTATGTGACTGTTGTATATTTATTTTTTGTTTATTTATTCCAATAGGTTGCGGCCGTAAACGTTCCCAGAGCCCTCCCGGAATGCCTGCTCAGGAACTTAGGACAAAACAGGTAAGTTATTTGTGTAACACTACACTCTTCTAGGATCATGTGAATAGAATATGAGAGCAGTATAGTTAAATCAATCCTCTAAAGGTTACAGTATAACTAACAGATAAACTTTTTGTGATGTTATACAAAATTATCATTACATGAGGACGAGTGAACCTTTTACATTATGCCACTTAATATTTGAATGTGGTGTTCATTACATGAGATTTCTTATTCACGCGTTACATATAATATAATAACCAACTTAGATACTAAGATATTACAACTTTAATCACAAGAAACCGCTGTTGGACTTTGGTGTCCTATTTTTCCTCTAAAAGTACTGCCAAATATTTATTGTATATTTTTTGCAGTACCTCGATGAAGAGGCCCTCGGCTCAATCCTGGACTCCGAATCTGCTATTGACGAGCTTTCCCGCCAAATCCTGTCTGAAGCTAAGCTCTGGGAAGCCATCCAGGAAGCTAGTGCCGAGATTGCGAGGCGAAAGCAGAAAGAAACGTATATTCAGTAAAACAATCGACTCGCGACTCAACCTAATGTATAGACCGTAGCGTATGTAGCCAAATGTGTAATTAGGACGCCAACTTGATTGGCGCCATATTGAAACTTCGTAATCTATTTTTTGTGGACGTAAGCCGAACGAACTTAGACTTTGTAACTTTCGATATGAATACAGAATTCTATGCCCAATTAAATTTATCTAATAGCAGTTAACTACAGAACGCAACAGTGAGTTTCAAAATGGCGTCGTATCAACATTAACTAGTAATTTTTGTCTATGGTAATAATGGAAACAAATATGCTGAAGTATTGAACAAATCTAGTGTTTCGAGTAGGACTATATTTCATAATATTTAATAACTAGGAGGTGATTTTGTCAAAAAGCTACGCTTGGCGAATTATGTATGTGTAATTTCAAATTCTCAGAAATTTCGCAAAATTCTCTTCAATAAATTAATGTAGGTTAGAAACCTAAAAATGGTTTTAAGTTTAACACTATCGAATGTTTGCGCTATACTATGAGAGGCGCGTTTTTACACAAAATAATGTTATTTGGCTAACCTAACACTTTTTATTTGAAAATGCACATACGAGCTATAACTGACAAATTTCAATGTAGTTTAACGACCTTATTCGTAGACAGTTTTAAAATCTATTTTAGTTATCGGATGTTTGTTCCCTTTCGAACATCTTTTGAATTCAGTTTGAGCGAAAAAGACGAAACAATCAAGAACTAAAATAGATTTTAAGACTATCTATGAATAAATCCGTAAATGAAACGATTAAATAAAATGATCAATCTGTATGAATTCGTTTTATTCACAAATTATTTTTATACAGATTTCGTCTAATACCAGCCGTATAGACGAAAGCCGTTCACTTTTCGTACGTTTTTTCAATTACATATGACGTGGCAAATTGACTGAGGGGGCGGTGAAACACGACACTTCCACGCTTTTAGAGACTCGAACTTACAGTTTATTTGTTTAATTTGCATTACGAAACATTGTTTTCTTGCAAAAAACTTATGAAACCGAGTTTAACTTCAAAATTTCTACATTACTTACTTTACTAATCGTCAAAATTTAATTTAAAAGAAATAATTACTTGGTAATTGGTTCAGATGTTAATAAAACCTTTAAAATTTCTACATTATACAAATTTAAAAGCCACTTGCTAATGTTCTAAGTCTGCTAAGATAGCAAGAAGTGTCGTCATGGTATTGCAGCATGGAGAAACTAGTTTAGAAGTCGTTGAGGAGTCTCATGTCGAAGGTGTCTTCGCTGGGGTAGTATCTGTACTGGTCAGCTTCCACCGTGTCTTGCGCCATGTTGTCCATGTAGAAAGGCAGGTTGGCTCTCCTCATGCTAGCGATGGGGGACAGGACCTGAGAAATATACGTTGGAGTGTTAGGAACAAAATGTGTTGGGGAAAAATAGCATGTTCTAGTATAGTTATTGTAGTTTTATAGTAAATTTTGTTTTTTTTAGTAAATTTCAACCATAAACAGTTGAATTCTTTGGCAAAACGACACTGAACTCCACTGTAGTTTTAAATAATAGTGAAATCTTAAGGTAATATGCTAATATGGTAACACATGCTACCAAAACCACATTTTAAACTTAAAATAAAAAAATAAACAATATTAGAGCAAGGGTTCTACAAGACCAAAAAATTGCGGACCTCTGATTTAGATATGTACATGGAACAATTAAAATTAAGAATTATTTAAATGATTTTTTATACCATGACGGCTTCAGGGACGCGCTTCTTCCTCAGGTAGTTGTAGCAGCAGATCTTGAACTGTTTGGTGCCGCATGCTCGCCTGCATTCCTCACCGCAGGAGTTGCAGTCCACGTTGTGATAGTCGGCGCAGATGAGTGTGCCTGAATACATACATTATTACTATTATACCGACTGGACTATTCGTACTACTATTAGGTACAGGCAGTACTGCTTAATATAAATAATAAATAAATACACCCAACAGTCATTTACATAGTCCTGACCCCACATTAAGATATATTAAGTCTTTTTTATTTATATTTATATTGATATAGTATATTTTTTAATAAACACCTTAGACTGCCCTCTCATTTTCCTTTTTACATATCCATCCAAAGGTTGCCTGTAAGAAATTGCCTAGTGTGACAAGGCCGCCTCTTGTACTATTATTATGCCATTTATTTACTGTAAATGTTTCTTTTTGTGCAATAAAGGATTAATAAATAAATAAGTCTTGTGTCGTGGGTATCAGGAACTACGAGAAACTTTTCGTTTTCACAAACACTTTATTTGCTTCGGTGCGGGGATCGAAACCGCAGCCTTTAGATTCACAGACGACGTCTAACCAACTGCGCCACGGAGGCTGTCATATTATGAGCATCTCCAAAGATTATCAAAGCGAACCGTTGGCAGTGGCCTGTATCCAGTGACTTCTTGTACTACAAACTGAAAAAAATATTTGCTTGGCCAATAGTTACCGTTTTTAAAGATCAGAAAGTAATCGAACAATTAATTGTAACGATTATGCTAATATTCTCACTGGACACATCTACTCACAAATCACCAGAGCCATAGTGATGAATATTCATTTATCAAGTGTCATGTACGTAATGATGATGATTAATCTTAGGGTACTTGGTTATAAAGTGACTGCTGTAATAGAAGGCTGATAGTTTACAACAAATCAAGCTTAATTACAAAGTGATTAAATTTACGTTTAATAAGATAATGCTTGACAATTAAATCAGACTACTGAACATATATTATAATTATTGAGGTGATTAAAATGATATATCAGATCATATGAGATATTCGTAGCATTCTTCGGTACAAGTTACCTTCAGGCTAATGCATGGAATACTCTTAAATAATATTATACAAGCTGTCTTTATATTTATTTTTCCCTCAGACACTTGTCAGATAACAGCCAAAATTATTTTAAAATGGGAAATATGTAACACATATTTAAAAAAATATAAAATATTGCAACAAACGTTTACATTTTTATACTGTAATAATAAAGCAGATTATGCACATGGATTGATACCAAAGAGCCTCGACCAACATCCCCAGAGGCTCTCAATGGGCCGTTGGGTCTAGAGCCAGATTCAGAAGGCCGTATTGCTTGACACGGCACGTATAGTGAGGAGGTTCCTTACTTTGGGGTCCTACACCGGCGAGGTTCGGGACCCAAGTCACCGGCGGTGACTCGACACCGAAGGGTCAATATGTGTATTCGGAGCATTTTAGATTGTTTTTCATAAAAAAAAAAACATCTTTTAGTTCAGGAAATTAATGTGAAAAATCAACATATATTATGTATTTATGTGGACAATATAAATTAAGAAATACCCAGATATAGTATTTTTTTAATTAAAAAAGCTAGTTATTTTGTACCCACTCGAAATCTTTAAGCAATGAAATGCAAAGTTTTTTTTACTTAATGTGGTATTGTCACTAGCGCACTGTGAAGCGTATGCACTCACCCAAGATGATGAGAGAGACGATGAAGGTAAGTTTGTACATTTTGTTATATTGTTTAATGGACTGTTCACTAGATGTCCTGGTGTTGGAATGATGGATAGACACCTCGAACCCCTTTATATACTGAATCAAAGTTTACTTTGCTGCGCGTAGGACGGTTCGCAAGTGAGATGAGTTACAATTTTTCTACCATGCTATTTTTAGATCAGTGAATTTCTGACGATACTAAATTTTTTATTCTTAAAAATTTCATCATTTAATTTATAATTACAATAAATGTTAGCGTATTAATCAGATTACGAAAGTATCATAATAGGATGCGGTTCGTCTATTCCTTCACAAATCTAATATGAAATATTTTTTGCGGTGAAAATCTAATATTTTAAATACTGTAGTCTACAAGGTGCAAAAACATTATCTCAGCAAGTCAAAAGATAACTACTACATGTACATCGTTTTAGGTTTCATTCACACGCAAAATCACCAGCAACTAACACCTGGAAAGTAGAAATCATATTGTGTTCGTACAGTCTAATATAATTGTGAGAGAGGCAATTAATTTCAATTGAAATTAATAAATCTTACAGCTCCTTTAGTAATTATAGAAAGAATTATTCATATTGTTTCCCAATATTAATTCTATAATGAGAATATATCTTCAAGAGGCGATACAGTTGATACATGGGTTGAGGGCATATATTATACTTATTCCTAGTTATTATTGTTACTTTCATTCACACCGTACTTTTATTTTTCGTATAATACATCGATACTGGAGAAATCGCCAGCACAGCCCCGACGATTCCTGTTTAATGCCCACTGCACGCGGCGTTTTTACATTTTTATAAGAAAACTTTGGCCAAGCAAATTAAAACATTATAACTTAACGGCCCGCCACACTATTGACGGCTCGGTTTATTCCATTGACGTAGATATCTATATCAATGGTTTATTAACAGTTTTTTCTATACGTTCAAAAATGTGTATATTAATTGAAGCTGGTGTCGAGCTTTCGGCAGTATTTTTATCATTAGTAAATTGAAAGGTAATATAAGGCCCCTTGTCCTACATTGGATTCAAAATGGCAGTCGCCTGATATAAGTAACTTTTCTAATTCAGGAAATCAGAGTAACTATAGAATTTGTTAAATATGTAAGTCTATTGATATAGGCGTTGACGTATGTGTGTACATAGTTAAACAAGTATCTACCCAAACACAGCGAAGAAATATCTTAAAGCCTCCGTTGCGCAGTCGGTTAGACGCCGGCTGTGAAACGAGAGGCCGCGTATTCGATCCCCGCACCGAAACAAATATTTGTGTGAACCACAGGTATATGTTTCGGGTCTGGGTGTTTGTGAGACCGAAAAGTCTCTCGTAGCTCCTGATACCCACGACACAAGACTCGATCTTAGTGTGGGGTCAGGACTTTGTATGTGACTGTTGGATGTATTTATTTATTTTATTCTTAGAGGCCTTTGCCTGCCTAGGTTGCCCTAGTTAAAACTCTCCGATGATTCGAGAACATTGCTTATATTTTCATTATAAAGAGCCGCATTAAATACCTTTCCTCAATAATAAATATAAGTTATTGTTCTAATTTTTTTGGGATTTTTTCATCCTTTTACGTAAGGTTACATAGGTAGGTAATTATTTTTAAGTATGTTTTTGTAATTATTTCTGTTTTCACCTCGTTTCCATCCCCTCCACACCACCCCTTGCCTGAAAAATAGAGCAGCCTTCACGAAAGTGTCAACAAGAACATGAAACTCGACACTCAAGGAGATAAAATAAAAATCATGTTTCGTTAACAGTTTTTTGCGAGTACTCTATTGAACTGTGCGACATGCTAAAAGTGTGTTGACATTAGCTACAGAGTGTGTCTAAAATACAGAAGAACTACACAAAGTGATTCATTTTTTTATTATATATTTAAATCAAATCCTTTAACATTTAATAGAAATTGGGATATTTGAAATGATAGTAGAAAAATCATACCAACATAAACTCACGCCTAATTCCCAGAAAGGGTAGGCAGACGTGCTATCAAGACATATGTTTCGCCTTGCGTGCTCCGTACTATGATGTGATAGGGGTCGGTCCTTAGTTGTGCGCTACCGAGGTAGTTATTAGAGAAATCATAGTGTTAATATCCTTCATTAATCAATTAAAAACTTGAGCAGGTAATGTAAGTTATTAATTAGCTCTATTTTGTGGTATGGCGGTTTTAAGTATTTTCCGACGTAGGTAACAGGTTGTGGAGATATGATAATATTACACAGACATACATAAGCTGTTTTGATTTTAAAAAGACAGACCTGGATATCCACAGATTTATAGAAACAATGTCCAAATACCCACCATACTTATTAATGGTTCTTAGATTTACACGAATGTTACACATAAAACTAAAACTATTTTTTACGGATTTTATCGAGATTTGGTTTAATTTTTAATTTTTTCAGTTTTGTAGTCACGGGGCATGTGAATCCGCGATAAAATCCATTTAAATTAGTTTTATTTTGACCATACTCCTTGTTGTGTGGTTATCCCACACTTATATAAAGCCTGAGCATGTCATGTACAGCCATAGTGTTCAGTATATTGTAGAAGGATTTGTTTTAGAGTTTTATGACCAGTGGTCTGCCGGATGCCAAGACAATACTTGCAGGGTGTAGTCATTTTAGTCTACCACGCTGGTAAAATCGGTAAAGTCACCTAATTACCTTTGTAATTCTTGAGGAGAACTTTAAGGTTTGCAGGTTATGAGGTTTTTTTTACCTTTAAAGCAAGCTACAATTTATTAAGAATAACATATTGTCATTGGGAAACGTCAAGGCTGTGTGCCTGGTGTTTGAACCAGTAAGCTCCGGTGTAAAAGGCCATCCTTTTCAACTGGTTTAACGCTCCTTGGCTTCACGAAGTAACCCTTATAGGTACATTTAAAAAAATCACCAGTTGTTCAAAATAAAAGAAGTCGCTATACAGTCTTACTTGACTATAATTAATTAGTGTGAATAAAATCGTACAACGTGGAAAACACATAAGGCGGTGAAAAACTTCCGTAAATATTGAACTGAACAAACTTTATTCAAAGAAGACACTATGTGGGTATGTAATGTGATATTATATTTGAAATAACATTAACCCGGTTATTATTTCTACATTTTATTGAGAAAAGTATGATTTCCGGTCCAACTAGGACCGGAAATCATACATGTCTCTTTTCGACTAGCATTTATTAGTTTTTCTTATAATTTCCACAGCAAAATAAGAAGCTGCTATTAATTTTATTTTTATTATTCCAAGTTTTTCTGGTTGCTTTCTTTTGTTTTTGGACATTGTGTATTATAACGATTACCGGGTACCTATATCTAGACTGCGACTAGCGTTGCCAGGCGTCCGGATAAAGCCGGACATAGTTAGGCTTTTTGATTGCATGTCCGGCTAAAATAAACGGTGTCCGGCTTTTTACATTTCGCAAACAAGCAAGCACTGCCGCCGCGCCGCCGAGCGTGGCCGAGATTTATGATAATAATCAAAAAGACTTGATTTTACATAAAAAAAAATTGTCGTACCTATTAATACTAAGACAAAATCCTCAATAATATAGGGTGTCCGGCTTTTTTAACCAAATGTCCGGCCAAACTGACTGGTCTGTCCGGCTATTAGGTTTGGCGACCTGGCAACGCTAACTGCGACCGAAAACGAAGCTGTGTGGCTACACACACAATCCAACAAAAAAAATGACGATTTTTTTGCATTTTATTAAGTATTTTTTTAAACAAATAAATAAATACACCCAATAGTCACATACATAGTCTTGACCACACACTAAGATCCGAGTCTTATGTCGTGGAATCAATCCTACTGTTTTATAGTCGTCGTCAAACCAACTGCGCCCCTACGGCTGTCATATAGAAATCGTTTTATCTTGGGAGAAAATATAGTGCATCATACAAAGAAAATTAGCGGTATTCTGAAATCTGAGGACGCCTACCAGCGTGTTGTCCACATTAATTGCAAAAAAATAAACCTCATGAAGTAATCCCGATACCTATTATCTAAACAATAAACATGTTTGTAGCTTCCTAAACATGTAGATTGTAGGTGTATATTTTCTTTTGCCTATAATAAAATAAAAGAGAAACAACGAAAATTCATTATGTAATTTTATTAACTCGAGTCATTTTGGACGTTTTACAATAATCACTTAGTTTCTGCATTCCGTTTTGTGGTACATGGTTTTTAAAATAAGTTCAAATCCGACACTTCTAAGGTTTCGTTGACAATGATTGTTTATTAGAACAATTTGAATACAGTGAGAGAGCTTGGAGATTGTAAATGCTCGTGAAATATCAAATTCAATTCAATTGGATGTATTTAAAATTATCTTCTGTTGATTCCACACCCGATAAGACGAGACAAATAAAGATGGAAATTATACATATTCAAGTAATAATGAAAACTACGGGGAAACAAAGAAATCCGAAATAATATTGTCAACGACCCAGAATTAAGAATACGCCCGGCTGATTGAATAGCGTAAGCTGCATTCTTACACTACATTTATATATTTTAGGAAGTAAGTGTCGAATGTGCTAGAATGTTCAGATGAAACGCATTGCCAAGTTGTCCTGGTACTGGTCGGCGGCCTCCGCTAGCTGCTGCACCCCGTTGTCCACAGAGTACGGCATGTAGGCGCGTCTCATGCCTGCTAGAGCAGCGAGGTCCTAAAAACAATACAAACATACTGTTTACTAAAACTGTCACAGTGACTCGGTAAAAATATACCTGAGGGTAGGTTTTAAAGCAATAACATCGATCGTTTATTTTATAACGATGTAATTTTATAGTTACTGCTTTCATAGTGGTCTCGTGATTAAAAAATATAGGTAATTCAGTCTTTGCAAAACATTGTCGGTAGATATTGCAGATGTCATTATTTGTTAATTAGTATACCGTTAAAATGCGAAACAAATGAACAAATTTATTATATGGACGAAGTCTTCATTCTGTGGAATAAAGTGCTGCATCATAATGGTGATAATTTAGTAAACAGAAGCTTTCTACACAAGATCACCAACATTAGACAATCGGAACAATGGCATGAAGATAATATAAGGTTATGTCTACCAGGTCGACATCGGCCGAGCGTCTCCTCCTCATGTAGTTGTGGCAGCAGAGCCTGAACTGCTTGGTGCCGCAGAACTTCTTGCATTCCTCCCCGCACGCGTCGCAGTCGTCCGACGGCTCGTCAGCCCACACGAAGATGCCTGTAAAATATATGTAAGTGCTAGACATATCATTTTACTAATACATTAAACAAAACATAAGGATACCTTGCTGTGTAAATAAATGAATATAAAATAATGAAATATTAAGAAATAATTTTAATGTTCCATGACTATAGCCTCCGTGGGGCAGTCCGTTAGACGCCGGCTGTGCAAAAACTGGTATCGGGTTCGATCCCGCACCCAGACGATGTACGATCCACAAATACTTGTTTTGAGCCTGGTTGTTTGTAAGACCGAAAAGTCTCTCGCAGCTTCTAATACCCAATCCATCACACAAGACTCGTACTTTAGTGTGGGGTCGGGTCTATGAATGCGACTATTGGGTGTATTTATTTATTTCATTTATATCCAAGTTATTGCATATTTAAAACGTCTTACCCAAGATCATAAGGGACATGATGAAAGTAAGCTTGAACATTTTGTTGGTTGTTGGTTGGCGACTGTACACTGGATGTCCGAGAGTGGGAATATCAGACACACGCAACAAACCCCTTTATATACGAATTCAAAGTTTGTTTTACTGCGCGTAGGACGGTCTGCAACCTAGTCTAGGTTCTATTTTGCCAGACATCTATTTTTAGATACATCAACTAATTTTTCGTACACTTTTAATATCTCTGCCCGAAAACTAGGCAGAAAACTATTATTACCCTAGCATAAAACTAGAGCTAGACTTCAGTTAACAATGTTATCCCAATGAGGATAAATGAACTGAATAGCATACCTATGCAGGTATTCTCAGAAAATTTTCTATGCCGCAATAATGATAACATATTATTCTACCTTTAACCATATTCATCAAGATTTGTTTGTGGTCATTGATAGAGTGAAATTAAATGATAAGCTACATATCTTTTTACTTGGCTTCTCTCATTAGCAACTGGACACATGATCTACACTTCAGAGTACATCAAGCAACTACTGTACCTAATCTATTGCCTTTTCTATGTACATACTAAATACTACATTTTTAGTACATAATTTCATTATCAATTGCATATATGTTCCTATAGTTGTTATAATCGATTGCGTCAGACACGTAAGATCGTCGAGCCAGGGATATGGGAGACAGACGTGACGTTTATGTATGTATGTAAAATTTAGAACGTAGAAGTTTAACAATCGCAATTATTAAAATCTATCATAATAGCTCTCCCAGACTTACTGAATTATTTTATCAAAGTCTCTTTCATTTACAGGGTCTATAACACATCTATCTCTTATCATAGGTTTTAGGCGAGACGAGCATTGCCATTCGCGTGATGATAAGCAATACGACCGCTCCTGGGCAGTAGGGAAGCTAAACAACACCGTGAACTACAAAGCGAAGCTTGGCATTCCACAAGTTACTCGTAATAATGATTTCTTTGTAATACACCAACAGTTGCATTGTTCTGTCCCAAGAAACAATAGAGGTACATATTACTTTTGTATTTGCGTCTCCGAAACTGTGACTTTTATCTCTTTTAAGTTACAACCAAAATCGAAGGAAATAATTTGAATCTTGCAATCTTTTAGCTCGGTGCAGTAATTGAATTCACGGCCCGTCAATTCATAGCCAGCTCCACAGAACAACTCAATATGGTACTGTTAATTTTCTTTGCCCAGCGCCTTAAAATTTTAGGATTAAATTTTTTGTCGATAGTACACCGATCCTAATTTATTCATTTCCATGCAGTCTCCTATAAAATCAAATCAGATGTATGTGATCGCAACGAATCGAAAATTATTATTTTATTTACCGTTGAATTCAATAATGTAAAATTTTACCTTTATGCGTGTTTATCTAAAAATATTCAATTTGCTATCCAAATCGGTTTTATGTTTTAATTTTACGCTTGCTTTTCTATACATATACTTAATATATTTGTAACGGATCGATGTCTGTACATGGAAGATAAATGAGAAAAACTAATATGGGGAGTCTGTATTAACGTAATAGAACGCAAAACAATGATTTTTAGAATGTTGGTCTGTTTGTCTGTGCGGTTGTGCGCGATGAACTCAGAAAAGGCTTAACGGATTTCAATGAAATTCTGGTATGGAGGTAGTTGACAACCTGGGACGGGCGGGATATAACGGGACGGGACGGGAAGGGTTGTAATAAAGTTAATTTGAAATAAAGTTAATCACGCAGACGAAGTTTGCGGGCAGAAGCTAGTTTCAAATAAAATGTCTCAAATAAACATATTTCGCTTCAATATAGCGACATCTATTAGACACATAAATTTATACTAAAAGATTCAGTAAATATATTTTTGAATACTCAGGTACTTAATGCATTTTGCTCGCTAGGTCCAACATAAGGACTTTGGTGTCTAAAGTAGGATAAATCAAGAACAAGAAATTATATTTGGAATGCATTTTTATTCAAAAACAATAAAAATATTTACAAATACATAACACAGTATGCTAATTATAACAAAGTCCTGGCAGCATAATATTCGAGTTTCGGGACGAAAAATAGTAAATCACGTCTCATTATCAAAACACAAATATAAATTATATCATTTATTAATTTAACATATTGTGATGTTACGAAATAACATCTATTTGCCCAACGACCTGATGCCTGAGAAAACGGTCACTTTACACTTGAAATTTAATTTTTAAAGGTTTTGAAAGGACTTATTTAGGTAATTATACCTTGCAACGATATCGCCACGTCATTCGTTTCCCAATATTCTTAATATCAAGTGTACAATAATTATAAGTACTTGTTTTTTTCGACATGTCAGGATTAATTCTGTTAAGTCAATTTAAGGGAAAAGGTGTTGAATTATAATATCCTAAGTGGGTATTTACCTCCTGTCTGAAATAACACTAACAATTCATAAATTTTTACTACGTATGTGATGTCAGAAAAATCACATCAATTTCGGTACTCATTTATCTGCTTAACCCCACATTAATTTTGTACGTAGGGACAGTGGTTGTATAATTATACTAATAAAAATATTATTTTATAACATATTAACAACCCGAACCACAACTCTTAAATATTTTTTTCTATAGAAATTCTATAGATATTACTCGTTATGCGCTGACCTCACGAGGCCGGGCACACAAATTCTTTGCCTATCAACTGAATAATCTTAGTGTAATTCAACACTGTATCATAACCTCAGGAAAATGGATAATATTACCGCAATTTACCAGTGATTATTGTAGGTAGGTACCTGTTTTAGAATCACAGACTATCCATCGTTCAACAAATTCTTTGGGTATAATATTTTGAGATTTAATCAAGACTTTTAAGATTTATACTCTTCATTTTTCATCTAGATAAAATAAGTAAGTAATAAGTAATTCAGCCACTAGAGAGCCTGAAATGTTATCAAGCATAACGAGTGACGATTGATAAGTGGTTACGGTCGACAACGACGTCTGATTGGTCAGTACCATTATAAATACACGGGCTACGGCATATAAATAACAAAGCATACTTATATAAAATTCTTTTGCATCTCAATTTAACTCACTGAGATTGAACATAATTTTCCAAATCATCAAAATGTAAAAGTAACAAACGATTAAACTTTAAATTATTATAGAGTTCATAATTTATTCATATAAATTTTGTAAGAATAATTACATACATAATGTTTTAAAATTATATTGTCACAATGATCATAAAATAATACAAGCCTAGTCCTGGCTATCTGGATTCCGTTGCTATAATAGTCCATGCCAAATGTTGTTAGACAAAATTCTTACAATGGATTGTCTGCGCCATCCACCCCAATGTTCCAAATAAGAGACCTCTTTCAAATATTCTTTGGCTGGTTACTGCAAGAATATCTCACAGGCTCTTGAAGAAAAATAACTATTTCTTGAGAAAAATATTTTTTGTTTATTATCGTGTGCAGTTATTTTTTTATCAATTAAAGCCAATTTTCGAACTTTATAAACAAGTTTTATCAAACATCTGTAGGGAGTCTTATTTGGGACAACCTGTATAATTAGAAAATATAATTTAATTATTATATATATCAGCCCATATACGTCCCACTGCAGGGCACGGGTCTACTCTACAATCGAGAGAATCGATTGAGAGTGGTTAGGCCATATAGTCCACCACGCTGGCCTAGTGCGGGTTGGCGGACTTACATACCGTAGAAATTCTTTAAACTCGCTACGGTATGCAGGTTTCCTCACAATGTTTTCCTTCACCGTTAAAGTGCGTAGTGATTGACTATCAATACACACATAACTCCGAAAAGTCAGAGGTGTGCCCTGGGATTTGAACCCGCGACCACCGTGTACATGTAGGCAGCCGCGTCTGATCCGTTACCAACAGGCCACCACGCACTAATTTAATTGAATTTAATTATTATATAATTAAATTTTTATTTAACTTATTATTTAGTTAATTTAGTTAATCCATAAAAACAACCAACGCTTAAGTACTCATTGGGCTTCTATAGTACATACTAGCAGCAACAAACTGACTTTTTAAATACAAAACATTTGAAGAAAATGTTATAAAAAAAACTTGCGTGCTACTCGCGATGCTATAGGTCATGGGCGATTTGGCCTGGCAAATTCTTTCTACCCCCAATTTCAAAATTTGCGGGTAGCCAACTTTTAATCAGCTGTCCCCCAAGAAAAAAGTTTTCATGTACCAATGCATAACTTTGAAATAACATGTTCATAAATTGTGCGAGATTGTTTTGCACAAATTAAAACCACAAAAGAATATAAAAAAAATATTGTAGTTTTACGAATTAATTGAGGCTTCGTAGGTGTACTTCTAATTAATATATTTACGCCAAACACCATGCGCGTTATTTACGGGTGCATTTTGTCATCTGCTATTGGTTATTGCCTACCTTTTTACCTGCCTAGCTATTGTTATTATGGCGACCGCTGCTCGTCGTCAATTTGATGCGAACACAGAAAATCATAGATTTGGCACAACACCATAGGGTTATTACATACTATTGAAACAACATGGAAATGTATTCAAAATTGAAACATAAGGCAAAAAGGTGTATATTTAATTGAATTTTAAAATTATATTTAGACTTCCACGGTGCCATGCGCTATAATTAGTTTGGACTAATACTTTTATCACTAACATATTCAAACCAGTTAACAAGTAAACTTAAACTCGATATAAACAAAAAAACGTATCATGAAATACTGCACTTTTACCTCGAAACACGAATCTCCTGGGCTTATTACAATCAGATAACCCAACATGCCCCTAGATTACTTTCTCCAAGATGAAACCTGAGTTTTTGCATACAAACTTTAGACCAGTGCAAAAAATCCTTGAAACTCAGTCAGACTCCATGTCAACTAAACTCTTCATTTTTTTGTCTTTCTCGTGTCTTTTTGAGTGCAGCATCAGCTTACTTCGAGTCATGAACCGTTTGTTGCAGACCAGACACACATGCGCCCGGTCTCCAATGTGCATTTTCAGGTGCATCACAAGATTATTCTTCTGGGAAAAGCTTTTAGAACATATCTCGCATGTATGAGGTTTTATCCCGGAGTGTGTCTTTTCATGGCGGTCTAGATCTGCCTTTCTATAGAACGACATGCCGCATTCTGTACAGTGGTGGTTCTTGATACCGGCGTGCATGAGCTGGTGGATGCTGAGGTGGCCGAGCTGGGTGTAAGTCTTCCCGCATGTTGTGCACATGTATGGTCTCTCACCAGTGTGGGTCCGACTGTGTTTCTTCAATTCGTACTTTGTTGCAAAGGTCTTGGTGCAGTGTTCACATGGCAGGCGCTCTGAAGGCGACACTGGTTTTTTCACCCTTCTGGAATTGGATATTTATGTCATCTTAATGATATATATTAAATAAAACTAAAAATTGGAAGGTCCTGTTAGGGCATCATTTGAAAATATATATTTTTTTAAATCTGGTATTTCAAAGTTGATTTCCCACATATTTTTTATACTCACTTTCTTTTGGGCTTGGGTTTGTCATCGTCATCAGATATCTCTATCACCTCTTGCTTAACAACTACTGGCTCTACCATCTGCTCCATTGGTTCTGCAAAATAAATATTGTATGTGAATAAATGTAGCATACAATTCAAAATTGTTACATGTTAACTGTGCCACACACACACATTGTGTAAACTAGGGCCTAATGGATGTGTGGCTATTACACATAAGGTGTGGTATTACAATTCATAATATAACAGGGATGTATTGATGTATAGTTCATTATTTTAGAACCAGTAGAGGCAGCACAGAGGCGATTATGGATGACTCACTTTTCCATACAATTTAAAATAGCAAATACAAATTGTAAGGTATTGATATGAGATCCGAAAATTGTATCAGCCCATTTACGTCCCACTCTAAGGCCCAGCCTCCATTACAATCAAGAGGAGTTAGGCTAGTTAACCAGTGCAGATTGGTGGTCTTTACATACCATTTAAATTCTTAAAATTGCTATAGTAATTGAGCATTAATTTATGCATATTTACTTTAAATTTATTCATCTACCTGGCATAATATTTTGATTACGCTTCTATCATTATAAGTTATCATTAGTTATAGAATGCAAGCAGGAATTTATATAAACACATTTAAATAATCAGGCATAATGTATACAGTATATGATATACTGTAGGAAGAATTTGCCTCTAAATGGAAATGAGATCCTTAACCTTAAAATCATTTTATTTCTGAATATTGTGTCATTTTACATCTCTGAAGAATTCTATGTTTTGCCTTTAGAAGACTATAGAGGAACAATATAAAGGACAAATAAGTTGAAAAATTTACATTAATTATTTTGTTTCTTTTTAGACTGTTTCAGTCAATATTAGTACAAATTAACCCCAACTTGCCTTAAAAATAATTGAACGAAGTAAATTTAATAGTCCTGTTGCACTTATAAGTACTGAGGACCGAGATTCTCACACTATTTACTAATTATTGTTATGTTTTTGCATGTTTATAATGCAGGTTTTAATAACGCTACAATTTAAACTATTCGTTATGAAATATACACTAACACTTTCATATTTATTTTAGATAAAAACCATAAACTTTTGATTTAATTTTATTAGTGTAATAATCTGTAATTTTTATAAAATTACAAAAAGTAATTTCATAATTTTTTTTATACAACTTTGTTTCGACTCCAGCTTTCATTGTTGACATTATTGCTCAAGAGAGATAGTACAATACGTCTCAGCTGATGTGAAACAGAGAAAAGAAATAAGTGATGTCAAAGAATTTAAAAAATCCCGACATGTATTTTTATTTTCCAGATGTCAGCTGTCAAACGGATTATAATAATGTTGCTGTGCTTTAAATAAAAAATATTACTATCACCAAGGTTATTTTAACTTATATTCACGCTTTTATGCCATAATATATCTCTAAATTCGAAAGGAAAGCTGTTATGCTCCTATACTGGCACCTCGAGGGAGGCCGGAATGGGTATTCCGGTATCACAGGCAGTTACTGGCATTCCAGATCAGCACTCTTACAGATATTGCAGTCGAGACGGGTCCGTAACAAATCCTGTGCCAGCATACCTGATAGTTGATATCAAAACTCCTGGATTGTTGATGTACGCTTTGCAGATGGCACTGGTTATCCCAGGGCGAGAGGCGCGCCGACTCTATCCCTACACCGCCCGCCGCGGAACCACTACTTTTCCCTCTAATTGGCGGACAGGTTTGCCCCACTTACAACAGGATTTGGATGGCCTCTTAAGTATTATGGGCGTCCATTACAAATACAAGAAGGCCACGAACTTAGTCGTCCATTTCAGAATCGCAGCTAATGGGAGCGCACCGCCCCCGTAGCATGCCTAGCGCCACCGATGACACCTCGATGATGGAACAAACCAAGGGGTGTGCAAATTGGCTTTCCCACTATCCCCATTCCCTGCTTTCAATAGTCCGGGGAATATTACATAAAGTCCGAATCTACACCATAAGTTTATGAAAACGGTCGTGCCGGTCTAAAAACATTTGACCAAGTTCACATTATTTCCTTTTAAAAAAATTGCCACCCTTTAACTACCCTCACGCACGCATATTATTCTGTAACCCTTTTCTTTAGCTTCTGGTTTATAAGTAAACATAATATAAAGTATTATATCATAAAAATTGGTACGACAATAGATACACCTTCGTATTAATAATAATAGTTTATGCAGATATTGACATACATTAAAATACCTACAAGGGTAGTTTATATCATCCATCCATCAGCCAAAGGACGTCCACTGCTGAACATAGGCCTCTCCCAATGATTTCCACAGTGACCTGTTGGAGGCAGCCTGCATCCAGCGACGTCCCGCCACCTTTAGTTATATCAACGTGTTTTATATTTAAAACTAAAATATTGTTAAATACAAAATATATTTCTCCAATTAATTAGTATTTTATTGTAGATATTATGGATGGAAACACATCATGATCTTCAAGGTCCAATGTCCAAACGAATTAGAAATAATATTCCATTTATAATAATTACCAAATAGTAGAAATACGCTTAAGTGGCAACATAATTGCGTTTTATTAATGCTTCATTGAAGTTTAAGGTTTACCTATTATGTTACCTTTGTCGTCTTTTTTTACATAAAAGATGACAAAAAAAACTGTACTATATTCCAAACTGAAAATATTTTACAAATTAATCACTTCTTTCCCCATCATATGTATATTTAACATTTTAATTATATTTTAAATAATTCCATTTTCAAGTCTAACACGTGACACTTTATTAGGTCTACACATAATTAAAAAAGAAGGTAAACCTAAAAAATACCTACACCTTATAATATTTCCTTTGGCCTTCTTAATATACTCCGGAAAAATGAAAATGCACGCCTATATTGCACTCCTTATTTGAATGTTTTGATGTACGCAACATAGTCGGGTTATAGATAATCGGGTCAGAATGATGTCATAGCGCAAACTATAATTTTAAAAGTGACGTAGCTATTTCCACATTAGTGGCAGGGTGTTAGGCGCGCTCTGTGGTATTACAGTGATATAATTGTAATTACTGTGTAATTTGTGTTTGGAAAATGTCGTATTATCAAGAAAGAATAGCTGGTATGTACTGTTGTCTCATTTATGTGAATTTTATTACCGGTTTGCAATTATTAATTTCTATTGCAGTTTAGGTTTTATGTTAGGGTGAAAAATATACAATATTAATAGATAAATAAAAATAATTTTATTAATTGAAAAAACACCGGCTCAATTTCGATATTATTCTCTTAGATAACAATAACAACATTATCCAACAATAAACTCTAATGTGATTTTTAAATATGTAAGTTATCGTTAAAGTAATAAATCGGTAAAAACAACGCAAATTGACGCAAAATCAATAAGTTAAAAACAGCTGTTTATTGTATGATGTCATGTCACGTTTGGTTATTGCAACACAAGGGCAGACGACTCGTTTCAAATGTTTCAATGCCTTTGCCTTATTGTGGTTCAGAGGAATAGGGTCGTATGGGCCATTAAAAATTGTTTTCCTAAAAATGTAATCTCGGAAACTTTGAACTACCCACTTTATCATTATATTAGTGAATGCTCAGAGATCTGTTTCTCTGGATCAAAATACGATGCAATATGGAACTAACTCGATAGATAAAATAAAAATCTAAGCATGAAACTATTAACCTTGTTTTGAAATAATTTTCCGTTGCATAAACAATTGAAAAGCAATTACTTAGCTCGCGATTATTTGCCGGCGCCACTGTTATTGGAACCCCTTGACCGTTATTAAATAAATTATTATGTTTAAAAATGCGTAAACTTGTTTAAGTTACGGACTGTGGTTACGGATCACGTCATCGTCATTGTTTATTGGTGTGTGATCGCAGGCGCGTTAATATTTTGCCGCGTGCAGACGCGGATATCGACCAAGAGCGTGAAACACCCCTCCGATCACTAAGCTCGATAAGTTAGTTTATGTTATGTTCATGTTGGAAATATTTAAAAGAGATACTTAATTAGTCTCAACTTTGGATATTATCCTTTTAAACCACCTTCATAAAAAAAAAAAAACAATTAACTTCTGCTCGAATTTGGCTACAGTACCTGGCCTACTTAAATTGTAAAATTAACATCCTTGCACTTAGTATTACTCAACTCTCAAGGGAATATACAACGGTGGAATAATTAAGGTCGGGCAATGCCGTTATCAGTTGCCAAGTGCCAACACGATCACATTGGCTGATGGAAAGCGCTTGAATATTTAAATACAAATTAAGGACTACGCACGATTAGGTATATAAAATAAAATATACTTCCAAGTTTCCAATCTAGTACCAACGTAATCCAGACTGGGACCGAAAACGAAGCCAGATGGTAGATTTATGGGTTACAGACACAATGCAACTGATAATTTCGTAAAAAAAAAGCGACCTTTTTTTTTAAATATCGCCGTTTTTGGGTGGCAAACAACTAGTTTTTGCGAAAATAGTAAATAAACCCTTACGTACCACTGGGTCCTTAAAATTAAAAATATTTACATTATTATTTTAGTAAAACTAAGTATTTATCACACAAATAAGTTAAAAATTGACATTATGTTTTAATATTATCTAAATATCGAACATGGGACATTCATTTCACATAGACGATTTAAAAACAAACTTAACTAAAAGGCTTTGTAGGCATAGAAAGAACTTAATATCCAGTCAAGTAAAATTGCGTTAGTTTTGGAGACTACTAAAGATTTTGTACAGAATAGGCAATGCATATACAATGCACTCTTGTGCACATGCACGGATGTTCTAAGAATTCAAATATCGAAAAAAGGCAGTAACAACAATATCAATACTTGAAACGAGCTATCAATGATTGTAAATAAATACACCATACAAATAGAGAAGTAGAATAAAACAACACTTTGTATGATATATTAAGATTTAGAGCAGCATGTTTGCATTAATATTTGTACATAAACTGCGTGCTTCAGTCCTTAGTCACATAAGAGGACTTTTTATCAACGTAAACAAAGACGTTTCTATGTTCACTTATCGGTGGTTGTTATAGTTTCACAATTTGAGGCTATGTTTAACTGCGATATCAAACATCTGACTGTTTTTTTGAGGTACAAAAACCGACTGATGAGTTTCGGGTACCCAATATGCGGGTTGATTACATTTTTACTGCAATTCGGATACGACATATTTTATAATACCTTGATAGTATTTCTTTAGTATTACGAATGGCTATGGAAGTTTAATGTAAAATTATTAAATTTTTTCCATACACCCTGAAGATTATTTCTACCCTACTTCGCCGTGTAGGTAAATTCTCACATATTTATCAAAGTGTTTTTGCTACATTCAAGAAACGATGTCGATCGTAAAGTTCATTACCCTGAATATGTTACACAAAATTGCAATTACATGTCTTATCTTATACGGAAATTGTAACTTTTGTGTTGTGTTGTACAGAGAACATATAACCTGGTATAAAATTACAACCGCTACACATAACTGACCCAACGTCGTGTGATCATTGTTCCGTAGTTTCCGTACCACGTGAGAGTCAATACATAAAATACACATAGATTTCGCATTGATACTGTGTTAATGTATTTATAATCCACCTACTACTACTGTACGCTATCACGATTTGACCATTATTGCTATCACACGACTGTTACTAGGACATCAAGGACTCTCAAGAACGGATTTCAACAGCGAACATACACTCGATATTTAAATTTAGAATTACGAAAGAGGGAGATACAATTCGGGAGATAGAAAAAGACAAAAAACTCTTAGCACGCACGGTTGTTCTTTAACACCTATTCATTCATGAAGCCCTGGTATATTTGGTACTAAATTATAAAATATCAATACTACTTACTACCCACTCTGTGTAGTTGGGATTAAAAATATCTAATGCATATTGTGTGCTAATGGAACCGCACCTTGACCCGATATGTAAATGAATGTAAACACATTTCGCCATGTGTCTGTTGTAGCAAGTAGACAGATAATGATTCAGTTCACCCACATTAAACTCGAAACTAACAATATTAGACTGCATTTTTAACTTAATGTTACAATCTTTAATTGTAATATTAATTAGTGTAATTTTATGAATTTGTTCAGTCTTGTCTACTACGATATGATTGTTTAATCGTGACAAAACTACAGTGTAGAATGCTAAATACACATTAAAAAGAATGATTAATTTCTGGATTACATCAAGTCTCTTTATAAATTAGATAGCGTAATGGCTTTAAAAGTTGTCCATAAAGCCTCTCATTAATCGCAAAAAAGCACTAACAAACATAAAAATATATTAATTAGTCAGGTTATGAGCCCAAAACTCGGCTATTCTAATCTCATTCTAAAATATCTTTGTTTCAGGGGCTATTCCACCTCCGACTCTTACAGATAAGTTAAGACTATACCATGTAGAAATGAACCCGTATGGTCACAGGGTCCTATTGATCCTAGAAGCCAAGAAAGCTAAGTACGAAGTGTACAAACTGGACCCATTGCGGCTGCCTGAGTGGTTCAAATCGAAGAATCCTAGATGTAAGTATCTTTACAAGCTTCAGTTTCTGATAGCCAGGGTCCCAGGCACATATTGTACAGATTTCATGTTGGATTAGGGCTGTATACACATTTCATGAATAATTATGAAGTGCCAATATCCAAACCTTCGAAAAAATACAAATAAAATGTTTTGTGCGTATATTTTCTTCTGCCTGTCCTTATCGCATATTTTAGAAAACTCCGCACATTATTACTTTTTCCTACATGCAAAATGATACATAATTATTTTCTTCCTTCCAGTAAAAATCCCGGTGCTAGAAATACCAACGGATCACGGCGACCGATATCTATTTGAAAGTGTTGTGATATGTGATTACCTGGACGAGAAATACACGAGGAACCCTCTCCACTCCAGAGACCCGTATGTGAAGGCTCAAGACAGGCTTCTAATCGAAAGGTTTAATGAGGTAAGTTAGAGTATAAGAAATGCGGGATTCGTTTTTTAAACAATACTTTCTGGACATTATTCTGCATACATAAATAGACCAGAGTGCTTTTCTGTATTCGTTATCCATCCGCCAACAACCAGTTTAAATACACACCCAACAGTCACATACATAGTCCTGACCCCACACTAAGATCGAGTCTTGTGTCGTGGGTATCAGAAGCTACGAGAGACTTTTCGGTCTCACAAACACCCAGACCCGAAACAAATACCTGTGGATCACACAAATATTTGTTTCGGTGCGGGGATCGAACCTCTCGGCCTCTCGTTTCACAGGCGGCGTCTAACCAACTGCGCCACGGAGACTGTAAAAAAAAAGTTAAGATTGTTATATCGTGAGATGACCTTTCTAAAAAATTCAAGTAGTTTTCATTCCAGAAATTGATCGTTTGTTCCACCTGTAAAAGCTGCGTGTTGCTATTTAATGCTATAAAGTAGATGGCACCGTGCTATGATCATAGAGAAGCTTCAAAATTTGTCGTAAGCCTTTTATTATTTATTTATTTTTTTTTTTTTTTTTTTTTTATTGCAAATGTATGGCGAGACGAGCATGCCATTCGCCTGATGGTAAGCGATACGACCGCTCATGGACAGTAGCAAAACCAAACAACACCATGAATTACAAGGCAATGCTTGGCATTCCACTGCGCTCGCCATCCTGAGACATAAGATGTTAAGTCTCAATATGTCCAGTAGTTACTCTGGCTACAATGTCCTTCAAACCGGAACACAACAGCGCATTTACACTGCTGTTTGGCGGGAGAAATAGACATTGCGGTGGTACCTACCCAGGCGGCCTCTCACATATGAGAGACCTACCACCAGTTTATTTGTTTTCTTAATGCGTTAATTCATAGTCATCATAAATAAAGATAGATGTTTTAGAAGCGTCTTGCATTCAGTATTCTCCAACGACATCCATTATCATTATAAATAACTAAGAGTAGTTATAAACGTTTATAAAGTAAATGTTTCACATAATTGCACTTTCAACAATTTGCACGAGCAAAGACCTTATGAAATCGCCAAGAAGGATTAGATTGATAATGTACTTAATTATTAATCACTTAACTGTACGTGTTAAGGTCTTATCTCTCATATCTACATTACACAAATTTAAAACAAAAATGTGCAACAGTGCACATATTATACGAATAACAAAGGTAATCACAGACAACCTTGGGTTTTTTATGCGCTTGAACATCATAATTAAACAGCAGTTTTAGAATCAGTGTACATAATTATTTACCTTATGGCTATTTTTCTTTGAGCATTCGGTAGTCTTAATCGCCGATGGTCGGTGGGCTGGAGTTAAATAATATATCGACAAAAAACCTTTAAAAAATTTTGCATTTTGCTCCATAATCAGACGTTTTCAGACTTGATAGGACAACCACTTTCAAACCACCTGTTGGCAAATGCCCGTTTTGAACTTTAAAAAATTTGAGGGGGTAAGACGATAAGTAAAAAAAATTCTTTAGATAATAAATATATGAAACTCTTAGATAATATTTCGGATATGGAACCCATTTTTTTTAGAGTTGAATTGCCTGAATATGAAGTGACATCATTAATTACCTCATTTTATAAAGCTAAGTGTGTCGCGTTTTGGGTTCACCTGTGTACATCGGAATACGATCAAGCCGACATGACTGTCTTTCGGGACGTTATTAAACCTACCATCAGCTTCGTATTTCTCGTGTTCAGTATTAAGCAAATCAAAATGGGAAATATACCGATGTTACGGGAGTCTTCTATACGGATTGTAAAACATATTATCTAGTATTGATGTGTCAAATGCGTTGTTAATATCGTCAAATAGAACAATAATATCACCTGTGAAACATAAATGTAAAGTGTTTAATTCAATGTGAGACGACCTCGTACATACCATATGAATAAATATATCGTCTTTGACCGTGACCGTTAGTCATGGAGACGTCTGAACTGCAATTTTACGCCGGCTGTGGTATATTTACACAGTGTGACTAGACAGACCGCTTCGAGACAAATATTTCGGTCAAACAGATTGTCTGATTCCACCACGCGACATATTTACGTGGATCATTAAAGTCTGTCAGTTTGTATGTTTAGTCAGTCAATATACGGAATTATTTATTTGTTCCAGTTAATAAAAGGCAGCTTAGAATGCTTCGACACAAACTTTGCATTTGGCAGCGAACAAATTATGCAGACATTGGATATTTTCGAAAAAGAATTATCCACAAGAGGTGAGAATTTAAGATAAGTTGCTTAGTCTTCAAAATTAATTAGCTGTGCGGAACTTTGAATATCTGTATTGAAATTTTCTCACATCAAAATCACCCACTACAAGTAGTATTTTTACAAAGTGTGCTACATAAACTATTACTTGCTTATTTATCTTGTATTCCCTCCAGTATTCGCTACTAAAAGTTTTCTGTAATTGATTAATTTACATTAATTTCAATTTCATTTAACGGTTCCTTATGCACACATTGAGATTGTAACCTAATTAATAATTATAAAGCCAGATTTTTTAACATTAAAATTGACCTAATACAGCTTTCAACACCAACTTGTAGCAATTTGACAGTTTGAATATAAAACTGTGACGTAATGCATATTCTCCAGACACGACGTACTTCGGCGGCAGTCGGCCGGGCATGCTGGACTACATGATCTGGCCGTGGGTGGAGCGCCTGTACCTCCTGCGCTGCGTCAACGAGAGGAAGTTCGACGAGAAGAAGAACCTCTTCCCTAACTTCGTGAGTAGATTAATTATCACTGTTATGTATTAATTTATTTATTTTATGGGAACATACAGTGTTACAAAAACATCGTAGTTAACGATCTTGTTCGAGGAAGTCTGCTGCTGTATGAAAGAATGTCCATAGAAGGTCAGTTTGTTCGCGCTGACAGTGTAGGGTAGTAAACAACATATAATTCTGGTGGAGAAATGTTAGGTGCAGGTTCCCAACAATCATTTTATTTAACGTTGCAGTTAGTGATATTTAAGTATAAATACACTCATTCAAAGGTAAATGTTCAGGTTTTAAAGCTTTCTGCTAAGTCTACAGTTACGTTAATTTTTTTAAGAGCGAATTAGCTCCTAGGAGTTACGTTTTAGATAGGTCGCTGCTACCACTTTCATCTTTTGTCGGCCCAGCTGTAGTGTAAGCATTGTGGTTTTTTACAAGCATAGTACCTACACTGTTAAATTACGGGGACGCTCAGAAACCTAATATCAAATGTCTTGAGGTGACGATTGAACATTTTTCATTAAATCTTTTCCAGGCAAACTGGGGTGACTACATGCAGTTAGACGACGTAGTGAAGAAACACTCCAACTCTCCGCGGGAGTACTTCGAGTACTACAAAAACGCGCGGGCCCATTCAATGGGCTATTATTTATAGGAACATTTATATTTAGATACGCAAAGTCAACATTGCCTTTGCCAAGAAGTGCACAATAATACACTCATTGTTTACATCGTAAGGACGTGTTATATTGGTACATGTTTTTGAAATTGGTAAAAACATCGCGACTGCGCGGCGAGGATTTCCGAGTGCTCCTATGTTCATAAAGGTAAGACGATTCTGTCGCTCGACATACCGGTAAAATTATCCTAAACGGTATATCTTTTAATTAAAACTGAAGTTCAATGACAGTTTAAAATTAATATGATATTTCTGATGTTAGTGTTCTCACATGTGTATCGAGAATCTGTTTAGCCTCAACCACAATGTAAGTATAAGAATTAGGTACTGTAGGTAGGTAGGAATTCATTTGAAAACTACTTTTTTTAACTATCGCCACAAAAACAACCCTTAAAACGTCTCCCAGTTTTTTTTGTATAAAAATGTTATGAATAAATAATGTATAATATTATCATGGGCGAATGTAAGGTGCCGCACCGGTATAGAAGTGGAGTGGGAGGGAAGGAAATCAAAACACGAATGGTTAACTAAACATTAAAATTGCACTATCTTGGCTGGGTAACAGCACAGAACAATGGGTCAACTGTTCTGTGGTAAACCGTTATGCTGTGTTTAATAATGACTCAATCCATATACATAAATAATAACTAATATTCATTACGAAAAACACAACTCTTTTAAACACGGAAATTAATTCAAACTTAAAACTTAAACGTAATGAATCGTGACTATGAAGTTATTTACTCATTAAAATGACTACCTTATTGATTCAATACTACAATTAGGTACAGAGATAATCAATCAATTGTGTCATTATTAAAGGCAAATACTGAAATACTGTGTTCGAAAAAAAGGAATTTTGAAAATGTATCTCAATAAGGACCTAAATGTTTTTAACAAAATTGATTGTAAGGACTTCGGGCACTGCATATTTTATTGTAAGAACAATTTCGAATGATAGGTCCTTAGAGAAGATCTTTAATAGAGTTAATGGGCTGAAAATTCAATCTTAACGATTTTAACAAGAAAGCTTAGAAGTTGAACAAATAACTTAGTAAAATAATTTTTAATTTTTTTGGTATAATTTTGTCGTTCAGGTACATTTTTTTTATGTACCTGTATTGTCCCACTGCTGGGCAAAGGTCTCCCTCTACTCTTTACAACTCTTACTCTTTACACTAATAAAATGCAATTGCCCGTTTTCGATATTTTTCCTGGGTCCTTCATTTCGATTATCTCTTCTAAGACACATACAGTGAGTATGACCGCCGTTGGCTTTTAATAAATAAACGCTAACGGCGTAGAATATATTGCAATTAGTAGTAAGCATAAAAATAGCGTTTCACTATTAAAAGTATTATAGTACATTGACACACGCACAAATTCACTGATCCAGTCCTACTGCTAAGAGAGAATATTTAGAACATTGCACAGAGTTGCTCCTGGTAATTGATTGATTGACATTGATTATTATCGGATAAAACCATACACATAGAGCAAAATTTCCCAAACTGGATCGATGATCGCTTCTTTCACTGGTAAGCCTAAGTTTATGGTAATAACTGATTCTTTTATTCGACCATAAAGTTAATTCAAATTCGTCAAACTCTGTCTTTACTCTTTGGTGCATGTTCTCTTTTTAAAGCATCCATCTAACATAGACAAATAAATAATAATGTATATTGACTACAACTTAATTTTAAGAGACATCGAACACATTTATGTGCGAATTTTATACACACAATACATCCTCTAGTTTGTATTGTGGGATAAAATAGTTTTTTTAATAAAGTATATGGTCACATCAATACATTTATACTAAGAATATTGTTAAAGGAAATACTAAAAATAAGAGTAGTAAAATTCACATAACAGTTAATTTCACTACTAAATCCCGACCATTTAAATATGATACAACTTTGAAGGATACATCATATTTTTTCCACATAGGGCAAGAAATGGTTGCCCAGCGTATAGTGATTGCTTATCCTAGAAAGTAAACGTATTGTAATGCTGTTAATAGGAGATCAACATTTTCTCAAAAAATGTTATCACAGTATTTTCTACGGGGAGGCAATCACGATACAATTACCTTAATTTTCAGGAGTACATACACTATAGGTGATACTAGGAGAAACTTTAGGGTTTATGTCGTAAATTATGTAATTTGCACTTAGTATAAGGTTGTGTACTGTAGTCTATGTACGTAGATCAAATTGTCGTATTTTAAATTGTATTTATAAACTGTATTTCTTTTCAGTTTTTAAGAAATTTTCTATACTTATTTCGTATGTTGTCTTTATTGCGTTTGCTCAACAATGTGCAGTTTCATAAGGAAAAAATGAATAACCCATAATTGAGAGGTAGACTATGATATTGCCATGCAATTATTATGTAGGTACTGGAAATGCTGAAACGGTCTCGAATGAAACTTATAGTCATTAATCAAGTCAATAATCGGATGGCTTGAATGGCACAAGATTGGCCGCTAGTCTTACAACATCCATCCGACTTTAAAGCCGATTTATTCCAGCACAAAATGAATAAAATAAGGAAAAATAACAAGCACATGTAGCTGACGCATTAATATATTTATTTTAGTCTGATTAAAAGTTTGGCATTTTATAGCATTTATGTTAATTTGAAATTTTTCTTTGAAATTGTTTTATGTACTTAAAGCTGTAATGTTTAAACATATTATGTTTATATAAGCTGGTTGTGAGAGGACACGAATCCATCATCGCAATTCGCAACATGAGTATGCCAGTGTAAAATTACTTTTAAAGAGTGCAATACTATGGTTCAAATTGCCATGTCAATTCTGGTTAAACGAAAGGTTTATAATATTATTTCAGATGACGTACTTAGGTACATATATTGTGATTGTGGATGTCGATGTCCTTTCGAATGATCTATTTTTGTTGCTTATTATATAAGATCTGTAAAACATATGAATACTCTAAATTTGTAATAAATATGTTTTGGCGGCTTTTCTCTATTCATTTAAATTGTGTGTAACATAGTCCTACCTCACAAACATCAACCATAGTAACACGAAGACTAGATAATGATGTCCACGTGAAGATTCCGTAGGCCGCAACATGGATCTAGGCACGATCTTTATCAAGTTGACTGACCAGAGTCCTATAAAAAGTGGATTTTAAACTCCGCATTAGCCAGAAGGTATGTGTCTTTTTATCAGGATTCAGTTGTTCAGTTGTCTTCGAGTAAAACAAATATACAGAGAGCATTCCCCTTCCTACAGCAGGCATAGTGAATTTGACCCACTAAGATGGAGACGCCACTATGGAGTACCCACGTCTCGACAAGTAGGTAATCACGGGTACCTAGAAGCACTGAGGGATTGACACCGGGAGTATAAAGTAGTAGTATTTAAATTAGAAACCAAATATATTAAGGAAATAACTGACAATTCTATAAAATGTATTTATTGGCAAGAAAGCCAAGAAATTATGTTTCGCGTTGTTCAATAGCACAAAATAATTTCATCGCAATGCCATAGAATTTACTATTCGTCCTTCGATGACATTATTGCTTTGCCCTTTATCAAATTACCTCGATTCGAAGGAATAAATTAACCATTTACATGGTTACTTCGCTAATTAACTTGGGCTTCTTGAGATATCGCGTGCTGGTTTCTTAAACAGCATTGGCATAAATTAGAATTTATGCATCCAAATAGTACTAAAACTGCTTGCTGATTTCTTTAAGCGTACATAGTAACCTGAAATATACTATAGGTATTTGAGATGTAAAAAAGTTGCCTACATATTTTTATCGAAGCATGTAGGCATTAGGAAAAGATAGAAGTCAGACTTTACCTCGAACCAGAAAATAGGTAGTTTAAAATACCTAATGAAGCATCTACTAAATTATTTCCTAGCCCGTATTATAATTATAAATGCTTGTTATCTTTTATTTTCCTATGTCCCGAAGGGTAGGCACTTAGGTAGATACATAAAAATGCTATAAAATTCTTTGTATTACTTTTGATCTATTGAAACCAAAGGCCAAAGTATGATCTAATGAACTCCAAGGCAAAAGTAATGCCATTTGGCATAAGGATAACTTGGGATTTGGGAATGGACTTATGCTACCTACATACTTTTCTATTATCCAAATTAGAGAAAGGACTCCAGTAGGTGGGCGAAGCTGGTAATTTAGAATCGGAAATAATTTGGCACATTTATTTAAATCTTGGTGTCATTTATTTAAATAATTAATTTGAAATCGACTGGAAAAATTACATATTATCACTTGTGTATTTAAATAAAGGTACGTAAAACAGATTTAAAGTAGGGGTGATACTCACAGAAACATGTCGATATATTGTTGTGGTGATACTATTGAATAAGGGATACATTGTAATAAATACGCTTATAAAGAAAATGGTGATTGAGTTTTGCTGTGCAAATTCAATTTGTAACTCATTATTATCAGAATACCTTAACTTAATTCTAAGAAATGCAAATGTGTAAGCAAATACAAAACGTAATCTGTTCTGAAACGAGACACGTTGACACATTGTTTTGGTTGCAACTTCAAAACGGAACGTCAAGCTCTGTTATCAAAATTATCAGTGGCGAGTTTTAACAAAAACATTAATTAAAATATCATATTAAATTAGTTAGTGTGTCACAATGCCGTTAATTCGTTCAGCTAGTTTTAATTTATTTATCGAAATATTGGTTCGGATTGCCCTGTTATCCGCTTTTTGGTAAGTTCGTGCCATATGTTTTATATTTTAATAAATCGAATAAGCAAAAGGAAAAATCCTTTATATGTTATAATAATCTATCGTTCTGCAGACTTTACTGTTTACTGTTAACCAATAGTTTTCTTTGAAATTATATAGAAGTGCAAAATAAATGTACATCATAATTTTAATAACGAAAAATACTAAATTAAAAATACTAATTTTTATTTATGCACGAAGGCAAATATTGTAACTAACTGTA
Source organism: Deilephila elpenor (assembly GCA_949752805.1). Taxonomy (NCBI): domain Eukaryota; kingdom Metazoa; phylum Arthropoda; class Insecta; order Lepidoptera; family Sphingidae; genus Deilephila; species Deilephila elpenor. Next base: position 4,419,408 of record OX457094.1, on the reverse strand, counting down.
CATACATGTCTTTAGGAAAAATGTTATATTATGTTGTATCAAATAAATGAATATAATAATATTTTAATTAATATCATAACAAAAAATATGGATGAAGAATATTTCAGAAACTTAATGGCCGCAAAACTATTTTATTTGAATTTTATGTGGAAGATATAAATAATTATTAACCATTATTTTTTGGCCTCCAATTGTTTTAGTCGTTATCCTGGTTTTCTGGAATTAGTGGACCTATGGACACAATTTCCAGATTTCAAACAAATATTTATAGAACATAATGAACTGTATTTTATTCCGAGTTGTTCTATATACAATGGACCAATAGTAGACCAAGTCACTTGTTTACAAAATTAAAATATTTAATTAAAATATGTTATTAGATTGCCCTCAAGTGTTTTATATTTATACCAACTTGTTTCTTATCATTTTGTGCAAGGTCATTTTTTTGTTAAATAATGTATTGATATGTGCCTAAAAAAAGCACATTGCATATTTAAATTGCTGCTATATCTAAAGCTTTAAATATTTCCTAAAAAAATTGTGAATATCTCAAAGGAAAGCTAAGTCTACTGAAGACTTCTGTAAATTAATTTTACTATTTCTATGCTCTGTGGAGACCACATAAATTGGTTTTTACTGATGTACATCAGTGTGGAAAATAATATCTTCATATCTACTTACAAAACATGACAATATAGGCATTTGTTTTATTATGTGCCTTATCTGTAGTGTTATGTATTAAATAAATTAATAATAATCCATTTCATATACATCTCACTAAAAATACCTCATATACTGTTAGGCAACAGTCTACTGCACTGGTCTAGCACTGGTTGGCAGACGATAGAAATTCTCTACAATTCTTTATGCTATGCAGATTCCCTCTCTATGTATTTTTTACAATTAAATTGGATGGAAATTGACTATCAATACACCCCTAATTATGAAATGTCAAATGTCAGCTTTAAGATTTGAAACCGCGACCACTATTTCGACAGGCGTGTCTGTTCAGTCACCAAGGAAGCCCCTAGGGCCCAGACAGTTATTTATCAAATCACAACTGCCCACTGGTGAGCATGGGGTTCCTCTACAGCCGATAGATCGACAGATAGATGATGTACTTCAATACTGTAGAAATTCTTTAATAAATAAATATATCCAACAGTCACATACATAGTCCTGACCCCACACTAAGATCGAGTTTTGTGTCGTGGGTATCAGGAACTACGAGAGACTCTATCGGTCGCACAAACACCCAGACCCGAAACAAATACCTGTGGATCACATAAATAGTTTCGGCGCGGGGATCGAACCCGCGGCCTCTCGTTTCACAGGCGGCGTCTAACCAACTGCCCCACAGAGGCTGTCTGACTTATTTAGTATTGATCTTTTTTATTTTTATGCAGTTACATGGAAACGATGTCGCCGTTTGTCCGCGTCATACACAAGGAGGATTTGGAGTCGGTGTACAAATACCCCCGGGTGGACTCGTATGTGCCTGGCGGGGCTCTCTGGGCCATAGTGCTGTCGGTGCCCTGCGCCCTCTCACTCTTAGCGTGGGCCGGCTGCAGTGATTGCAATGACGCTTTTGAGGTAGGCAATTATTGATGATTAGCATTTAGTAGAAGCGCAGCGTTGAACGTCCACCCACTAGATGGACAGACGACGTAGGATGGTGGCACGAAGTGGCTGGATGCAATGCCGCTTCCAATATGTTGCTATGGGAATCCATAGGGTACGCCTATATTCAGCAGTTGACTCTTTGTGGCTGAAGAAGAAATGATGATTTTGAAGTAGATTTTTGCGTAATGGTCTATGGAAGATTTTAGTTAGCGCAGGACCAGAGTAGACGTCATTATGGTCCCAATGCGTCTGTAATATTCGAAGGCGTGCCTGGCTGGAAGGACAGTGACACCAGTATATTCCTTTTGGCCCCCTCCGGATTACCTAAAAGGGGCCCTTAAATCTACGTCTTTAGTTAAAAAATTATGTAGCAAAGAACCAACCATGTCGTGAATGTGAGAGTAACAACATTTTATAATTAGATATACCTGGTACATCGATACTGGATATCGGTATTGCCCTGCAATCAAATTATAAAGATAGATAAGATAAATTACCTTTGTTTGACATATATAACGACATCATTTGTTTTTGACACCTAACAATATTATTTCTAACTGGTTTTTGAATGCCTTTTACATAAGTACCTATAGTTCAATACTGACTTCACCATCAACGTCAGTTATTCTGAGAAAATGATTAGGTATTTGGCGATCCAGCAGACAATTTTTATATACTGTCACGACAAGGCGACTACCATGCTTCAGATGGCAAGAGTAATAGTGTATACACCGGCTGGGCCCGAATCGCGTCACACTTGAGTAAGTCGCTATGGCGGCTTTTCTATCTCATTATCCGGTGCTCATTATCCGGACGGATACGAAAATCCTACCATCAACATAATGCGGGTTGGTAACTTCATATGTCGTCGAAATTCGCATCGGTGACTCCTGGATATTCAGGTTTAAATTCATGGAAAGATAGATTGTAATTAGTCATGGTACGAGCAGGTACAATTAACTGCCCTTGGATCTATTAACAAGTGATTATTTTTAATAAGCGCAAGTTACTCATTAAGCGGCCGTAAATAACAGATAAATAAATGTCAGTGCCGACAGCTCGGGGAAAGGAATTATAGGATTAATGTAAAACTTTAACTAGTATGTACCCATCTTCTTCTACAACTACAGGAAGTCTACTGCTGAACAAAGGTCCTCCCAAGAGTCATTTCATCTTAATTTTGCCAATACATACCACGCTTGGCAAGCGCATAGCAGTGCTTATTGCTTACATAGTCAAAGAACTATTATTTTTTCCAGATACTACTGGCGTGGTCACTAGCGTTAGGAATAAACGGGGTCCTGACTGACGGAATTAAACTAATTGCCGGTAAGTAATAATCGACTACATATAATTACCAAAATGCAAGATAAACGAGTGAAGGTCATAGATCTGAATAGGTAAAGGCCGCTTTCTGCAGATAATTGTGGAAATCTTTGGAGCAAGGGTATGCTCAGTACATTGCATCTGGTAGGCTGTGGCTAATGCACTAAAGGAATAGATCCGACTAAATTTCTATGGTGACATAATCTCTCTTTCTCTCCCTCTCTCTTTTTTCCCCCTCCCCTCTCTTTAGCCACAGGAAGTCCACTGCTGAACATAGGCCTCCCACAAGCATCTCCACATCGACCTGTTGGAAGCAGCCTTTATTCAGCCAGGTTGATATAACCTACCATTATTTTACTTTCTCTAACCAAAGCGATGACAACATGGATATTTATAACGATATAGAGAAGCGATCGACTGTGCTTATTTGTTTAACGGGACATGCCGATGACATTATGTGGTGACATAAACCTAGGGCAAGTAACTGCTAGTCGCAACTGTGGGGCTGTAATCTGAGGACCTACATCTGCCAAGTTTACACCCTCACTGATAATATCCTCCAAAAAGATATCTATCTCTGATTCATCTTAATCCAAGATTGTTGGCACCAGGTCGTCCGCGCCCCGACTTCTACTACAGATGCTTCCCCGACGGCGTCGAGGCGGCCGACATGCAGTGCACCGGCGACCTCATGGCTGTCATGGAAGGCAGGAAGTCCTTCCCGAGCGGACACAGCAGCTGTGAGTGTTCTTCTATTACATCTTGATATATTTTGATAGTCAATCTATTGGTGCTAGGTCTCTCATATGTGAGAGGCCGTATGGGTAGGTACCACCGCAATGTCTATTTCTCCCGCCAAACAGCAGTGAAGTGCACTGTTGCGTTCAGGCGTCATCAGGCGAATGGCATGATAGTCTCGCCATTCTTGCAATAAAAAAACACGCACTATAACGGTGAAGAAAAATGTCGTGAGGAAACCTGCATACAATTTGCAGGAATTGCTATGGTATGTAAAGTCCGCCAACCCGCACTAGGCCAGCGTGGCGGATTAAATAGAGTAACGCCCGAATACTAGAACGACATTCAAATAATAGGTTGCTCTTAACAGCGCACGGCTCACTTAGCCAGTACATTTAATCGGGATTAACGTAGTTAAGCGCAAGTTATATTTAAGTTGCGTTCCAGTATTTGGGCGTAAGTGAAGTAACCCCTCTCAATCGTGCTCTCGATTATAGAGGATGCTCGTGCCCTGCAGTGGTGAAACAAATCAGCATTTTAGCCAAAATAAAAAAAATTTTGCTCTAAGCAATGGTATGATACTCCACCAATAGACACATTTTTATATTGGCGTTCCCTGGATACGAGCAACTGGGCGAAATATTAAACGACAGCGCGTAATATTGCCACAGGGCGCGTGCAGTAGTGTCACTTCTACTTGTTTTCTCTCTTCTGTGAGAAACTACGACTGTCTCGCCGGTCAACACAACTGTAACCCGGCCTGTGACTACGTAGCTCCTAAGCCCTAAACAGTAAATTGATCAACATATGATTAACTTTTATAAATAAACATTAGGTATTTCCTTTTAATATATTCACAATGATAAATAATAGGTATTTAATGGACAGCCTCCGTGGCGCAGTTGGTTTGACGCCGCCTGTGAAACGAGAGGCCGCGGGTTCGATCCCCGCACTGAAACAAATATTTGTGTGATCCACAGGTATTTGTTTCGGGTCTGGGTGTTTGTGAGACCGAAAAGTCTCTCGTAGCTTCTGATACCCACGACACAAGACTCGATCTTAGTGTGGGGTCAGGACTATGTATGTGACTGTTGGGTGTATTTATTTATTATTATTATTATTATAGTTGGAATCCAGCCAGTAATTTTTAGTTTTTATGTGATGCGTTTACGTGCAACTGCCAATATTTTGTATAAATATATTTTTTGAGTCGCACACCGAATTTGTCAAAGCAACAGTTTTGCAGTCATCATACTATGAGTATGGACACAGCTGCAAACACACACATAAGTTAATAAAATAAATTATATCTTATTAAAGTCAGCTGGTTGTGTAAGCACACGTGTGGTTCACACGCGCATATCAATGTCACTTTGCGTTTGCAGTGTTGAAATTCTATTGGACGACTAAATAACGTGCCATTGTTACCGCTTATTATCATAGGAAGTACTAATATTTTTCCATAACTAAACCTTATCAGTTATCTCTATCAGCTGATTTCTATAACCTGTCCATCATTTACAAAAACGAATAGCGTCCATTATATTTACACTAGTGTAAAACGCTTCATAGTAACTCACGCAAGTTGGTCGAGTTTTGGGGTTCGTATTTTTTGATACAGGCATGAGCGGCAGTGATCAGGTGACCTGTTTGCTCGTTTACCGGACCTACGCAATAAAAAAAAGAAGTTTCTCTGTATACTATTCTGTATGTAATGAAGCTTTAAATAAATGAATATCGCGTAGTGTCGTTCTGCTCGCTGGGCGTGGCGGCGGCGTGGGCGTGCGGGCGGCTGCGCGCGCTGTCGCGGCGGCGCGGCAGCGGCGTGCGCGTGTTGTGCTGCCTGGCGCCGCTCGCGCTCGCCGCCGCCGTCGCGCTGTCCAGGACATGCGACTACCACCACCACTGGGAAGGTTAGTACTACCACAGGTGTTAGATGTATTTATTTATTTGAGCCAACCTGCACTAGGCCGGCGTGGTGGACTATATGGCCCAACTCCTCTCAGTCGTACTCTCGATTGTAGAGGAGGCTCGTGCCCTACAGTGGGACGTGTATGGGCTGATACATACATACATTTATTTGAGATTTTATTGTACATAAATATAAATATAAACAAAAACACTCTATAAACAATAATTTTAAAAAAATTACAAATGGCGGTTTTATCGCTCTAAAGCAATATCTTACAGACAACCATGGATGTAAACAACTGCCCATGAACCAACCAGGGCTGTGGAAACCGAGTGCAGCTAGAGGAATTATAGTATGTCTGGATATGAGTGACAAATAGAAACAATAATTGCGGTACCGGTCGTCCACACTTTTTGATCGTGGTTGTTCCCTAATCCCCCTATGCTTATCACAAAAGATTTCACACCCCGGAAATTTAAGGAACTTGCTATAATTCATGTTTCTTTTTATTCGGGATTAACCGAAAGTAAGAATAACCGGGACTTCCGCTGCATATAATACTCTTTAACGAAAGTGAGTATTTCAAAACACGCTATTACAATGTAGGTAATTGATTCTGTATACACAATGTCATCTAATTTTATGTCAAGTAAAGTGCTATAATAACGATTGTTTTCGGCCGATCGACTACCTATCAAAAGATTATTCCAAAATCAATACAAGTGGTCCTCAAAATTCGGAAGACAGGATTCTTCAAAATTATCAACATTGGTTATAAATGTTATTTAGGTTCAAGCTTGTTGATAAAATATTTATTTAATTTACAAAAAAATATTTAAACACCTACTAGCACTACAATCCACATATTTTGCAAGGCTGTAATACAATTCACAAAATAATCAATTTGTTCGCAGATATCCTAGTCGGCTCGCTGCTAGGGTTCACAACAGCTATATTCTGCTACCGCCAGTACTACAACCCGTTGTCGTCAGACCTCGCCGGGGTTCCCTACATCGTCTCCAACTACAACATAGCCAAGTACTTTAACGGGAAACCAGACGTAAGCCCCGTCAAAGACACGAAAGAGATTGAATCCACTCCACTCTTGAATGGGAGTAAAACCGACAAATGGATATAACACAAAACACTCATTTATAAATAATATCCCGGAGTATCAATTGTGAGTGAAAAATTGTCGATCGTTTCCCGTTTTTAGAATATAAGAATTTTAATAATTTGTTGTTGTAGAACTTGTCATAATAATGCGAGTACAAAGCTACTATTTCGGTAAGTTTCGCGTAGCTTGGCAACACAAAGATTTTGTTGTGAGCAATTCAAACTTGGTTTGTTAATATAAGTTATCCCAATTGTGATATTTTTTATGTTATATAAATTCGGAAATTTAATTATAGGTTTTAAAACGTCGTAACTAAATATACCTATTTACCAGTGTTGTAGTTTAGCAAAATAAATTTAGTTCATTAGCTACACAATCAATCACAACTAAGTAGAATTTCAAGTAGATTTGAATATAAATTTCTTGTAGTAACTATCAGAGTGCCGGACGCCCGCCAAATAATGGAATTTTGTTCCACTTTTCAGATTAAAAAATTGGAATAGTTTACATATGTACAATAAGAGGGGTACCTTAAAATGAAATTTTCAAGTGATCGTAACGAGTCCCTTAGAAATATTAAGTACTTAATTTAAATGTATAGAGTATATAATACCTTGTTGATGTAGTTGAACGTTTAAACAATCTCTTCACATATATCAACTGTTATCCTAGGCAATGGAATAATATTTCAAGATCAATCTACCTATTTTTATTTTGACATTTTACAGGGTTGCCAAATGACATTCAATAAACACCCAAACCTGATTTTATATTATCACTTAATACTTTTTATTTATAATATGAATATCAACATATTTTATTATGATGAATGAAATTGTATCATAGTGCATACTGCACAAAGATATCTTGAAATCAGTTTGAACATTCTGACCTCATTCATTTATATTTGGTGATGTTGGCCATCATATTATTTTATATTATTAGAAAAATATTTACATAAAGACGCTCTGCACACTTTCTCAGTATAGCAGTCGCAATACTCTGACATTCTTTCTTATTATAGAGATTTTTTAATAGAACATTCTCGTAAACCGAGTTAGCTTTATGTGAGTTAATATAAAATTAGTAGAATAATGTAACAAATATCATTCATATTATTTACATGTGTATATATTGCATTTAACCTTCAGTTTGTACTTAGTTAAAAATATTTTAATTTTTAATTATATTGAAAATTAATATTGACAGCCGGTTTAGGAAATACATAGATAATTACGTATTAAAACGTACGTATAAGTACGCATTAGTAAGCATTTCCTAATGTTTGTGATAAAATGCAAGTTACCGATGGGAAGTTTATTTCACCTAATGTATGTGTTATCAAATGTCGCACCACCGCCACGTAGCCGCTGGCTTGCCCCAGGGGTGGGGGTAAATGACGTTACTTTGCCCCACGCAATTAACGTAAACAACCGTTATCTGCCCGAGCGTTTTTAAACGTAAACAAACGGTTCTCAGAACTCAAGTACTTTGTTTAACTATCAACTGTTATGTTTTTTGTTTAGAATATGAGTGTGTTGAAATAACACTTCAGTTTGTTTATCAGATTATGACTCAAGTGATTTATTATGCTGCGTTGAACTTTGAGATAGCGCGATTTAGGCGCGTCGGGTATTTAAAAATTCATATCTCGAAAATTGAATCGATGACATATAGTTTTTATTAATTTTTTTTTTTACTTATATAATATATTATAAGGTAAAAAATAAAACCTTACCCCCGTCCATACAAAAAGAATTATTTATAGCCCTTTGATTGTAAACAAATATCTGGCGCCGCGCGGATTAATTTATGTTCAATTTTACAAGGCCAAGATGCAAAAAACTACCACTATTTGGCTTGAAATAAAGTTACTACAGCATAAGTAGTCTAATAAACTATTAATAAAAAATATACATTCATTAAGAAAATACAGCCAAATACGCCAAATTTAAAGGCAATCATAACGATGTCGTGCGCCAAAATGTACCTACAGTATATTTTGGGCTTCGAAAAAAAGGCACATTAATGCGTATTTCATGCTTGAATTTTTATATCTACGCGGTAGTGGTTTACATCTTGCGAAAAAAACAAAGAAACAGGAGCAAACACTTACGATTTATGAACTATTTCCAAAACAAAATCACTTCGCCGGCACCCACTCAACACGCACTCGAGTGAACTTCAAAACGTTTTTTTTTTTATTTGGTTCAAGATGCGGGGTATTGTTTTTGCATAGTTTTAAGCGTAAACTAACGGAGAAGCGAGATGAATAATACAAATTGTCCATAGAACGACCGAAACGGATATATTTCCTTTTGTCCCAAGGCATTCGGAACGCATCGCCATGTCAACTACTACTTGACACGGGCATAGCTGCGACACACGCCATGTCAACTCCTACTTGACACGGGCAAGCCAGCGGGTAGTTGTGTAAGAAAAAATAGAAAAAAAATGTTTTTTAATACGAAAACAGTCCATGCCTTTTACACAATGCAGCTACTCGTGCCCACGTAATGAATAAACATGTTTTTTATGATACATTTTGGAATATAAATTGCACATTTGAAAGAGGTGGGGACTGTAGTAGATGATAACATAGCGTTTATATTTCGAACTTAAGTGAAAATTTAATTTTCATAAGTAGGTACTTAATAATAGATTTATAAAAATGTTTAATTCTTTTCCAAATATATAATTTTGCTACATGAATTCGGCTTTCAAATAAATTCAAGTTTATTTTTAAAATTTGTGCAATATAGGTACGTAAATTTCTGCAGATTATTAAAATACGATAAAGTCATCTTGTTATTTTGTAATGCATGTTCTGTAATCGCTATTTTGATACTTTTTATATATTTACCCCAAACTTTTTATTCTTCAGCATATTTATGTCTCCATAATTTAGGCACTTGCAAGTTTGTCTATTTTATTGTACCTATAGGTATAAGTTGATAGTTTAATTTACAATTAATTATATTTTTTTATAATCATTATTTATAATTTTGCATTCCATACACAACTTTAAAAGTTGTTTTATGTACAAAATTTATTATGTAGTATATAATATGTTTAGTTACCTAAATAATATATGCGATGCATTTAGTCTCATAATTTTTTCGGACAGGTACATAACATCTCATTAGAAAAATATTTAATATAGTAGCACATGCCATTAAAAACTGGAAGTTTTAGGTATCATTGTTATGTAATAACATCATCAGTATTCGTGAAATTAAACTATTTACTCGTATAAATTTAGCTGCATTTACATTAAGTAGTTATGCAAACATAAGCCATATGTATTATGTTATTATGTAAAAACTGGAGGTATAAAATGGTGCAATGCAATTTTGGAAAGTTACATTTGTGAGAATGAATTTTTCCTCCTCGAGAGACAGCTATATTAATTTAGATTTAGTTAAGAACACATATATAAATTCATGTTTTACCAAAGTTGCGTTATTGAGTCAACGCTAAGCGAAAATTGAATTATTTCTATTTAGAGACGGTAATAACACAAAAATTAACAATATCAAAATATTTTAATAATTTCTCCAAGCATTGTAATTTGGCAGTTTGATAATCTATATTTAATAAAATATCTCATTTCGAAGTATGGTTGGACGATGAGTTTAATGGTTTGAAATTTTATAAAAATATATTATTATATAAACTTCTGTTTGTTTTATTATTTTTCACTCCAACTATATGATAAAACTGTATGATTCCTCAGCATTAAGTTTAGCAAGGAGTTTTGTATGAGGGAATTGAAGATATAAAAAAAGTAATTAAATTAGTTGTATCATTAAAAATGTTTATTTTAAAAAGACGATTACATTATTAACACTTACATTTGGTTTTAAATTTCTAAATTAACCTTAAATCTAAATGAATATTAAAATACAAGATACATTTTGAGCTGGCATGATTTTATCCAATCTATCTTAATAAACTACACTGACACTTATATCTAAAGGAAGGAGATTGGCCAAGTCCACCTTATTGACCCAAAACACAGGTGGACAGAAATAAAAAAAAAATAACTTTTTTTTATGACAATGACTAGTTACTGAGACTTTATTTCCTTCCAGACATTAAACATATCTTTTTCGAATTTATCTTATTACTTAGTAAAACATCATCAATAAAAATATACTTAAGACTTTAATGGTAATAATGTAAAAGTATTCATAACTACTATGCCACAGGTTCTCAATTTTCTTTCGACCATTTCGGTGATCCTGACCCTTATTAGACCTTGCAAAAAGATCCCGACAAAACTTGCCCCCACCTGAATTCAAGGGCATTCATCATCTCAGAAATTGGAAGAATTTTTATTCACTTAAATCTAAGTTAATTAACATTTTAGAAATCCCTAGTTTTTCACAGATAATTGGAATAGAAGTCAAAGTTTTATATATGTAAAAACACTAAATAATACATATAAAGGGTTAGGGCGTCGAACATAATGGCCCGAAAGAACTGGTTAATCATGCTTATAGCCCAAACTTAATTATTAATAAGATTGTGACTGGAAATGTCTTTGTTTTATATCTATGAAATATGAGTGTATGCTGTAATTAATTACTGATATAATTAAGTGATGTCAATAAATTATTATTTATAAAAACGCAGTTGATCATTGGAGGTGTTCTTATGATTGTGTTTTATGAAACAAACAACAGTTTTTTACTTTACTTTAGAAGGACTTAAAAATAGTCTTCAAAGTTTCTATAAACACCTGATTTATTTACCATATAATTCTTTGTATTTCATCATAGTCATCCCAATTTATTTCTTTGGTGAAAAATATATAGAATGTTGCAATGTTTATCAGCATGTACCATATAAACTCAAAAATAGCGATTTTGTATGTTGGTCTCACAAAACGCAATCGCAAAACGATAAATGGGATCAGAAAATATCTTATTTCAAGCATTTTTTGCAATGCCAGAACAACTGAAGCGCAAATGGTATATGACAAAAGGAATGATATACAATTCTGGTCTTTCAAATTGTCATACAGACTAAAAAGTAAAAATACATAAACTGGAACTGTCACATATTTGGCAAATACATATTTTCCAAACCACCTGTTCCAAATATAAAATGTATAGTGACGATTATCTGCAAGCAAGTATAGATGTGCGATGGTATTATAATGTACAACAGCGAGACCAATTATCATTATTACCACAAATTTTAATTTCTGACTGAAAATTAGTTTCAATGTTGTTCCTAACTTTGCCAAAACATACGGTAAACCAAAAACACCATAAAACAGGAGGAAGTAGAACAATTGGGGCAAGTGTAAGCCCGCTTCATGTGCTGTTCTATCACCGAGAACTATTGACCCATTAATTAAAACAAAAAGCAGGAAACCAGCAGCTAGCAGACTATGGCTTATAATAAGTCCAAAGTCATTTAGTGTAAAGTACTTGAAAAATGATGTAAGACATGTTCGCAAATGATACAATAATGCATGTTCAAGATCACGCCAATCATAATACCTCTTCAATTTTGATGAATCTATATCCTGTGCTATCAGAGATGTTCTACTGAGGTTTACGTTAGATATGTATGCATTACCAAATACCCTGGAACTTCTCAGAAATATTTCCAGGAGCCTATGACAAGGAACCAATGCCACCCACACAATATTAGTCTGTCTCATAAGTATGCTACATCCGCCTAAAATGAATGTCAGAAACCGATAATTGTTAGTTAGGCATAATCTTGAATAAGCCAGCAAAAATGTCAAAGACAATGTGTCTGTGTAGTAGACATGAGAGAAAAAATACAAAGGAGGTAATAATGTGAGATTGAGTGCCTGCAACACAATTTTATAATTATCACCAAAATATACATATTTCAATATTGACGAGAACAATAGTAAGTTGACACATGATGCTACCAAATTGAGATATCTTAGATTATACAACCTACAATCATAAAAGGGTGCAATTAATGCTGATGTTACGATATACAGGCCGGGTAGTGTTGTAATTTTCGGGTCCCAGTATGTGAAATTCCCTTCGCAATATGCATCCCCTTGATGCATATGGAACAGCTCATCGACTATTATAATGCCATCTTCATTGACTTTGTCGAAAATATATTTGGACACTACGTAATAGATTGACACCACTGTCAGCAGAGGGGTATAGTAACCCATTCTGACACCTGTAGTACCTTCTTCTGTTTACTGAAATTAAAAGAAAAAAATTATAACTTCACCTCTCCCAAAATTCTTAAATGTGTAGCTAGGCAGACAGACTGATAAATAAGATTTTGGAGAATCAAACCCAAAGCCATATCTCAGACTTATCTTAGACTAATGCGTAATTTCATAATAATAATTCCCTGTCACAGTAAATGTAAAACATTATTGGGAAGCAAGCATACCTGAGAAATGTCAAGAATTTCAAATGTATGTAAGTCCCAACTCACACTAAGTCAGTGTGGTTGACTAAAAATTATAAAACTCTTAATATAGAAAAGGCCTATGACCTGTGTTGTGGATATTAGTATTGTTACTTTTATTACAGAGAATTGACCGCTAAAACAGGTATAATGATGATAAAAAAATGTAATAACACTGTAAGGTTATCTATACATATAATAAATTTCTAGCCGATTAATATCTGTACATAGAACTTAATATGAACCCAAAACAATGCTTGTTAGAATTTCTGTCTGTTTGTCTGTGCGGTTGCGCACAATGATCTCAGAAACGGCAAATATATTTTTAATGATAATCATAAAGAATGTTATTGTATTCCTGAGCAACCTTACACTGAAAAAAGTATTGAGTTGGATTTAGTACCTTATTCTGAACTTGCTAGTGTCGTGGACCACGACTCGTGGTGCACTAATATTAATTATAGTAAAGGTTGTACATTAAATTGTTCCACCACATTTCGCCGGTAGGCATTCAATTAAACATATTATGATACAATGAATAAGGAATTTCAATAATAAGAAAAACTCCATATGAATTAAGATTGCATGAGATTTTAGGTAAACGCCTACAACTATAATTCGCCCACAATCCTACAATAATAAATTTCAATTTTTTCGAAAAACATACTCGGACACTTACCTTCATGTAAGTACTCCCACTTATGCTGTGCCAATTTTATTGCAAATATGATAATGTTTGCTTTTTTAGTTAAACTTTGTGATTATTTTAAGTACTTATCGTAAAATATGCAAGAATTCAAAACTACGAAAACAGCGACAACACGATAAATATTCGTTATGGCGGTATTTTAGACGGAAAGTACAAACGTCAGATTCAGAAACCTATAAGAAAAGGGATGCTCATCGCTCGATGAGTATCGATAAATAATACCACAGTTGAGGCGATTTTTTTTAATTATGAAACAGATTGGTACGTAGGCAAGTGCTAAGTAATGGAATATTTTGTCCTTATAGTTTAAATTTTAGAAATAAATAAAAATTATATTTTTGCCAAGTATAATTTTATCATTAAATTAATAAATATAAATAATAAATACTCTTTACAATCAAACCCATAAATACCTTTATAATCAATTGTGCCACGGAGACTGTAAAATATAAAACTATAGTTGCTGTTTCAAATTCGACGTTTTAATAATAGGACCTTATTACTGAGCTAATTATGTATGTGTATAGTCTTTTCTACGAATTATTTCAAAATATATATTACTAGCGGCCCGTATTTAAACAATACGAAACATTAAACCTGTGAAAAAACTTCTAAAAGTTGATAAAATGTATTTCGTAAAACGGAACGGATCAATTTGTTCGTTCTGTATTACAATTTTACGATTCCGCGACATTCTTGTTCTGTCTTTTCATTGGTAGTTTCCCCTTAATTTTAGCGTGAAAGGGGCAAAGAAAACAAATATCACATTCAAATATTGACATATTGTGAATCAAGCAACGGTCGCAACATTTTGAAATATTTTGAAAAGTTTTTATCGTATTTAATAATAAAATACTATTTACGTTGACTTTAATATAAAGTTATATTGTGTTATGTGATAAATGAACGCTATAAACATGCAACCTGACGATTTCATATTGAATATTAAAGCTAACGGATCGAAAACCGATGTTTACGATCTTGCCCAAATTTACATTGATTACAAGAAAATTACGACCAAATTACGTGCCAAAGATTGTGGATTATTTTCATTGAATGTGCTGTGTATATTGTGCAGGTATTTGATTATCAATTCAGTGCTACATAGTTTTTGGAACATAGGTTGTGTTACTAAAACTTTATTGTCAATTATTGCTACGAGTTTGAAGTGAAATGTGCTAAGATATAATTATTTTTCTAGTTATTATAGTTGAATATCGCTATATGAATGAGCCATATTATTCTGGTATGTTTTACAGGAATATAGACAAAATTCCATCATGGCGCGACAAAGTAGACGTGAAAGAATTGTTGACATTAAGTGTGGAGTGTTTGAGAGAGACTCGGGTGCTCGACAGGCCGGAGCAAGTGAAGACATTGGCATGCATATATCATATACATAGATATGCTGTTAGACAGGTATGTTGCAAGCTATTTATGGTGACAAACCCACTTTGAAACAAAAACTTATGTTTTAAAATCTAGTTTAGTAACATTAAAATCTTAATTTATGATTGACCACACAGTTCTTTATGTTTGAAGATTCCAGTCACATGCTGAAGATTTCCAGTCAGGTTGAACTAAGTGGCTTATAATTAGTAGATTTTTTAAATGGTGATGGAATAATAACAATTGTTCTTCATATTTTAACTTTCGCAATTTGCATTTAATACATTGGTTTCAGAATAAGCCAGCACCACCAGAATTGATAATTAAACTTGTCTACATGGCATTCGAACCTGAGACTTCAAAATTATTAATTGAACATGCTAAAACCTACTGGCATATAGTGGCAGACCACATTACATACTTAGAAAAACTCAAAGCCAAGGCATCTCTCACCAAATTGTTACCAAAAATGACAGAAATTGTGCTGAAAATTGTGCAAGTTTTTGACACAGTACAATTTTGCCTTAATATACTAATGTTTCTAATGAAGAAACTGTATTTATTGTTTAGTGAAAAGAGTAATAGTGATATTAATAAATTGTATGGAGATATTTTCACTACTTTGTTAGGAAAGAATGACTTGAAGGGTTTCAGACGGCTGAAGGAGAAGGAATTGATGGATCTATTTACAAAATTTGTTGACTGCCTTTATGTTATTTCTGAAAACTCTTCAAAGAGCAACTTTGAGGGATCAGTAATGGAAACTGCAGTCCATACTTGCACCACACTACTGGGACACCATGCTGGCTTTCAACATGTATTACATACATATTATTCCAATATAATCAACATTATGAAACCAAAACCCAACATGGCTTATGTTGAAACAGTGCTCAACAACATACTTGTAAATTTTGAAGAAACACATAAAATGGGGCATGAGAAAATTATGATTCTTACATATCCAAACATCAACCAGTTCTTGAAGCTGTTTATAGAGAAATATGTTAAGGTGATAGACATTTCAGTGCATGAAACTTGCCTCAAAGTTATTTGTTATTTGACGAAAGAAATGAAGAACACTGAGCAATTATTAAAATGTGAAGGATGTAAGGCCAGAACTGGTTTACATGACTCCTTGCGATTGACATTTTTGGCAAAAAATTTACTAACACAAGCAATTGATAATAATTTCGATGTATCACTGGTATTATCAATGCATGTAGATATGGTATGTGAACAGTACATCATATTGAAGGGTTTGGGATCATTGTCATGTTCCAACTATACCAAATACTTCAGGAAACTGCAGACTGATGTCCACAACACAGCAATTTTACTTAACAAAGCCCAATACTACGAGCATTCTATAAAACTATTTGATTTTTATATAAAGAAAGAGTTGTCACATTTTAAATCAGAAGATGACCTTAAAAACATCAGCCGGGCACTATACAACAAGAGTATATGTGAGATGGATCACAAATTGTTTGAAATGGCTTTGCTGGATGCATTCTTAAGTCTTATCTTCGCAAGGGAAGATGCACTAGGTAATGAGAAGTACATGAGCTTGGTGGTAGACATTAAAGCAAAAGCGTTGAAAACTGATATTTCCGAGGAGTTCCAACTAATCTCTGTTCTAGATGCATCTGATGTTAGTATAGGAAAATGTATGTATGGGAACCTGAAGCCATTTCTGCTTGATGTGAATTTTGGGTGAGTAATTTATTAATTACTCTATTGGATATTTACATGTGTTTTATTGTAATTATAGATATAGACAAATTGGTAAAAGGTGGGAACTAATGTGACATTATCATGTCAATTAATATTAAATAAGTAGCTTCAGTAAGATAATATACATATCTTGTGGTGTGGGTATTAGGATATTTTTTAAGGATCAGAAACTATCGGACATTACTGCTAACACAGTTGCAAAATTGTACTGTTAAATTTCCTTAATGGTTTCTTAGATTTACGCGAATGTTACACATTGAAATAAAAGTCCTAATAAATTGGAGTCCGCCCCGTGACCACGAAAGCTGTAAAGCAATCGAAATTTCGGGAAGTTAATTTTTTTTAAATAAAAACCAAATCGCGATAAAATCCGTAAAAATTGGTTTTATTTCAATGTTAAATTTCCTGCTTGTTCTAGATTACTTCTGAAACATGAATACGACATGTATACAAAGCTGTGGCCGTCAGTAGTGGCAATAGCTGGTGTATGGAGAGCATTGGCCCGTCTGTCTGCACAGAACAATAATGGTATGTGACACCTATCTGGCATTCAATCTAATATTATAAGCAAAACATGGCGTTTGCCCTCCCATTTGCCAAATAAAAAGAAGAATTGGAATGGCCACTTTTGGTAAAGAATGGTTGTTCAACCGCGTTTTACGTTTTATCTTAACTTTTATTTATACTAGATACCTGGAGCCGCAATATCGAATTTAGAATACACGAATATTATGTGAAATTAAATCAATAAATATAATTTCAGACACTGTTTCTTCGAATGTAACTAAGATTTTGTACGAGGTGTTGCTGGGCACTCCAAAAGTAGTGAGGATAATGCACAATGACCACTACAGCCGTGTCATCAATCAACTAGTGGACCGACACGACGAGAAACAGGTGAGATATTATACCTCACAATGAGATATTGTATATGCTGAAGTATACAAGGTGTAAAATATTTTTTTCAACTTGTTTGCAAACTCTGATGTTATTACTCTGATGTTCTGATGTTTTTAGTTTTAGTAATTAAAGTAATTTTAGTATTTTTAAGTAACTCAAACAATTTGTTTTTTATTACTATGCTTTTTTATGTTATTAGTTATCTTTGATTTTAATTGTTGTCCCA
Organism: Deilephila elpenor; assembly: GCA_949752805.1. Taxonomy (NCBI): domain Eukaryota; kingdom Metazoa; phylum Arthropoda; class Insecta; order Lepidoptera; family Sphingidae; genus Deilephila; species Deilephila elpenor. Next base: position 4,401,305 of record OX457094.1, on the reverse strand, counting down.
TTTTTCCTATGTACTTAAACTTAGTAAGCAAATTAATATAATTAGTTAAGTTGTTTTATCGAACGCTGTGTTCACTATTTTAGGACATGCATAATATATAAATGTGTAGTACGAGTGTATCTAGCAAATAAGTGCAAAATTGTATTGTCTGATTTTGAACCATTATTAAAAAATTATTATTGTTATTATGATGTGTGTGGTATCCAGAGTGTCGGCGACGCTGCAGCGGTGCTGGCCACACTGTTGCTGCTGAAGACAGAGTGCGACCTGCACCACGCCAGCGAGAAGCATGGATGGAAACAAGCCGTCGCAGTCAGTATAACACATTTTAACTAATATTCATATAACAGTCGCATTGAGTGAATCGGGAGGTTTTTGAAACTATTACCAAGCTCAGCAAATTACTAGGTGTGACTTAAACTGATTAATGATTTAAAAATCTTTAATATTGTACAATATTTGAACAATAACCCTATTCTTCCGTTTGAGAATTCAAGTATAATAATAATCGATTGGTAAAGTGATAAGTGAAAAATAATAAAAAACACCTATTTAAACATATTTTGTAAGTGCCCTGCCTCCTGCAATTTCCTACATACATTACATACACATACAGATACATGGACTATATGGCCTAACCACTCTCAATCGATTCTCACGTGGGACGTATATGGGCTGATACAAAAAAAAATACATATACAAAACACTTTATTGACTACCACATAATAAAGTAAAAACAAATATAACAGATACCTTATGAATTAGTAAACAATTGGCAGCCTTATGAGGTCGCGCTATCAGCGATCTCTTCCGGACAACCATAATAATTAGCAATTTTTAATATCAGAGGTATAAGGGTGTCTACCCACTTCAACATAGCATACTATGACTATCATACTGAATGTCATCTGGCAGAGACTCTAATTGTGCCGAAAAAAGAAGAATATGATGGATAAAGTGCTTGTTCCATAGAACTCAGATCCGGACCAGGTGTGTGCGGTGCGCACGCTGCAGCACGAGTTCGAAGCGACGCGGTCGGCGCTGCGAGCTGTCGCTATATGGACTCGACTAGCTAGAAACCTCACCTCAGGTACTTAGATCTATTTGTATCAGCATTTCTTACTGTGAAACATTATGCAATAGTTACCTATTAATTCAAATGGCAATTTGCGTTGCCTATAATTTATATTATACTTGGAATATTTTAATTCCAAAAATATATTTTATTCTAAGGACCAACAAATTATGATGGAAAACTGATGGCCCACACAAGGGTTATTTTCACCCAGGTTATTTTTTAGTGTGTATATCTGCTTTGAAACATACTGGAATAGAAGCTTCGACTAATAAAACCTGTTTACTTGCTATCTGGTACATTATAATCCCGTGCTTTACCAGTAAACTAATATCAGTATTCTCAGTGTCGTACCATCAGTGCATTATAGTCATTATGACACTTAATATAAGAGCCTTTTTCCAGTGTCTCCGTGGGTGGCGGCGGGGTCGTTGTCGGTGTTGCAGACGGCGGTACAGCAACTGTTGCAGCTCGGGCACGACGCGCACGCGCTGCAACTCGCGCACGTTGCGTGTCTGCTCGCTGACTACGTGCACGACAAGTGAGATATAACTCTGCTCGTATATAGCGTGAAAAGTTGATATTAAACTACAACACAATTAGAATTCCTGTAGTTAAATATTTTAATATGTTTATGGAAGAAAATAATAATATTTTCAAATATTAATATACGTATAGAGTAAATACTTTACATCGTAAATACCCGTCTTAAAAAAATATTTGTACAATTGAATATTATATTATAATGCTGAGCGGTCACCAAAGAAGAAATAAACATTAGCAATCTGAAGAACTAAAATATATTATTTTCTATGCTTTAAAGCAAGTCTACACAACCCAGTATTCTTCGGCCCTATTTATTCATCGACAAATGCCTAATATATACTCAATTTTGTTCCAGAGAGGCGTACATAAGCAGTGCGTCAGTGATCCTACATCACATAGACGAGAGTTGCTCCGCAGTTGACACGATGGTGCATCGCGCCGCACACCACTGCAGGCAACTACCGCCTGGACCTGTCTCCGAAGATGTCGCCTCTGTGTTCCTTGCTAATGCTGCTGTAAGATATACAACCATTTTCCCCCTGGTTTATTATATTTACTGCTAGGCTAGGTGGTAGACTATATGGCCTAAGCCAACCCAATCAGGCTTTCGATTGTAGAGGAGGCCCGTGCCCAGCAGTGGGACGTATATGGGCTGATACACTACAGTACATGTTGGGGTTTTGAAATTAGCCGCTGATTAGTGTTGTAAATGTGTATTGTATGTTGTATGTTGTGTGGTAAAGTATTGTTTTGGCGCCACAGTCAATGTGGTACAAGCTGGTTTTAAAATATATCTTTAGTATGATACTTTAGAATTATTGCCATAATTCTAGTTATTTAGAAACAGCCTACACATAATTCTAACCACGCTCTACTATGCAAGTTTCGTATAGTGGCTATAAGTAATATCGAGAGTCTTTGATCTCTCAATATCCAGACCCGAAACAAATATTGGTTGGTTTAGTATTTGACTCGTTTTCGGATGGACCCCGGAATCTCAACCAACTATACAAAGGAGGCTGTCGTCTGTATGATACTCTTCGGTACATTGCAGATGTACTTCAGTCGTGCAGGCTCAGTGGGCGTGGCGGCGCGTCTGCTGCGACACGCGCAGGCGCGAGTGCTGGCCGCCTGTACTCGATACCCGGAGGCTAATCGTGAGTAATACTCTACCACATAGATCCTCGCAATTTTATTTCATAGATCCCTTACTGGGACTCTCGGTTGTTGACGAGTCTCATGCTTAGTGCTAAGCAATTATGGGCTGATACAGTACGGGGATGAAAATTTGTAAATTTGTATAGTGGATCTGGCGGTGGGAGCGGTACTGGAGGCGCAGACGCTGGTGTGCCGCGCCGGGGACGCGCCCAGCCTTCTGACGGCCGTGAGCGTCACACAGAGGCACTACCTCGCCGCCTCACATACTTGTGAGTAATATATTTTTCAAGTTATTTATGCTAGTACTGGTACTTACATTATTAGATATTTTTCAATATTGTAATTGAGACTTAAAGTACATTATTCGTGTGGGACGAAGCAGAGGTGACTATTGTGAAATTCACAGTTCACAAAACTTATTTATGCCCTAAACGTGGTAGGGGTCGGTCGAACCTATTGACATTCTGGCCATAATTAAAATTCGTCCAATAATAATTCGGTTAATACAGAGGGGGTGAAGAATGGATATAAATATGTATTTTTAGCTACCCGTATTTCTCAGCTATGTTATACATAGTATAATAGTAATGTGCGCGTGCAGGCGGCAGTGCGGGCGCGTGGTGCGCGCGGCGCGTGCGCTCGCTGCGGGTGCGTGCGTGCGGCGCGCGCGCGGGCGGGGCGGCGGCGCGGGCGGGGCGCGCGCTGGCGCTGTGGCGGCGGGCGCGGGCCGCGAGTGCCGCCGCGCTGCCCGGCGCCGCCGCGCGCCACCACGCCGCGCTCTTCACCACCATCACCGACCCGCACCAGCGACACCACGCCATGGTAAATAGACTCTACTTATCGGATAACTTTATAATACCTCTCAGCTCAACATTTAGTCATCCGTTTTGCTCCTAATTTTCCTTTTGATTCATTTCAATGCGGGGTTAAGAAAAGCTAGTGTAGTTAAGGGACTCTGAAACTCGGTGCCAATTCTTTGTGTGTTACTAATGATGCTGTCTGACAGGAATTGCAGTGGTAGATATGGGCGGAAAGATCTCACACCGCGCATAATACTCTTCAACTTACATTCACCAGTGGTACTTTCCAATTGCCTGTGGGTGATGAATCTTCACTATTCAAGCAGACATTTATTTATTACCACTAGGTGACAACATTCTATTGCCTGCATATAGTTTATAATATCGAAGCGTTAAGGAACATGTATTATATGTAATCCAAACTTATTCTGATACCTGATACAAACCACAGGCAAATTGAATGTATAATAAATATACGTATTAGAAATATGCTTTTTTATTTGTCCATATCTAATATCATAGTTATTAAATTTCTATAATTATGTTTATAACAGGTACGCATCGAGAACCGTCTGAAATACATACTAGGCATTCAGTCATCCGGCAACACGCCGACCTACAAACAGGTTGAGAAGAAACAGCAAGTCGTTTCCGACCCCAGGCAAGAAGTGGAAGTAATGCTGGAGAAATGCGAGAGGAGAGGAACAGGAAGTCCGCGTGGGTGGTACACTTCTGCACCAGCTTTTGAGATGCCAGAGTGGGTGAATCATGAAGAATCGTGCCTGTGTGCCGCTTGCCAGGTCCCGTCCTCCCATATCCTAGCCTGCATCACCTTTGGACTCGAAGCCGCGGTCTACTTCAGAGGCGGCGAGCGTCGCACTGCTGAAGACTATTTCGCCGGCGCGCTGGCCATGTGCAACCAATTCGAACAGAAACTCAAAAAGAACAGTAATTTCGAAGAGTACATAGCAAAGTATGAACTGAAAACACTTCAAATGCAGTTAGTGGAGGCCGAGCTGGAGATTCTACTGGAACTGGCCTTCATGAAACTAGCAGAAGAAAAAAATGACGAGTGTGACGCTCATGTGGTCAGAATACATGAGATTCTGCAATCAGACGTGGATCCTTACTTGAGAAATGAAGTGATGAATTTGCTGACAGCTTGTGCGAGAGTCAGGCATGTTGTAACAACTCCAGTGGAACTGGAGTTAGAGATGGAAAGTTTGAAGTTGACTGACGAATACCCTAGAACTCCCGTAAACAAGCCGGCCAACCCGCCGCCGATGACGCGGCTCATGGTCAAACAAGAGGAGGTAATGAAAAGACGGAAGGTCATCAAGCTAAACCTGGACGATGGGACCGATGAGGTGGAGCCGGAATCCAATCCGAAATTCAAAGTCCCTGAACCTATGACTTCGAAACCAATTTTAGAAAGCGCTACACCACGCGCCATTTTAATAACAAGACCTACTTTAGAAATGGAGGATAGCCCAGAGAAGTGGGGTACTCCTATATCCACCATGGTGACTCCGTGTAAAGAGGATGTTACTCCTCAGAAGGCGTCGTCTCGGTCGAGGGCGAAGGCCGGCGCGCTGCGGAGTCTCCGGCGCGCCACCAGCCCCGGCGCGCTGCCCCGGGACACCCGGCGCAGTAAACGTGTCCAGTGACGTACCGACATAATAATTACAACTGCCTTAATCTACTACACTGACAATGTAATTCGGTGTAATCGTTTAGTACAATTGGAAAAATCGATTTTAATTAAAGGAATGCATTTTAGTGTTTTGTTTTATTTTTCTCAGATTTGTGATTCTTTCTCCGGATCTAAGGCATTGTAAGGGTTCGCTATTCTTTATCTTCGTGGTGAATCCTGCCGCGGATATTTTCAGTGTCATATCCCTGCGGCTAGACTTATGTTTGGATCGAAAACTATCTCGGTAGTTTTTATTAATACACAAGACATGTATTTGTATTCTATAAATGAGGCTCCACCACCCACCACACTTGTTGGGTGTATTTATTCATACAATTCAATAAATAATGGATAACTTGTTATTTTGACAAAAAAAAAAAAATTTTTGTGCCGATATGGCGATAGGTTTGCCGCCTATCACATCGTGAGACGGAAAATACAAGGCGAAACGTGGGTGTCCTAGTTGCTACCAAGAAAACCTCTGCCTACCCCTTTCGAGAAAAATGCGTGAGTTTATGTATGTATGTGACAAGAAAATTACTCTTTAGGCCCTTGTAGACGGTTTTGCGATCCCTCTATTGCACTCTCCACAGCCACTAGTCATTATCATGAGAGTCAGGTATAACAGCTGCATGGCATTTTAATCCACAAGGAGATTATTCTTATAGTAAACGAATAGTAGAAATGAAGCGAGACACCTTGTAGTGTACAAGCGGTCAGTTGTTTCCTCACGTGGTGAGGTCTGCGTGTTATCGAGGGAACGCGGGTTATCAACGAGACCCGACGTGTCTGGTTCACTGCAAGTATCTAATTCTAATAAAAACGTATGTCTGTACAGCTTCTGAACGTATCTCTTATTTATTTGAAGTACAGGAGTTGCAATGGGGTATAGTAAAATACCCCATTGCATCGCAAAAATAGTGCCCAAATATGATATTTAAACTAAAACTACCATTTGATTATTATTGCAAAATTAGTACCTATTCTATAATAACTAGTTTAATAATACCTATGTACACCATTTTTGTCCGTTAACAATTTAGAAACATTTTTATCATAAGAAAGCATCGAAGGCGCGCTGCATTGCTTTAAAAATAAAAGTTCCTAATTCGGGAAATTGAAATGTTCCCTGAAGCCGCCACGCGACGCAGCGGACAATAATAGACAGCGTTAGTATAATCTGTTTGTTTCAGTGGAGTTATGTAGTGGAAATCAGCCAACGCTGTCCCTTGCACATTTTTTTCTTTATTTTTGACTACAAGAGAAGGAATATGTTACTTGTTAGGATATTTCGGGATTATTTTTTTCATTAATATTACCTGTCCTATATTTTAATATAACCTTGGTAGTTTTATCGACTACCTCAAGACCTCCTAGATGTAGACCTCGAGACCTAGATTGCTAGATGTAGACCTCCTATATGTCCCGCAAGTTCAGCGATGTCTACTCACAAGGGGGACACAACACAGGACATGATTCGTTCGTTACAAGTCGACTTCAATAGGACGCTCTAAATGAAAATATTATATTAAAAGTAGAATGATTTTAATTATACTCGTTGCAAATGTAATATGACGGTAACAGTTTTTTTCTGCTCAATTTACTTTATAGTCGTGAGCAATATTAGGTACACAAATAGGTACTTTACAAAATCCTATGTAGGTAATAGACAGGAGTATGACGTCAAGACATCTTTTGAAAATAAATGTTTTTTTGGCAATGAATGCATTTACTCGTGCGCAAACGGATTAAGATGCGCTAAAGATGAAGAGTAGGGTGTGAATTTAACTATTTATAAGAATTTGTTACATTTATTCAGATTTGTGTAGATACCCTAGAGGTCATAAAGTATTAATAGCTATTTTTAAACATCTAGTGCTTAAGATTAAATATGATTCGTAAGCAGTACCTATCGTTTTAGCTCCACCTACGCCCTGAGCGAGATTGCTACGGCAAGAAACAATGACAAAAAAACAAAAAAGTATGACTTCAAATAGATAGGCCTTCGGCGCCCCAGGCAGTCATCTGGTCTTCTACCCTAAACCCACCTCTGTCCAGTGCCCGTACGTTCAAGTAATCTTAGGTAAGTACTTATTATTATTACACTAATGAAGCTATTCCAGTGGAATGTCGATGAATAACATACTTACTTAATTTACTTCCTACCAGTTCTGCGTTATTAGAGCTGTCAATCTTCGGTTTGTCTTCCTCCTGCAGTATGTGCACACATTGTGAAGGCAAATAAACTCGGAGTGGAATGTTGTGGAAAAGTTCAGGTGGCGTCTGCGTGATTGTCGGGTCACAGGTTACGGGGCCTGTTTACTCCTGTTAATGTTAATTTGTTTCATACTTAGATTATAGAATTCTTGCAGCAGAAATTAATTACAGGCGTTTACTACGTTATTTTATATTACTATTTACGTGGCGTTAATTAAGAAGTGTTTATATTTTGCTCGATTATGCGTTAAATGTTTCTAATGAGGATCTTGTAATCCTATTTCAATGTAGTGATAGCTACTCTGTTACTTATTGAGGAAATATTTTATTGCTCTCATCAGAAGAATTTGTTACTAAAATGTGTAAAATTTGTAAACATTTATTCAGTAAGAAACAAAATAGAAACTTTTGAAACGAGGTGGGGTAATTGACAAGTGACGAAAAGGCTGCGGAACATAAATTGTGACGTCACCGCCAATAGTGCCGATGTGCATGTAAGATAGTGTAGTTCGGGTGTAACTTTTAAGGTGTTATAGGCGGAGTTGATCATTTTCCATCAGACTAACCTGATTATATGTTGCCATAGAATAAACAAGTGAGGTTTGGAGGTGATGAGAGCACGCTATGCAATTAAAGAATGATAGTAGATAATACTAGCAAAACGTATTAGAACTGGCCACTTAAAAATTGATAGTATATTATGATGATGTTTTATTATATGGTTATTTAGTCATTGACTTGGTCAGGTCATATCTATACATAGACTACGACATAACACATGCAACATAGTAAAGTAAGAAAAACAGACACCACTCGTTTTCTTCATAATTAATGGTCAATAAAACTCATTGAGAGGAATCACGCGCTGAGACATGCGGTGCTGATCGCTCAATATAGCTGTAAATTCGAATCATGTTTGAAAAATAAATAATGTCTTATTATAATAAAAAAGAAACCTTTTACAGATTATTTATTTTGTTTTTTAGTTGGCAATCAATGGCACTCCCGATTGTAGAGGAGGCCCGTGCCCTGGGAGGGTTCTTTTCAGTGACAGTAGTGAAACTTATATGGGCTGACGCAGATAATTTTAATTTGTAAGCATGCGTTTTTATTAGTCTTGATTGTAATTGTTATCTTGGCCGGGTGTCAAATACTTCTTTCTGGCCCACTGACTAATTTTAATTCATCAATGTTTCATTCACATGGAGATCGTAAACTATTGAGAACAATCATTATTTTAATATAGAATACTGCACCACCTCTACAATGATAAGCTTTGTTGTAGTTCTAAAATTATGCAAATCGTGTGGGTTTCTTAATTTAGATTTTGTAATTTCGCCAATAACAAAAATTGCGTTACTTTTATTGAATTCTTTACGTGTCTTTTTATTGGAGGGTTACCAATTAAATAATATGATGTAAGAAACACCTAAAATGTATTGCAGCAGATTTTAACCGAATATCAAAATACCTATAGAATTATTAATTTTTGTTTATTGTCTTGAGTCATGACTTAAAACATGTGCCATGGAGTTGAATGCGCTAAAGTTAATTTAAGTAGCTGCTGAATTGACTGTTCTGTAAATAACCAATTTGCTTCTGCTTCAACGGGCTTTTATCGGTATTATGATAAAAAAGACAATGAATGGGAAATAAAACAAAAATATTAATTAAACAATAATTACCTATATTATAAAAAAATAATATATTGCCATCTGTCATAATTCACGTAGAAAAATTACATTATCTTAACAATCACATATAATCAGTTCTTTTATAAAACATTAATTGACGATCTGTAGGCAATCGCTTAACGTAAATGATAAAGAGGTCTAAGCGATTGTCTTCACAATATTTTATAAATTATGCATCTCTTTCGCGGCAAAATTACATGTTGCCATCTAACATAAACGATAAATGACGTACCAACTGTTAAAGCTTACTAAGGGTTGGTCCAATAAATGATATAACAATTTTTCAAAAATACTTCAATCCAGAAACATTTAAACATGAAAGCGCTTTAAAATACTCAAAAACTCTCCATATATTTTATGTCCAGATTACATCGTAAGTTTTGAAAAATTGTTTTGTTTTACATAGTATACAATATTACTTAATTTACAAGTGAAATAACAAGGAACTAATATCACAATCCCTTACAATTCCATCACATAAAATATCGCAGGTATAAATGCTTTCACACACCAATACCGTGCATTCAGCGAAAACAAATTACATTATATGATTGCATGAATTACTATAATATGTCAAATACCGATATACATTTTTTATAGAAGAGAACGACTCGTCACTTATTTTCCTTACTAAATAAATGAATCAGATACACATCACACCCTTGGGTATATGTAAGTATTTATAGCTACGAGCATACCAAAATGCCTTTTAACATCATTACAATATAAAGACAAACTAGACCAACACTTAAAGTAAAACAAAACACATAATTTATGAACATAAATACATATAAAATCGTGTTCGCAATAAATAACTCATTCTTTCATGTAAATCCTAGCTACCATTAAATTTAAAACTTCGTAATTCGGTGAAGAGGTTCTTATCTTTCGAGACTAAACTGACGTCACTGTGACGTAGCAACCCTGACCATCCCCCAACACGTGTTGGTGCCTACATTCTCCAACACAGGAGATAGATCTTACAAGCAAGGAGGTAAAAATAACAAAAATAGGGCTATATTCACAAATAGGCCGTATAAATGTAAATCCGTGTTTCCCCAGTAGATATTACATTTAATACCTCGGAACTCTAGTGAATATAACAGTAGAGTCAATGTGACTCGAAGTCGAGTCCTGTATAATCCTTAATTGTTTGAACTTTGAAGTTTTTGTAAATGACCAATGATAGTTGTGCAACTAGTCGGAGGCTGTAACACTTGACACACGACCGCGACTCGAGTGTCGAGTCACAAGACTCCGACAATTGAGACTTATTGAAAGACTGATTCGTGGGTTGATGTGATATTTTAAATATTTTATTTTCCTACGGCGAATCTGATAGCCAGTTCAACGTAGACCAGGTATTGTATCGGTCAGTTATTAAAAAAGTTAATATAACAATTGAACATACACTGACGGATCTCTAAAAGTAATTTTCATGAATCACTGACGGGTTTTCACCATTACTATATTGACGCACTGACATTAATTCATGTCACAATATGTTGACTCTATTACTAACTACAAAACTGTTCCTCCTTAACGAATATAATTTTAGTCATTTACAAAAACTGGATTTGAAAACTATATAAAAATGCGCCCTCACAATTGAGCTAATTTCACAATCGGTATTGTACATATGGTGGAGCCATATAGTACGTCACATTCAAATCCGTGGAGCTACAAATAGAGTGCTTTATCTCAATAATAATGCGCCGCTTAGCAACGCGTATTCGAACGCACATTTAGGCGGGAAGCAACGACACCGCGCCAATAAAATAATATTACGTCTTTGCGTCAAACTTAGGCGTTGCGAATTTCTGTCAGTATCTTGTCTAGCAGCTATAGGAATAATCTGACTATAAGCCCTAGTAGCTATTAAAGTAAAATTGCACCATTGACTGGACTAAAACATCGAAGTTACACAGGTGCTAACTCGACAGAATATTTGAATTTATCAGTTTCATTTGTAAGTCAAAACAACAAATAACACACAGATATTCACATAAACAAGTGTAACATATATTTTGTGTGTATTTCAATTGACGTTGCAACTTCAATGTGAGATATATTAAAAGTATGACATCAAAACCATACACGAAAAAACATCAGAACATTTATTTATGGAGATCATGGGCGTTAAATGTTGAAGTCTTGCTATCGCCGGTCTGGCAAGGAAACATCCTATGTTTTACTCCGCTAATAGTTTTAATGTTGCATCAATGATGAGACATATTGTTATTTTTTAATTTTAAGTGTCATAATTGGGGAGACTTTTGTATGTTGCTTGCCAACGAATTGTTAATTTGTATACGCTTTTAAACTTTCATTAACAATTCAGCATTTAGGCTACGATTTTCTCCGTGAACAGTCATTTATTCGGGGATAACCTTATTATCAATGCATGACAACCGCGCATGGCTATCTTTTACAAATTGATAATGAGTTGTTGTTCAGAAAAGTTTAATTAATGTGAAATAAAGATAAACGGTGTAAGGTTAAAACTATTACCGATAATAACACTCAAATTAAACTTTTACCTAGTTATTTGTGTACGTGCGAATGTATTTGATAGCAAAGCACTTAAATGTACAGACGATTTATTATATTTATAATGTTATCAACGTCTACCAAGAATTGTTGATACCGTTTTTTAGAATTACTTAAATTCAGACGGCGTTGCAGTGATATAAGCGATTAGGAACATATTTATTTTACTAATAATTCAAAAAACGGTTCAAGATTCTAAAGTATAATTATTAAAGCATCTATAAAACAATATATAAATGATCCCTTCAATAATTATAATGGTTGTTTTCACCTGCGAGCATTCGTTTGAGCATATGCCTTGTTGCGTTTTGGGATTCAGTGCAAACTTTGTGAGACGTGTATAGAATTCACGAGAGTAATGTACATACACCTTTCACATCGGCACATACGTGGTTCCATTTTAGAAGTCATCGATGGCGCAAAGCCACAAAATGGACGGCAGCGTTCTAAATGGTCGGTGGGAAGCTGTTACCCATTGTGCGTCTTTGAAGCCCGTATTATAGACTCTAGCAACCATTTCGTAGTTACATTGAAGAATATTTCCTAGACGGTTTCGGGCAAGAGTAAACGGAAATCATTGATAATAAGACGTTAGTGTTGCGTTACTAAAATAATTTCACACGAGAGTGCATCAATATAAAAGTCGTTTCATTTTGTTGGAGGAGAAGCAAAGGACATAGACATCGTTATGCATAATATACGGTGCAAAAACAAACGAGCATCCATGCAGTGCGTGCGTACATAGATAATGATAAAACCAGCGTATTTTTACATCCCATACCATGTCTAACGGTGTGTTATGCTTTACACGATATTGACTCTTACATGCTTAATAAATTATAAATAATGCTACTTTTGTACTTCACAGTCGACTTATGGTTAAATTTACATATAAATAGACAGTAATTTAAATAATAAATAAGCGCGCATACAATTTCCTAAAGGCGTCTACAGCTCAACGAACGCTCGAGGCCGTACAATCCGTGACAACTTTGTCACGTCCAATTTGACAGGAAATATTAATGACACTGTGTCAAAACTAAATGCTGTCAAATTACCAAAACGGCAAAGTTTGGGACCCGCTCTGGGGTCTCGGCTGGTAATATAAAAATCTTCCACTTACTGGCACCAGTATCTTCTCGAGCGAAGAAAAAGGCACATTGGTAATGGCACTTAACACAACAGCACATAGTTTCACCAATACGGCGTATTCCCTGTAGCATCCGATCTGGCAGTCCAAGAGTTTCCATACTTTATTCTGGCGCACGAAACTCCCGGAGTGTTCCTGACTGATGATTTCTCTATCGTGTAATTCAGGGATTTGTTATTGTCCCAGTATTCGTTTCCTTTGCATCTGAAGCAGACGCAGAAGTCTAGTCTTCTTGAGTGGATGGGCAGTTGCAATCTGAACCCAAAGGTGTCGTAGAGAGAAGTCCCGTTAGCTCCCAGAGGTCCCGATTCCACGAACGCGCAATAAGTGTCTTCACTAGTCGTCCACCCATCAGAGGACGCTCTCACGAACACTTCTTTTCCAAAATCAATGTTTTTAACTTTCACTGTTCCGTCTACAGCACACTCGTTCTGTTTGATAATTACATTTTCTAACGAGACGCAATCTTGTGTGATTCTGCGGCGGAATTCCAAGTAATCAGAAGCTGGTTGTGCGAACCTCGACTCCCACAAGTCCACGACAGGCGGAGGAGGCGGCTTTCTTTCCGGCGTTGGGCTGGCGACCACCTTCAGAGCCCAATATGGCGGTACGTGCGATGGCTCAGTCATAAACTTCACTTGCTCGAGAGCGAATCCTCGATCGTCGGCGAACACCACCTTCTTTTTCTTTTTTTCTGTCGGAATCCGTATGCAGGATCTCGGCGCCGCTTTCAATGTTAGCTGTACAGGTTTCAGAGTCGCTAAGCATGGTGCCGAAAATCCTCTGGCAGTGATCTTGGTAGGTCTTCTGACCGGCGCCGAGTAGTCGGTGAGGAAGCCGGCGGGCGGGCTATGTCCATAGAAGAGTTGCTCGGACGCGAGCATGTCGATCGCAGCGCACATTCTGAAATAACAATACGTGTTTACTCGACAACGCTCGTAGGCAAACTAAACGGATTTTATTGCAGCGACATGTTATATAGGCGCGCGTGCGGCGGCCACGCGTTCGATACCAATTCGTAGTGTGACAATATTTACATATGGAAAATTCCGGACTTATCACAGATTATTGACATTGTGATATTTTAGAGAAATGGGTCAGTGGCGCATATTAGCGATATTGGACATAGTTATTATGTCCTCTGCGTGTTTTTCCTGTACAATCCAGAATCGCTGACGTATTTTAGGAAGGAATATTTGGTACAAGGCTTTTGATGGGCGTGTTCCAGAAAACGTTCCTTTTTATTAGAGTATAAATTCAGACGTTTACTGCGACAACAGAATATATTGCGAATGAATTTGACATACTTATCTCTCTTTAAATAGCCAGGAGTTCAAACTTTTACTGCGAGAATTTGGTTTGCAAGCTTACAGATCGTTGGTTGCTTTCTATTGCCACGATGTGATTTTTGGGACGATGATATAAACATGAGTATAAATAGCTTTAAATCTAAGATTAAGAGCGAATCTTTCACGCAGGAAAAAAGTTGTACTAAAATTATCTTCAACAGTTGTTTGGTGTTTTGTACGCTGTAAGCCAGGATTGTGTTTTTATATTAAAAACACACATTTAACTGCCATATGTGTAATAGCTCATTTATAGGTGATGGTGTTATCTGCGTCTATTTGTGTTATTCACGTCTGATAATGTTGTTTATAAATATGTGCAAGTAACTATTTTAGTCCTTATCAAATGTAAACATTTAGGAAGTCAATTAGTATATTTATCCTAATGAGGAGTCTACGTATCTATTGAATCCATTACATATTAATTGTAAATGACAAGAAAATATAGCATATAAGAAAATAATGTTTTATGGCGCCTAATTCGATGTTTATTTTGATAATGTTTAGCTGTATGGATACGTAACAAAATATTGTGTATCGTGTACTTCATTTAATTTAGTTTGTGTAGGAAATGTAAGATAAAGGTCATAAAACTAATAAAATTCGACATTTTACTATAAAAACGCATTTCACCAAATTAAGTAGTAATGGAAACACTATCATCGGTACCCAAATTCCAGATTCAAATAATTTCAAAGTATTATAATAGGACGGCGCAGTTGGTTAGATGCCGCCTGTGAAACGAGAGGCCGTGGGTTCGATCCTTGCACCGAGACAGGTGTTTGTGAGAAACACAAGTATTTGTTTCGGGTCTGTGACACCGAGAAATCTCTCGTAGTTCCTGATACCTACGACACAAGACTCGATCTTAATCTTATCTTAGGGGTCAGGGCTATGTATGTGACTGTTGGGTGTATTTACTTATTTATTATTGGGAGCGGTGAACTGTCTTAAAACAATTCACATATAGGTATTGTACGTATATTATCGCGAGACTGTCCCGCTTATCTCGGACGCGTGGTGTCGGTAATATTACACGATGATAGCACATTGACGCGGCGGCGTTGGCGCGTGATCGCTAAGCTCGGCGCACACCGCGGCGCTAACGCGAACTATTGTACTCCACACCCGTAGGTATGGGTCAATGTAATTTATTTTTAGTTTTATCTCGCCTAAATTTACTTTGATATTTCACGCACCAATAATTTTCAAACTAAATATGTTTCCGTCAAGGGTACACCAGAGATTCCTTGTTACACATGATATGTAAAGCCCACTGTGCTGTAGCTTGGCTTAAAAAATGCTAAGGCATGGTTCTTGTGGTGAAAGGGAATATCTATCACCGATTATGACGATAAAGCTCGTAGTCTCGGAAAAAAGTGTTACCAAAGAAATTTGTGATTGGTGGTCGTACAGGGCTCTCAATGTAGATACCAATAATGGTCCTATTACTGCTCCAGGGGAGGCACCCGGGTTAAAATAAAGGCGCTATTCCTGGAAATTCTGTAACGCCCCAAAGATGTCTTTAAGTTGCTGTAGCTTCGCCTGTATGCGATGTAACCATTCAGGTAAACTAGAGCGAACTATAACATCTGTGCGCATTATGTATATACCTACCAGATACACGAGAACCCAGTAAAAGGAGAGGGAAAATAGTGTGACTGCAAAAGAGGGACGGAGAAAATAAAAGTTAATTAAAAAAAAAAAAACGAAATTGTAATAAAAAGAGATAAATAAAACTAATCTATAACATCTATAAGCTATGATAACTAAAACCGCGGGGCATAGCTGGTTCCAAACATTAAGGCTGTGCAATTCTGACAAAATTACATACATACAGGTCGAATTGACAATCTCCTTTTAAAAAAAAACTTAAATTGTAGTGTAGTACCGCATTTTTGGTACATTTCGTTCGCGATGTCTCCTTTCCTCATAAATGTTAATTTTGTACGATGTGACGCGACTAGACACGTAGTATGTGCGTCAAGCTTTATTGTACCATTGTGGCGATGTACGAGCTGGTTTTATTGGAAGCTAGAGCAATTTCAATCAATCCTTAGGCGGCTATTAAACCTCATTGTAACTCACCCCACGTAACTATTACACGTGTTTTGAACAACGTAAGTACTTGTATACTGTACTTTATGGTGATCTAGAAAAGTCTAAAATCTAGATGGACTGTGGAGTATCTAGTAATTCGGTTCGTTCCTTCGAGGCGCAGGTTAGAAACGAGAGACAGGTTCGATCCGCGCACCGACACTTATGTTAGTGTGTATTTATTTCGGGTATTTATTTGTTTCGGGTCTGGGTGTTTGTGAGACCGAAGTCTCCCGTAGGTTCTGATACCCTCGACACAAAGTCCAATCTTATTATGGGGTCAGGACTATGTATGTATGTGACTGTATGGATGTATTTATTTATTACATAATGATGCCAGCCTGGTGAGAACTGGATGTATACAGGCTAAGCTCGGGGAGTTGCTCTATTCTCCGACACGATGAAGAATGTTCGAACGTCGTACGTAAAATTGTACAAATGTGCTTAATTACTCTACAAAATACATTAATCCTCTATGGTACGTCGTAACCATAGACTACGTTTAGATTGAATGATACGTTTCATAGAGAATATTATGGATTTTTAAAAGTGGAAAACATTATATTATACGTGGACGTCGAACGTTCGAAGTTCGTGTCGGAGAATAAAGTAACTCCCCTGGACTGTAGGTTACTATGACCGGTTTTCAATAATTGCGGATAGTGGCCGCTAACCGGGCGGATACGAGTATTAACGAGCTAATGGTTTTGAAGAAATTCTTTGCTGTACTGCCCCGGCAGAGTGAACTACCCCTTATGGTAGGGTATAGTGCATGCTAGACTTTGATTTAATGAAATGTAAATATGTCATTTTGAAGGAGGTAGTGACGCGGTGCGTCATATGAAGTTAATTGAATTATTTGTGAAATGTCTCACACCTCATTTGAATCATATAAACATAACTCATGCAGGCCGTGACGAAATTACATTCAAAACATTTATTTATTATTTCCTCATATGCGAGGGTTTTTACTTTTAAAATAAACAAATGACGGAAAAAGTCCATATTCAATCCATAGATTTATTTTTTTCATGATTATCGAGGGATTGGAATATTTTTCATTGATATTAAACAATGACGACGAAGCAGAAATCTATCATCACCAAACAATAATTTATTTGAAAAACCCTGGTGCATTTACTAAACCAAATTCATATCTTTACACCGACTTGGTGAAGTGAATTTTCCATGTAGAGTTATGTCCGACAAAAGATGCTCGTGAAATACAACAACCATTCGCGCAATTAATCTAAATTTAAATATATTTTTATGAGCGCTGAGAAGTATACCTACATTATTTCTTAATGGTAATTTTTAATTTGATTCTCCAAAACGTTTCCATAGCAAAAAGTTCTTGACTATTTTCCTGGTACAACTATAGGTACTGAGACAATGTAATCCCGCGTGGTTCTCACGCACGTAAACAGCATATCGCAGGTCTTATCAACTGATACTGCACGTTACTATGACGGACTTTATCATCGCACGAATGCATTACACAATGCAGTGTGTAGCGACCCTGTCACTTGGATGATGTCACGAATGATCATTCAAGTTATTATGCATATTATGCAGGAGATATTGTATCTGTATCTGGAAGACACAATATCTCCTGAATCCTCAATTTTCTCACCTTAAATATATACGCTCATGACTCAGAGTATCTGCACGGTGCCTTTATAAAACGATAAAAATGAAATAATTGCAAATTTTGTTAAACTTGCGTCATCTTGCTAACCCATCACGCAAAATATTTGTGTTGGCGTTACAAAACTACCTTGGTTTATTGGTTTCATAATCTGCGACTTCTTTTTTGTAAAATATTGTTAAAACGTTGTCTACGTCTGTCATTCGTTTTGTCAGGACATGTGAGAGCATGTGATTGTGAGAGCCAGGGTCTAAGAGAGTATCTATCTAAATGAGCAGTGGATAAGATTTTTATGATATGAACAATATCATGCAGGTCAGAAAGTGGAGGTAGATAGACATGTGAATTTCATCATTCAGTTTTAGATTTATTAAAGGCAACTTAAGAACATCTTTAAGAGTTCAAAGCTTTAAATAAGCCTATCGGGCTTCAGATAAACAGACAGCACAAAATAAAGTGTGTTATACGAAACTAAACTACTTCTTCACTGTATTTCGTTTTTTAGTTTTATGGCGGAAGCTAAAGAACTGAAACAATTTAAGGACCCACCGCAGGAAAGAAAAGATGATATCGTAGAAAATAGTTTTGAAAGGAGTGTGTATAAACCTAAAGGTGCGTCATACAAAGGACACGCTTTGGCATAAGTAACTTACTTCCTAGCCAAATGTACTAAAATAATATGGAAGTTATTACAAGCATGAGGATAAATTATATCGCAACGTAATTTTAATTAATGTAATACGTGTGGCGTTCATTGATGACACGGCTGGGTAATTTACATCATCTCCGCCACTATCTGGGTTAGGGGTCGCTACGATTATTAATCTGTAGTATTGTATTAGGGGGTTTCTACTGGGCGCTTCAATTTCCGTAATTCCCCACAAACTTTTACTGCGCGATTTTTAGGTTCAGTTTTTGTGGAATTTCAGATTGTGGAATTAAATTCAGTGGCCAATCCAGCAGTAGAATAACTGGGATCTCTAACACTCCGCTGAATTAATGACACATGCAGCCCATAGCTGTGTGAAGACGAAGCATTTTTCTTTAATTGTAGTTTGACACTAAGGGTAGCTTTTGGGTATAATAATAAAGTAATTCATGAATCCACTTTCCATGGATGATGTATGGATTGCAGAAGAGGAAATGATATCTCAAGCATGCATGCTTGAAAGTACTCTAAACCGACAATTTGATGCTTTTTGGCAATAGCAACAGACATCGGGACGCGTCAGAAGACATTGGCTTTGAGATTCTGGCATTAGTACAGTTATTACTCGAATAAAATCCGTTCGTTGACGTAATAGCATTCCAGGCCCCACATTCATGACATAATATATGGTCACCTGCCCCAGTAAAGGGACATAATATTTAACATTAAAAGATATTTTTAACTCAATTAGTGTAGTCAATTTACAGATGCACCCTGAGTCTCAAGGTACGAATCCAATTTGGGATGCCTTTTGTGTGTCGTTCAGAATAATGTGTCTTGCACAATCTGCACATTTTCCCAGGCGTAATCAAGGTCGTAAAATTATTCTTAATCATGATGTGACTTTACGCAAGTATGTTCTACCTGCTATAAAAAGGGTAAAGCCGCTTTGACCGAGTTTCCAACACAATCCTTATCACCCGGCGTTGCTCAGGGTTGTCTGCACTATCGGGCCACGTCCCACGAGGCTCCCGCGTGGCGAGCGGCCCAGACATTATATCTAATCTGGAGCGGAATTTTTTTTAATCAATACTCCTCTTTGTCTGCGAGCGATATATTAAGAGGTAATTTTAGTTATTGATAAAATATCGTCGTATGGTTTTCTGCGTGTAACTTTTATCAGCACGTCACTTTATTGTTATTTTTGAATGACGTTTTTTTCAGACGAAATGCATTGTTATAACTTATAAGAGGCACTGCAAGCCAACTACCAAGAAAATACCAAGTTACCCGTTATTAATATTTGAGTCACTTTTTTGTCTTTAGTGCCGGTTTTATATAGTTTATAACGAAGTGTAAAAATAAATAGATATGCTAAGTTTTCATTAAAAATGAATGTCTACATGCCGTCTTGAAGCTCATGTTTTCGAAGCGAACTATTGGATTTCATTTTAAGTTTTGGCGATAATTTTTACAATATTAAAATTATGAGTTTTTACTTGCTCGGAAATGGAATTTGTTCCCTTAATGATAGGCTCGCCATTATCGGATATTAAGGCGGAAACGAGAGAAATGTGGGTGGCACTACTGACTATTATGGGGTGTAAATATATTGTACATTTAAAATACAGCCATTAATAAAATAGTTATCTATTTGCAAGAATTTCTATGGTATGTAAAGTCCGCCAACCCGTACTAGGCCAGCGTGGTGGACTATAGCCCAACCACTTTCAATCCTACCCTCGATTGTAGAGTAGGCCTGTGGCCTGCAGTGGGACGTATATGGACTAATACAATACAATTCAAATTCAAATTAATAATAATAAGTTGTTGGTTGGTTCGCTGGCTTTCAAAAGTCTGTGTAATTTATGCCATTTTTAATCCTGGTTTACGGGAGTCGCAATGCAAGTGTGAGGGCGCGACTGTTTCATGACAAACACATCATCGTGAACCCACAATAAGTTCAATAAAGTATTGCGTCGTGGGTATCAGAAACTACAAGAGGCTGCGTCTGTACCCCATGTAGTTACGTATACACTAACGTTTTATAAATTGGCGATTCTTATGTTTATAATAACAGGAAAATAATAAAATATGAAATATGAATTTGGGGAATTTTCTCCAGCCACTGATTATTTTAATGATTATAATGAATGTCACAGAAGCTGTTTAATATTTTTATAACTGATTATTGTAGGTAGTATTTACTAGGTACAAGAAACACTTTGTAGATTAACTATTACGTAACGTAAGGGTGACCAATTTTGTGCGTGCATTTTGTTGTAAGTACAAATTGATAGCTATTTATATACTCCCGGTATTTTTGCGGTGCTTTTGAACCGATTATACCAAGGCTTTTCACTACTTTTAAACATGTATCCTCATTAGTGTCATAGTGTATCGACAATGAACCATGGGGTCTTGGGTTCGAATCCCAGTTGGGCCAATCCACTTGTATAGATTTAAAGGGTGTAAATGTGCATCCGGATGCATAAAGAATGAACTGGAAACGCGACACACGGTTGCCACTATGATGGACTCTTAGTGGCTAACTACGGTGGGCGCTATCTGGGCGGATGTGAATATTCCTCTACCAGCTAGATAAGTCCACATCTTTTGAAGGAAATCATATCTCTTTTTTTCTATCATTTCAGTTTCAGTTTACTTAATATATGTACAATATGTTTATTTATATGTATTTATAATGTATGTATATATTATTTTTAAGTAATATATAACATGTACATCTATTATTCTTCTCTTTTTCTTCATCCTCTGTACTGCCCCATTAGTTCTATATTATAATAATCCAGTCCATCCAAAGGTTGTCTGGAAGAGATCGCAGGTCGCCAATTGTTACCATCCCTTCAGTTTAATGTATTTTATATGTTTATTGTTCCTTTTTTATTATTTTTGGTGTACAATAAAGTATATAAATAAATAAACGGCGCTCGTAGCTCTTAGACCTTCGCTTTCACACAATACGTATGCACCTGATAAGCCGTGAAAACTTTCCAATACCCAACAACCGAGAGAGATTACACAAAAATTACACAAATATTACACAAATCAACAGATACATTAAAAATATTCAATAACGTTTCACAATCGCGCGTTATGATAAGATAGCCGCTGCCAATGAACTGTTATCTCGGGAATTTCAATGTCAAGGATGTATGATTCGTCTGTTTGTGTATAGTGCGCTATTTTCGACGACCTAGCGCGAACGTGGTGGGTGAGAACGGTAAGGTCGCTGTCTCCTTGGCAACTAGCTTTTGTGGTACTTTATAGTGTATGACAGTCGAGACGCGAATCTTATTGGATTAAGACCTTGAGTGTTTGGAAAACTATAACTAAATTAGCTTGTGGCTGAGTATCTTCCATGATATCTTGGTATACGATGTAAAGAGGATGTGGAAGGTTCAAGCTGTTCAAGTTATGTAACCGGTTTTGAGCAAGCTGGCATAATTATGTCGATCGCGAGAGATGGATATCATTACATTATTTTAAGACAGCCTCCGTGGCGCAATTGGTTAGACGCCGGCTGTGAAACGAGAGGCCGCGGGTTCGATCCCTGCATCGCGACAAATACTTATGAGGCCCACAAATATTTGTCTCGGGTCTGGGTGTTTGTGAGATCGAAAGTTCTCTAGTAGTCTGATATCCACGACACAAGACTTAATTGATCTTAATGTAGGGTCAGGGCTATGTGACTGTTGGGTGTATTTATTTATTTATTTCAAATTATTAGCCCTTTTTAACGCAAAATAATAGTTTTATTTCAAAACAAGAGAAAAGATAAAAAAAACACTCACATTTTCATCCAAGCTGAAAAATATCACGTGTTAATTATAACCAATTATAAAAAATAACTAGCAGAGGTTATCTTCAGTGATGAGTTCATACAGTCGCGCGATACGGGCGTGTAAACAGCGGGGAAAGTCAACGTTGCACAACACTGCTTATAGCCACTCATACATTCACGCCTTTATCCTGAAAGCCACACACATCACGCCTTCTTCCCATGAGGGGTAGGCAGAGGTACTACCAGGACACCTATGGTTCGTCTTGTGTGTTACGTCACACATGTGATAGGGGGGATATCGCCAGTTCGGGCACGAATGCCCGACCCAGAATTCGAACCTGAGACCTCAGCATTGTAATAGTAGGTACCATAATACAACTACACCACGAGGCTGTTTTGCCTGAAAGGGTAGGCAGTAGTCCCACCAGTTCGCGGAACACTGTCCTAAGTTGTGATAAAGGATTCTAAGCAACTTCTGTGTGTACGGCACACTTTTAACTTTTAAGTTACATGTGTATACGGCATTAATTACCGCTCAACACTCTCTATAACGGAAGAAAAACATCGCAAGGAAGTTTGAATAGGAATTTCTGAAGTAAATGTCCACTAAACCTCACTAAGCTTGTGTGTGGATGGGACCTTACACCCCTATACAAATTAATATATTACTGATTTTAAATTATAAAACCATTAACGCTTCATATTAAATATTTTAACATAAGTCTCCGTGACATAAACGCATTCAGGGGCTTGACGGTGGGTCATACCCCCCGCATATCCCGACGGCGTGTTTACAACATGCCTCGCTTACACATGAAGTTCATGAGGAAGATTGTAGTTTACTTTACACGTAGCACGGCCGGCAGGTCGCGTATGTTTATCAAGGGTCAAAGGCGCCGAGATAATGTCTAACTCATGCGCTTAGTCCGTGCTAATTAATTACTTATTAGGTATGACTAGGGTTTGTAGCACTGATCCGTGGAATGGGTTAATTAGTGTATTGTTTTATCTTCCTGTTTGTATCAGTAATTCTACATACGTGTAGATATTGGTATTTCGTTACTGAATTGTCTGGTGTCCGCGGGATTTTAAGTCATGTATTCATAACTCCGGCATGGATAAAACTAACTTCTTCGTAAAATTTTAAATTTAAAATCTCGAGAAAAAGACAAAATACATAGAGAAACACTCATACCAGTGTTCTATTTTAATTTAACTACACTTGTAAAAAGCTGGTTACAGACACACAGCAAAACATTTGCATGGAATGACCCCCGCAGTCAGTTTAATTCCGCTCCTGTTTTATTTTCCCATCTATATCACATTTAATTGACGGACAGCTTTCCTCCACTGACATCTAGATCGATGCGATAAAAAAATATTATAACGCACCTGTACGAGACTTGGAGAAAGTCTAGGAAAATTACCGATGCTCACACACATTTCTAACATATTGGCATGTGTATGTTCTTTCGCCTCGTTAGAGTAACAGTATGGTGAGTATTGGTTTCAGAACTACTGACGAATTGGGTAATATTTGTAGTATAATTAAAAAAGTCCCTAAAAAGGACTGTTTCGGTTTTAGCACTACCAGCTTCGTAAATTAAAATTGCTGGGCCACCATGGAAGAGATTGCTGAAACGCCATGAGCAATATTACTAAAGCGGCCTCTATCACCATCAAATGGTGCCCAAGCCTAATTTATTATTGAATTTTTAAGTACAGCAGGGAACTCCTCAAAATCTAACAGGATCTAAATAATTATTTTTATATCAGGTTTAGTATATGTGCTATGTTTATGATTATCATAATCTTTAATCTCAGAATTCCATTGTTGAAGAAATGCCGACCTCTAAGAAATGCCTACTTTACATATTCGAAAATAATGTGTTTTTATTTGTAGATAGGAATCTAAGAAAGGGGCCTGCTTCTATTATATTTTCAAAAATAATTCGTGTTTTATTTGTAGATAGGAAACCACTGTTTTACAAAACATTGTAAGTGTAATGTGCCGTACACATAAGATCTTGTTACAAATTGGTTTTCTCAATAGTTTCCGCGACATATAAAACAGTGACTAACTATTTTAGAATTTCTAGAAAATACTAGTACGTGATAATGTGTCTGTTATGCGTCTCCTTTGATAGCCACGCTTATTATATATTGCCTGTGACGCGTCTTCATTATTACTTAAAAGTAGAGATTAATTCATATGCAGCACGAACTTTAAAT
This sequence comes from Deilephila elpenor, assembly GCA_949752805.1. NCBI lineage: Eukaryota > Metazoa > Arthropoda > Insecta > Lepidoptera > Sphingidae > Deilephila > Deilephila elpenor. The sequence continues at coordinate 4,376,645 of OX457094.1, read as the reverse complement.
TTGCACACAAATGTAAAAAATGTAAATCATTCAAAATATGCCATTTTGGGAGACCTTATATTGTTTAAAAATTGTATACTAAAATTAGCTTACTACGTGGAGGAGAGGACGTGAAGCCTATGAAATTTAGGAATTTAGATCTTAAGTTTAAAATATGAAATAGGTCACACAACGATTACTAAATCAAAATTTAAGTTTAAATAAAGTAGAATAAATGTTATAATTACCTAAGTTAACTGGCAAGATGGCTTCAATAAACTGAAACAAAGAAACATATTACGTAAATTAAATATATCCTTATATTTAAAAGCCTATTTATTTATTTGTAAGCTCATATGTATATTTTTATATTAGTAGCCCTAGACATTGTGCCTTAAATATAATGGCCGCCACACACGTAACGATGTAACTGTGCAAGTCTGATTTTGCACCAGTATACTGGAACGGATTTAGGCAATTAACTGCGCAAACTTCGTTGAAATTTTCGATTCAAGACTTGTGTAAACTCGCGTTTGCGCAAACGCAATTGAGCGTGTGTGGCGGCCATAAAATTAGTGCGACGTCTGTATTGCTAACATAAGTCAGCAATAATACAAGACATGCCGTAAACATAAACAATTAACACTCATTAGTCTTTCAGCAATGCCAGAGATCTTATCCTGGTTCCTAGTGCTAGTTTGCTCAGCACATTGGGTACACACAGTGATTTCGTGAAGTCATGGTGGTGGTAACCGAGTTTAAACTACATCTCAACTATTTTCGCTTCACTTAATGAAATCCCCTTTATTTAAAGGAGTCCAGTGGTCAGCAATAAGTGATCAAGGGCTGATACAGTACAGGAAAGTACTTTCATGACGAAAACATTAAGTTCCACCTCCCCTATAACTGTATAAGGGCACGTAGATTCATATAAAAGTAACGTTTGCAACTGGCGCCCGCGGTAAGACAGCCTTGTGACATGCACAATAATATTAATAGGAAACGTATCGAGTGTCGTGCGGTCTGACTGCCCGTCTGTGGCTGTGGTGGGTTGCTAAACACCGTATGTAGGTTACCAGTGGATACTATCGGTAATCTGTATCAAGAATAGCTTTGCTTTAGTTAATGTTGTCTTCCGCTTTGTTATGGACAGAATGAAAGAAAATTGTTGCTTAAAAAACATGATTGGATCGGGCATGTGGCGATCCGCAGTCTCTGTCTGCCCCTGTGGGATACAGGCGTGCCGATTATGTATATAAGACGATTGTGTATATAAAAACAGAAAAAAAAATAATTGACACGAAAATTACATAAGCTTAATAAAATGTAGGCCAAATATTAGATCTCCCCATTCTGTAATGTATCAGCGCTGTAGATGAATGTACTCTACACTTTCACAGTCATATTTAGCATAAGTCAACCTTCTAATGGGAGCAGCCTGTTTCTTGCAATACTTTATGCTACAGATAAAAATAAATAAATACACTCAACAGTCACATACATAGTCCTGACCCCACACTAAGATCGAGTCTTGTGGCGTGGGTATCAGAAACTACGAGAGACTTTTCGGTCTCACGAACACCCAGACCCGAACAAATAACTGTGGTTCACACAAATATTTGTTTTGGTGCGGGGATCGAACCCTGGTCTCTCGGTTCACAGCCGGCGTCTAACCCACTGCGCCACGGAGGCATCATATAAAAAATACAAATATGTACTCTTACAAGGCACAAGACATACACACCTATTTAGGTGTGTGTGACGATATGATAACTTTCTTCGACCTCATTACGAGATAGCGCCAGTGACCTCTGGTTTGTTCAACATCTTGCCATAACAGTCTTATCGCGTCAATAATGTCCATTTCGGATCAATAATGAGAATACCCAACTCGATAGTCCTGTGTTCTTTTTACTGACTTCAATAGGTTATCAAATTGAATATATACGTTTGTTTTCAATTTCTTTTATTTGTTTTCTTTTTGTTTTTCGTTGACGGTTAAGGACTCAGTTTACTTTAATGACTGGCCGAACTTGTGTGGTTGGTGTCAATTGTTTGCGTGTGACAGTTGGTCTTAGCTGTTTGGCATTACAGTGCTTGGGAGAGCGCGGGACAGTCTCTGCTATTCTAGCCAACTATGAGATGCGGTGCTATGTTTTATTTATTAACTCTTCAGTTTTCAGTTTTCTTCAGTATTCAATATAAGAGAAAATGTTTTACATCTTTATGTAGGATTTAAAGGGAGTTACGATTTAAACATTGCTCATTATAGATGTTAATTTTGTATTTGATTTACATATTACGTATGCTCACGCTAACGCTTTATATTGAAGGAAGGCAGAGGTGTCAGTATTATAACTCAGTACCTACTACCTACCATTTGCCAATATTAATTTCGTTCCAAGATATGAGAAGGAGCCTACTGCTAAGTCCGGAAAAAGACGTAATATTTTAATAATGCTTATCATCTGATACGATATTCAAAACGTATTCAGGTAGGCAGCAGTTTTCAGTGTGTTTCCATTATTATGTAAATATAAAAATAAGTCAAGGCGAGTGGAGAGCGCTGTAACAACATTATCTGATTTGAATATGTCTCTCAAACCATTTGGGTCAATGTTAGTAGCATTTATTTTAAGAAATGCTTAAAATAAACAAATTACTATCACATCACATGACTATGTACAGGTTATCCTTAATATGTATTGTATTAAAAAGGTATTTGTGAGCGTTTCTTATAATATTGTGAATATCACCTATTCTATATTTGCCTTATTCATAAACAGTTTTCAAACCTAGTTTAGTGATCGAATGTTTTGTCTTCTGTGCTCAAACTGAATTCAAAAGTTGTTATAAAGGGTCATAACATTCGCTAACTAAAATGGGTTTTAAAAATGTCTATGAATAAGGCCCCATATCTATAGACATATAAAAGTAAGATTGACAATTACTAGTTACTTTGAAACAGCACAATCGGATTACATTCATGCGGCTTCAAGGGATTTCAATGCATTCTCACGACCGGTCGACTCGTGTGGCCCCAATCAGTTCAGAGGCAACCCTGTCTTTGTAAGAGCCAGGGTTATCTTACCAAGGGGTATCTATAACAGCTCCACAGCTGGGAATGGACATCCCTATCTAATGTGAGAAAGCTTGGGAATACCTTCGAATGTGCCCAGTTGAATAGTAGACTGTACTTAGAAATTTTTTGAGCTATTTTAATTTACTTTTGCCATATTCATGTGGCAATAACGGCAAACGATGCTGTAAAAGGTTGTCTCCGACATTAAAAGATACAGTCTTTTTGTCATGATAATTGATAAGACATAACTTTTCTTAATATATTAGGTTTCAGCATCACGAGTTTATATCAAGGTGTCATCAGCGAAATAACAAAAATGCTGTGCCAACTCAACGTGTAAATTCATTCTTTTTATGGAATGTACATACATAATACCACTTGACCAATATTACTATTATTCTAAATTATTTATGAACTGCTCTGAATTTGCGAAAACAGCCTTGTGAACCGGGTGGTAACTGATAGTGGAAAAAAGTGACTGAATCTAAATAATGTATGACATTTCATGGGTTCAATAAATATTTTCATTTCATTTAATTTCATATAATATTATGTAGTTTTAGTAAGGAAGTAAGTGTTATCCAAACGACGATTGACAAATTGGACAATATGCGACCAGACTGCAAGCGTTTAATCATCGCGCCTGATTACAACGCAGATTTAAAATGTGTTAAACCCATAAAGCTGGTGAGGTTCCGGGATACCCCATAACTCTACAATCCTTCTTTAATTCAAGCTCAATAGATCACTACAATTCTCTAGGGACTCTGACACATAGTTTAGTCTTATACAAGTTGGGTTTAAAAGAAAAGTGCTAACAGAATAACAGATGGCTCTCTACGAATTTGTGTCGCACACGTAACACTTTATTTCGTAATGTTGTTGGTGTACTGTCACCGCAAATAACGCACTTAGTGAATGTTAAACTAAAATTTTAATTTGAACATTTTCATTGATGTGATGTGGCAAGATTCAATAAATAAACAATTATTTTTTACTTCAATGCAATTTTGTGTTGCTAAGGGATTTTCTTTTGCAATACCCACAGGCAGTACCTTTTCCAAACCTGGCTGAGTTCTAAAAAGAAGCATTGATAGCAAAAAATTTGTATTATAAGATTATAATTCAATCGTACTTTATACATATTAGTCTCATTCTTAGCGACAGTTTTTGTCTAGATATTTTCACACCTCTGCGCTTCGGACCCTCGATGTCTAGCATTATAGCATTATAGCTAACATCACACCTTTCCTTATTAGCTTAGCTAAAAACATTACTTCGTAGCAAACTGTTAAGCAATATCAAACACGTCTCTCTAAATATTGACACAGTCCTGTTTGTTAATCACGCTTTACTGATGTCTAAAAATACTCGTATTCGTCAGACGATTCTACTAGATGAATTAGACATTCGGAAAAGTCTATAATCTCTTAAATCTCTTAGAGCCTCTCTAAACTGCTATAAAAAACTCAACGGCATTAAACTGCAATCTTTTGATAACCACTGGACCCTCGCCTAAAGATAGCTGATAGTATTGTTAATTTTATCTGCAAATCTGCATAGCAATGCAGTCTCTGTAGCTCTCTCGCTCTCTCTGCCTTTTTCTCTCTCTCACTCCTTTTCTGTTCCTTTTTTAACGAAAGAAAGTCTACGGCTGAACTTGGCACTTACCCAGGGATTTTCAAAGCTAGCACCTAGAAGTGGCTTGATCCCAGTGACTATTTCGTATGACTACCTTGTAGCTTGTCTTTGTAGCTATACAGAAGATAACAAAAATTTCGGTTGCAGTCGAGTCCCGTGTTCTGCAGTGGGCGGTTATGGGCATTTACGGCACATTTACGTCAACTTTTCGTATAAAATTATAAATAGTCGCTTACGTACAAGTTTATCCGCATCTAATAAATTATCGACGCTGATGTATCATGTTACTATTTAGTTCTTACACTGTACAGGGAAATAAATCTTTGACTGAGGATATCAGGTCTTTTTTTTTGTTTGAGGTTTCTAAATATCCAATTGTTATATTGTTATTATAATTGATCGTCACAAAAGTGTCGCGTTAGTGGGTATGGTTAAGGAGTTGCCAGTCGGACAATCTAGGTATTCTCTGTGAATTTTAGGGTTCATAAACATTTTAAGATGGAAATTTACTAAACAAAATATGTATAGATAGCATAGTAGCACATGTTAAAGAAACAATCCCGAGCTTCTATTTTAAATTAAAATATAATTCTTATTGTGAGTTTATTACTACTTTCTTCTCGAGAATCATCGAGGTAAATAATGTTGTGTTTAAAATGTTTGAAATTCACTTTCAAAGCATGGATATGGTCATAACCATATCTGTGCTCTTTCATGTCTCAATATTATCAATCTTGGTACTAATGGAGTTGATTTAATCGATCACTGGATGTTGGTTGCTAAGTGACACGTCACTGAGCATCGTCAAGGGTTCGTACTCAATCACGCACAACGATCCGCCGCCTTGACAACAAACACGACATTCTTGATTGAGTACAAACCGTTTATCATATTTACTTACATATGCTGTGTATCAACATAACATCACACATGTATCCCCTGAGGGCAAAGGGGTAAGTACTAGGCAGACGTGCCACTTGTCCAAACTCCAATCCATAATTCACCGAGCTTTTATGCACAATGTGATAGCGGGACATGAAACAAGACACATGACAAGTTGTCAGGTAAAATTGATAATTCGATTAATAATTAATTGATAATTGGATTTGGAAGTGGTAGAGCCACGACGTTGTCAGTCATGACACAGTATGAATAGGCAGGCTCGTCTGGGGCGGTACCACTGTCACCAGAAATTGACGTGAACGAAGAGCTTTGGTGTGGCGTTTCGTTCGGTGAGAGAGATTTCCGGATGCCCAATACCTCTTTCCTCTTCCGATCCTTTTGCCTTCCCCCTCCCCTGTCAATGTGATGGGCGGCAACACATTCATGATCCAGCGTTGTGGATGTTCATGGGCGGCAGTAGTCACTTACCATCAGGTGGACCTGTTTGCTCATTTGCCGGATCTATGCAATAAAAAAAAGTTAAATGGCAAGTTGGAAACGGATTAAAAGCAAAGACGACTGAACCAAAAGAATAAATCCCGCAGACTTAAAAAGCAGTTGTCAAGTCAAAGGCTGGCGGTTTAAAGGGTCTACGGAATAGCTATCTTTTTATGAATATTTTATATGCCATAGACAAAATTGACGTCATTACGTGGTAATGGACTCTGAGCCCAACCTCGATGGAATTACAATACTACACGTGTATATTAATATTGGTCAATACAATACGTAACACCAAACAGGAAATATTGGGCCCAAACTTCAAAGGGCTATAGGGCCATGGAGGCTATATATTCTGGCTGCTCTAAAATGCACCTTAACGCTTAAGTAATAATGATCACGAGATACTTTAAGAAGTTATGAAACAAACATACTTTAAGGCTTAAAGCAATCGGATGAATATGCGATCTAATACAACCAAAGAAGGTACAATTTAAGTTGTACTTGTGATCAAATACACAGCTGTACCTACTTATTGACGATGTTGATCAAAAGTGAACCTTATTTATCTAGCAATACGATCATGTGTGATTCAAATTGAGGAGGTCGAAGATCTCATCTATCATCATTGGTACAGCCATACTCCACAGAGATTTAAATTTCGAACGGCAAATATTTCATAATTTTGGATGACAGTATGGAGGTTTAAATTTTGAACGATGTATACTTTATATTTACGAGGACCTGTATTTTGTTCTTAATGGTTTTAAACCCCTAGAATGGGAAAAGTGTACTCATGCGGTTATTCGTTAGTATAAGCTATAGATAATTTTCATGCAAAAATTTTGGTTTCTTAGATTTACGCGAATGTTACATATTTAAATAAAAAAATATTTTTTACGGATTTTATCGTGGATCTGTTATAATTTTTACATTTAATCCAACAACAGTTAATCCCAAATTGCACTTATTTCAGGTAAATTGATAAACATCTCAATAAATGGAAAGTAAAGTCCGTCTAAATTACGATATTTTATATCTTTTACAACGTGAGTTGTAATGTCATAATGTATGTTAATTGACTATTTGATAATCTTATCAAAAGCATTTTCATCAATGGCTGGTAAATTAAACAAAATACCTAAAAATTAAAAATAATTGTCGTCAGTCGGAATTCAAATTTGAATAAAGAACATCACGAACCAGACGCGTGGATACCACGCGCGGACGTGCTGCGAGCTACGCGTCACAGCTGATTATATTTATAAATCCATTCAACAAATATAAATAGTCAGAGCAGACGCTTTTTTGAATTCCGAAGGACGTATGTGAACGAACTGAGTGTTTCACAGTTTTATTGTATGAGTATGGGAAAATGGAAATAAAGGTTTAGTTCCATTTTGTAATAAAAGATGGCGTTGTTAAGCAACTATTGTTTTAGAGCATAGTTATCCACACCTAGCAGAGTGAAGGACAAATGACCCACACACGCCTAATATCTTGATACGAGAATTCTGACACGACCTCAAGTCGTCCGAGTCAATGGACGTTTTATTATTTGATATTATATTCAATAAATAATTTAAAATACTTGAATAGATAATGAAGATCAAAAGTCGTACCAAGTTAGGCTAGCAGCTAGCCCAATTTCGAACTCTAGCGTCTACCATAGGTAATTTAAAGTGGGATTATCCACAAATTAGTCACTAAAATCCGGTTACAAAAATAGATTAAATTCCTGCATATTCTGCATAGTTACAATAGCGATAAGAGGAATTTCGTTTCCTGTTACAAGATATAAGTTCAGCGAACCTGGATGGCATCGAGTATACTTTTTGTATTGAAGCCGGCAACGTTTTGCATCTCCACATACATATTTTAAATAGCACCGGACCACCAAGCGAGCAAGTTTTACTTGTTAGAAATTGATTACAAGGTATGAAGAGGGAAGGGTAGAGATTAATAGGCCTATGACAACGTCCATAAACGGAAGGTGACAATTATTATGAATTAACCTAATAATATGTGCATCTTATTAAGACAATGGTGCTATTATATTTTGATATAACATTTTTGTATCCCATGTGGCTATTAAAAGCGGTGAATAATTATGTTTCAATTGTTATTTAATTGTTTTGTTTATGTTTAATTTCGTTGCGGATGAACAAGCTAGAGTCCGTAAGAGACTGAAGAATTGACTTGCTAGGTGTGCACGCACATGTCTCTTTAAAATGAATTTAGTTTATTCATAAAAGTTATTTATTAACGGAGCTTCAGTAACAGAGTTGTGCTTAGTACCAGCATCCCACAGCACTGGCCTCGACAATGAACGCTCATACATTTTGTATGAGGCGGGCGGAAACTCAGCGCAATGCGCCGGCGCAGTTCTCGTTGTTGCTATGTAATGGGCACCCCCCATTGCGTCATAAATTATCCAACCTAATAATTTTAATTGCTATCTTGAACCAATATCCGATCAAGCTGTAATCAATACCGAAGATTCACGATAATAAATTTTGTTGTACATACAAATCCTTTTTTTACTAAATTAGTCCAAACATCAAAACTTATTTTATTTTTGTTGAATTCTTAAACCTTATTTAATAGTTCGACTTTCAAACAGACTAATGTTGAATGGCTATTGTTTTCTTGAAACAAAATTTATTGATTGCATAGTATGCCTTGTTTAAGCCTTAAGTCGTTACAATATCTAGGGGTATAAAAATGTTGAGGACCTCTGACAGGAAATGAACAGAGAAAGCAGAAAGGAACAATAAACAAAGGGGCGAGATAACAAGGATTAATGAGCCTGAGTTAAAGTACAGTAATATTCCAGCTATCCCCGTCTATCATACACAGTTCTTCATAAACCGATTGAAATCCTCAGCAAATATTTACACGGTACGCGAGATGAACGCGTCCATAGCAACGCAGCTCGAACGAAAGGCAAACGTTTAGGAAATGTCACGGAGCCAGTTTCTTTAAGGTCGCTAGAGGTCACACGATTTGTACTCAAATAAATCTCTACTGTATTCGTGGTAGAGTATCGCTGTAGTCGTTTTACTACATTTTATATGATTACTATGCTGTTTTATATGAGTACTATGTTACTATGCTTATGCAAGTATAAAATCGATATCTTAAAGGAAACCGACGTGACGTAACAGTTTTACAGTCACTACGCTTGTTTAGTCTATAATCTTTATAGATCCCCCCCCCCCTCTTCTTTTTCGTTTCTAAAGCAGAAAACAGTTTTAAGAACCATCTTTTTAAAACATTACAGTTAATGCAGATGGTAATCAGATAGATATGCTGATAATTACACAATGCTTCATTAATCCTTGACTAGTTTTTGTGGTCAGCAGGCGGTATAAAGTTACCGCGAGTCTTCCGGCATGTTGAAGAAAATGTAATAATTACGATACGTTTGAATAAATACGATTAAATTTCATTGGATGTTGAATTTTGATTTCGTCATTATAGTAAGGTTATATTATAATGCTAGAAATAAGGCTTGTCTGATTTTTTTTTATAGTTTGAACGCTCATGACACAAGAACTGTCGTTTAATTTTAGTCAGAAACTTTTTTATGGAGTAACAAATGTAGTAGGTATTCTTATATTATTGCTTATTTGTTTTAGATGATTATCTTCATATATACCGATGTCGTGTTTGCTGGAATTATTTAAGAAATAGCATTACTTTAAGCCTATATCACCCAAAATCCAAACAAAAGGAAAACTCAAACACTTCTATGCGACGATGCACTTTATGACGAAAGGTGTACATTTGTAGTATTTATATTTATAAATACTACGAGTATTATTATGCAACAAGTCTTAAAGATCACGTATTATGAACATGGCATGAGATATCAGCTATGCGCGAAGCTTTATTTACACAAAACTTAAGTTTGTTTCAAATATTTGTCAAAGCCTAGCATTGACGTTCACCATGGTGGTCCGGTGGCGGATGGATATTATTAGACTATGGTGAATAACTTACTAGTTATAGTAATAACCTTTTGAGGGACGGATATCCAAAGGGCTATGGACAGTTTTAAAGATTTTGACAACGATCGAGGGTGACTGCTTAATGTTATCTTAAAAGATGCGATATTTTAGTTGTTAGATATTAAGTATGTTTGGAGACAAATTACTTATCTATGCGGCCAGAGGCGCGTGAAAAATTACAACTTGGAAATGTATCATGTGGTGTCGCTCAGTCTGATAATGGCCTCTAGGAGCGCGTGGCCGTGATAGGAATCGCTTTAACCTCCATGCAACGGAGAGAGTAAACACTGGACACGTTCACACCGTAGTGTAAGCAGTCAAAGGCACATGGCGAACATCGTAAGCGCCATCATTTATTTTTCAATTTTTGAAATAAATATTGTTACTAAATATTCTAGGTTTTGTTATGGATGTGGCTCCTGTGAGTACAAGCATGTCGTAGTTTCTGTTACCCACGAAATAGAGGTGAAATATTAATATTTGAATTATGGTCCATTGATTCATTCAAACTATGTTTTAATTTTTGCTTAGGTCATGATCTTAGCTTATTAATTAAACTAATGAACAAGACTATAACTAAAGCTCTCCGTTCCTATTCTCTTCCTTTACCTCCTTGAAAAATTAAGATGCGAAACGGTGTAATAGCAAGAATTGTTAATATCGAAACATGGCCGCAAGTCGTAAAACAACGTGTTCAACTGTTTTAATGAAACGAACACTCCGGTATTAGCTAGATTACGCTTCACACCACAAATGTTACACGATCGTGGGATTATACGAAAAAATCTTAGGGATGGAGAAACGAGCACAAAAAAAACCTTTGGTTACATTCCGCATTTTTTTACTAGACCCTTGATTTGTGTAGTTTTGATTTCGGAGCTCACTAAGCCAAGCTAGCTAAGCCTATGTCAAATGTATCATTGAAAGCAATAGGATTGTACCATCTGTGTTTTACAAGGTAATGTTTTGGCAAGGCGCCTTTTAATACATTTTCTTGTGAAACATATTTCTACTCACAGTTTCTACTTAATATAGGGAGAGCGTTCTAAGCACAATGACGGAAACTACGGTGTTCCCTGTTATGAGTCAATTTGTGTAAAGTATGATTAATTACAATTATTTTTTTCCTTGACTGTCTTCGAAACACTATAATACATTGGTTGTATTGCCATGACCTTGGCTATTATTGTGTGCCTTCTTACATTTTGTGATTGTTTATTGAAATATTTGTCAGTTTCCGTGAAGCAACAGAGGGGAAGTAGAGTTTTGATTGTAAATCATGCTTATTGTTCCTGAGCTGAGTGTTATGGGTCTGAATTATGAAATACCTTTTAAAAATGCTAAAAAATACATCACGTGATTAATGGAGAGCCCCTTACGCCCAAATACTGGAACGCAACTTAAATATAACTTGCGCATAACTATGTTAATCCCGATTAAATGTACTGGCTAAGTGAGCCGTGCGCTGTTAAGATCAACTTATTATTTGAATGTCGTTCCAGTATTCGGGCGTAAGTGTACGTTACAATACCACATGTAATATACATAAAATAAATGTATTGTTAGACACGTAGGTTGGTATCGTAAGTCTGTAATGTACCTGTCGGCCGTAAATATTTACTGTCACAAAAACAGTAATAGAAAGTGTGGAATACACGGATGTCGCAGTAACATGTGTCGAATTTGCGTCGAACAAAACTTTTTAGAGGCAGAACTTTTATGTTAAATAACAAAAATCGTGTATAAATCCATTATTGCGGTTGATTTCGGATACCGGCTCAACCACTCGATAAATGTCGTGTTGGCATCAGACTTGCGAAAACATGTTTTAGCCGAGTATGTACTGATGGGAAGGAATATATTTTCGTCTGCTTGTTTCCCGTGTCTATAGGGTCTATTAATTGCGGATTGTCCAGTTACACAAAATTGAGATGTAGCCCCTATCGTTTAGTAGCAAAGGTGTCTGCTATTCGATTCAATTCCACAGAATTCATATTCAGTCGATAGATATATTGTCTTGTTTAAATAACAAGACAATATTATATTATGTGTGATGTTTGTGAAAATATGTTGAATGGTCCTAAAGATAACAATAAAATATTACTTCAGCATTAATTATAGTCATAGTTAATACAAATATAAAAATATTCTCTAGAGATAATAAGCGCGATTTATACAGTTGCTTCTGCATGCTATAATCTCTTATTCTGTATTGTTTAACCAAAATGTAGTATAACTAAAAATTTCATGAGTTTCGCTTACATAATTCAATGTTAATGAATCTTCCAATTTAATTTGTGCCAATCTAATTTTGTACGCATTTGCATATGAACAATAACACTAGCGAAACAAAATACACGTTTGCATATCTTACTAATTTATCTAAAGATAAAAGAATTATAGACTTTCTATAATCTGTTTCTATTTGCCATTTCTTCACATTTAGGTGACGAAATATACTTGTTACTTGTAGGGATATTACATGAATTTGTGGCTTACTTGTCTCTCGGCGAATATAATTTTAAATTTTATAGCATAGAATTTATTATAGGTGGTGTAAACTGCATAGTACTATTGAACTGATTAAGACGATAACATTAATTCTTACTTAATATGATGTATTACTTAGATAAAAATTAAAAGTTTTAATTACCACTATTTTCTGTTCTGTAAGGCAGAATAATAATGTATGATTAAAAATAATTAAAAATAAATACTTTCTTAACTTTTTAAATACATATCGCACAAACAGCGATTATTATGTACATGTTCATAAAATGTAATAAGCAAGCGATTTGAGCTTGAAGACTTCTGAAAACTTTATAACGTTCGTCTCAAAGTTCAATGATGTTAGTATCTAATCATACAAATATCCTCCATCTATGTGATTTTAGATTACTACAAGTACTGTGTACATAATATTATTATCGATATTGAAGACGATTAAATAAGGAGGTATATATGAAAAAAACTACTCACCTTCGAAATGCCACTTTAGGATGTCGTAAACCGGTATTTGTTCAGTTGTTGGTAGCTAGGTTTCGTTAAAACACTATATAACTTTTCTTTAATAGTTTATTACAAGATATATAGATGAGTTAGGTAAACATTTAACTATCTTTAAAATAATTTATATTTTATTTAATCTAAGATAATAAAGTATGATTATAATTTATCTTACACTATCATTTATTTTTAATTATATTATAATTACTTAATTTGTTATTAACGATAATATATTAACTTAAAATTAAAGTGCGAGCAAAACATCCCTCCCACACGGACGTTGTTACTGCACTATTTTTTTTACAACTTGTCGAAGTTGCTATCGCGTTAGGAAAAAATACTGGGGATCGCAAATGGTTGTTTCTGGTTTCATTGTCGATAATATACCTATATTTTATCAATGCTATTCAAATTGTTTAGGAGTAGATTCAACTCAAATTTTAAGGCTTAAATAATTGTAAAATCTATATTCAAAATTAGTTAACTAGCTTTCGGATTCGTAACAATAATATATTTTCTACTTGTCCTTTAGTTTTGCTCTATGAGTTTATTACATATTTCTACTAAAATGGTAACAATTCTTTATTGAGGCAACACTAGAATATTCGTTTCGTTATTGCAATTTGCAATATAATGAAATAATAAGATTTCATTACTAGTGGTACAGTGTTTTTAAATATTATTTAAAATATTTATTTTGAATTAAACAATTAATTGTTTAGTATTTTTTTATTTGTTATAATAATCGTATAAAAAATACAGTGGAAGGGAAATTTTATATTTGTGTTAATTATTAGTCAATGCTTTTATTAAAATAAAACGGCATAGAGCGAAAGGTCGACAATTTTTCTTGATTGACTTTCGCAAAACAAAATGGCCGGTGCTCGCAGAAAGGCGTGTCGCGGATTCTAGTGAGATTTCATGGGCTATTGTACCTTTGAACTGCAGTGTATTATAAATACGGTGTTGAATACTGGTTCGTAACTTTGTTTTGTGTATAAGATTATGTGGTTTTAGTTTTATTGATGTTAAATCCAGCTGGTCATCGTGGGATCATGGAAGTCATTGGGATGAAGGTGTCAGCCAAGTTACAGGATATTCTCCGTGGAGGTTCGGTCCGCGTTCGGCCTGCTCGTGAGGCCTCGTCGCGTGAGCCCGGAGGCTGGGCGACCGCCTCGCGTGGGTCCCCGTCCGCGAGCCTCGCTTCGAGGCGCCGCTTGTCCGCGCGCGCATATCTTACGCTAAGTATGTCTTACAGCGGCGCAGCCGGGCGTCGCGTGTGCCCGCCGCGTGGCCCCGGGGCTTCGCCCCACGCGACTCGACGCGCGCGTTCGGAGCCCTCGCTCCATCCGGTTCGTTTACGATACAATAGAGGTAAGTTTTTAAAATTTTAGCTGCAGGTGAAAAATCAATAGTCGGCCATCTTGTGAAAGTAATGTGGGGCGGAGTGGAATGATATAACGGGAAGATGAAGCGTTATGTTTAATTAAAGACGAAAAAGTACATACTAATTATAGGTGTTGTGTACATATCTCGATGTTCATAATTTCCCTGCATGATATATGTCTACCATCCTAAATAACTGCTTGACATTGTCTATGAAAATTGCTAATTGACTTCATTTAATAAATTCTTGGAAATGTTACTTGGTGACTAATAGCCACTGATCCCTTAACATTATCAATATCATCTATTGAGTTTGGGTGAAGACTGATTGTGGTTTGAGTATTATCATGCATGATATAAACACTATCAGATTAAATAATATCTCATTGGCTTTTCTATCTTACATAAAAATAAAGACAGGAAATAAACTAATTAAACAACTTTCACTTAGATTGCTTGGCAATACAATTTCTTATCGGTCAATGCAATTTTAAACAAAAATATTTAAGAATTGATGATTAATTTAAATTATTTTAGAAGTAAATCAATTACAGCCATTAGACGTATTTGACAATATTGAAATAACATCACTATTTTTTACAGATTGTTAATTAAACTCCCTTAACACTGATATTTTGAATGCCTCTGATATTTAATAAACGATTACGGGTATTGCAATTTATTAATGATGATTGTCATAGGCCCTATTGTAGCTTGCAACACACAAATTTAGTAATTGCCATGGTCCCATAATAAATAAATGCCACACATTCAAATTTGTATTAAAGATTCGGCCAAGAACTTTGGAGTACACTGCAAAAAAAAAAGATTAAGATAGTGGGAATATCAACACTGCGACCGAAAACAAAACCAGGTTTTTAGTGCTTACAAACACAATGCACTTAAAAATTTTGCATAAAAAGCAACAGACATTTTTTGGATTATTTAATCATGTTTAGGTGGTGAACACCTAGTTTTTACGAAAATTGTAATCTAAACTTTTTGCGTACCACTGACTCTTGAAAACTGAAAAGGTGCACATTATTATTTTAGGAAAACTATTTATTATCATCCAAATATGACAAAAAAATATTGTAATTTTTTTTGTAACAATTTTAGTAGCATTGTTCTGAAGTCACTAATACTACCACCTGGATTCAATTTGGGTCGCAGTTGGGATATACCTTGTATGTATACTGATGCAACATAAAATTACATTTATTTATGTAGATGTTTAGAATTTTATTTATTAGGCTAGTGAAAAAAAATAAAAAGTTATTGTTGTAACTTAATTTACTTTGGTTATCATTTTAGTTCTACTAATTTGCATGTTTTGTAGTAATCATGTTTCATAATGTGTATTTGAACTCATGAAAACAATATTAACCATAACAATTGAGATAAAATAATTCTAGAACACATTTATATAGTAGTTTTAAAACAAAGAGGTTTGTTTTCATAATTTGTTTAAGGAATAAATAATACAGACATACATAAACATCATGCCTGTATCCCGTAGAGGTAGGCAGACTACGGATCCCTGATTTGCTCGTTCTTGAAATACAACATTTGCTTTGTGACTTTGTCTCCTTTCATCAATCTCTTCATGCATTCTTGTTGGCTCAGGGTACTTCTAATCTGGCCCTTGGAAAAGTTGTTAGGGGTCGACCCCATCAAACCTACCTCAACCAGAATAAATAAACAATCTGTAAATTATCTTCATGTTTATTGTACCTATTATGATGTAAATTTATTTTTTGGAAGTACACCAATGGCATTCTTTTTTATTTATACCTAGTTTACAATCTGTCTAAGCAACATTCAGGAAGTTGTGGGATTAATTGTTTGTTTTTACAGTACACTTTCAGTGACATGTCCATTTCCATTTATCGAATAAATCCTAGCAGATCTTGTGGGATATTTCATTTGAGTTTCCACATCAGTGTTTAGTCGTCCAATGGTATTTTTAAACACATTTAAATTAAAGAGTAGGTTACAACAAGAAAATTAAATAATAATTTTAACAGTTCACTGTAATAATAATAGGAAATAATATTAGGGTAATGATGTTGATGTAATTACAACATAAAAAATGCCTGGGGATAAATAACAATTTCATTTCCCATTTTATATAAGTAATTCTGTTCTAACCTACATAAGCAGTTTAACAATGATGTTTGAAAGCAAATACCCACATCATTTAAATTATTGCACACACTACTAAGTGAGACAAACTGACTGTCATTATTACAGAAAACATTCTATTAACCTAAATAACAGGGATTGATGGACATAAGAAAATGATTTAGTAATTAAATTCTCTAGTCATTGCCTAAAATTATAATTAAATAAATATACAGTAATAAAACATGACCTACTTTAACATTATTTAATGTTTTTGGCTGACAAAGTGATTGAACAGTGGCAAGTGATAATCATGCGTCATCATTTAGTGCTCTACATATTTAGACAGTACTGCACTATGCTAATTAAGTATAATAATATGTCATAATCAATTGCTTCACATATCAATCAATACATAAAATCTTAATATTCGGTGAACGAAAATGCGCGACAGATCAACAAAGTCATAATACAGTCTCATCATACATGTTCGCAATAAAATTTGAATATTATCACTAGTGGTCTTTGAGACACCTATATCTAGGGTTAAATTTATTTATGCCACAATTTGTATACTCCCGTCCCATTGATTCTTGATATGTTGGCATTCAAGAGTCACTAACAACACAGATTTGACTCTGATGATCCACCCACATATAAGCATATGTAGTTGTGTAATGTGCATGTGTGTAACAGTGTATGTGTTGCAGGATGTCTCGGCGCAACGGCTCCGTGTCGCGGGCCGTGGAGACCGCCTCCAAGAACCGGCTCCACATGGACAGGAACCCGCAGCACTCGCGGATAACTGGTGAGTGTCACATTTGCAATATCCACTTACTAAACTACAAGTCAACACATCTATATTGGTTGCTTACTAGTTACTTAGCCCAGGTAAAAGTTGCAGAAAAGCTTTCTTCTTCTTGCGCTCTCCCTTATTCTCCACGGGATGAAAGCAATCCAACTTTTCAGCCACGTGACAAAATGTTAAGGCTTATAATATTGCTGCTTATCAATTAGACATTAATCCCTTCGGAAGTATAATTTTTAGTCTACCACGCTTTGTTCATAATATATTTGCCTTTATTCTAAACTCACAAGTGATCGGCACAGTCGGATTTTTCAGCAATTTATTCGTCCAACTGCCTGCCCGACAACAATCCTTTTGGTAATAGACTTTTTTGGTCTACCACGCTGGCTTAATAAGGCACCTTCGAAATCATGAACTCTTACTGTGCATACTATAATTTCACATTTATTTTTCAAAGCGTTTAAATCATGTTTAGAATCGATGAATCTCAAGCAAGGCCTTGGGTAGGCGTTTAGTGATTTATAATATTTAAAACTGTTTCAATAGGCAAAATCAAAAGTTGCGTACTCATGCTTTGTTAGTTTGCAGCTATCAAACGATAGCTAGACATCTATTTTTAACGAGTTCAAAATGGTTGCGCGCGCAGTTGTCCCGCTCGGGAGCCCAAGTGCATTATCAATTATTGATTTGACCCTCCGTCAGAACACTTACAAGCGTTATTATTTATGCGTGCTAGTGCTTTGCCGTAGGTCGTTAAAGTTACAGTGCGAATTAGCTGTCTATAATGTGGTCGTCGCCTGTCTCAGAAATCTGACGTGAAGTGACAGATCTCCTGTTGCGTTTCGTTCGGTAAGTAAGATTGTCGTAGACTCAAAAGCTGGCGGTTGGATATTACTGATATTCTACTGCCAGTCGTATTTTTGCGGATATGACGATTTTTGCGGATGCGACTGTATATAATGATCGATAAACCATCACAGTGAACATCACAAGCATGTTAGTCGCGTTTTGGGTTCAGACAGTGTATAATATCTGGTTTTGACAAGGCCGCCATAATTGTATTGATCGGGGTGAAACACCCCTTTCTCAACGATGAATATGGATTGCATTGCACTTGCCATCAGGTGCACTGCCTTTTGTCATGCCAGTGGTAAAAAAAAAACACGTTTCTAAAAGCGGCATTCCAAACTTGTTGAATACTTGAGAACGAGTCGTGACTGCTGTAATAATTTATGTCATGACTACTTCGAGTATGATTGATGTCATCTATGGCGCTGTTCCCGGGACTGACTCGATTTCGATAATATTGTCTTGCGTACTTACGTTAGCTATTGTGTCCCGATTGTCGATATCGGGCTATTATATTGACCTGACACTGCATTGCTAAATACATGTGATAAGTAATGTTACATTTTAAAGCCTTTGCCACACAGAACGCGTAGCTAGCGCCGCGTATTTTCATTTTGCTATAGAGCCGCGTTGCGTTGTGTTGTAAAGAGACGATAATATCCTGTTGAACAGAGTGTCAGAGCCTTGCGTAAAGCAAAAGCCGAGTATCGACATTGTGAGGCTGGCTCGCGAGGCATTTGTATTGCCTCGTGCGCTCGCAACATAGAAGACAAAGACGAACTTCGTAATCTTCGGTGTTTTATTTTTTATATTTCTCAATATTTTACATTTGATGAAAAACGCTGCACACGCATCTAAAGCGTTTGGTTCCATGGCTTAACGTATACTGACGCCTCGCAGATTCGGCGTGGTTCGGCGTGACTGTGTAGACGCTAAACTAGCGCACCGCGAGCGTGCCTCCCTGACTTACTGTTGAAACGAGCAAACTCGCGAGCAGCCTCGCGAGCGGGCTCGCCATATCGCTGTACAACTAGAACTCGTTGCCGCCAGACTGAAATCATTTTAAAAGCTGAAATTTAGTCTGCGAATGCCTCTAACATAGGCATCACATTTCACACTATTATGAAATCCCAATCGTGGTGGCTTTAGAAGTTATTACTTTTGATGTGTCTGGCAAGATGAAAGAATCATGAAAAGTGTCCGTCTGCCATGGAAACACCTTTTGATAGTTGCCTTAACACCGTATATAAAATGTAGCTTTTATACTATGGCAAATTTTTATATAACAATAACTTTAAACTTTAATAAAATGTAATGCTGTGTAAAAAAACAAATGAATAATATAGGTATACAATTAATAAATTATACTTCCACTTCTAAGAATTTTGTTGATACTGTCTGGTAAAAATAATAATAGCAACTGCGACAATAGTAACACGTCTCTTATTTATTTTTTACGCACATTAATTTAAGTAAAAATAATAGTGATATACGAAGTTTAGACACTTAACGTCTTATTCATAGTCAGTTTATAAACCTATTTTAGCTATCGAATGTTTTGTCTTTCGCTCAAACTGAATTCAAACGTCGTTCGAAAGGGACAAAACATTCGATAACTACAATTGGTTTAAAAACTGACCATGTATAAAAGGCGTTTATTGCTTGTGATATTTGAATAGTACCAGTAAAATTCATATCATTTAAACTTTGACTGAGAGCGACAAAAAAATGTAGAAACGTTCCTACTGAAGTCATATGTTTTCTCGATTTCACCATTTATGTGCGAAATAATTAATGTTTATTATTGCTCATGTGTTAATCGCGCTCTTCAATGAAACGATTTTCGACATTTAACGGGGAAAAGTTGTTATGAAACAAACATTTTAACTTAGTGACCACATGTTCTTTAACTGGAATTGAAATTTCTATCATGGTGATTGAATTGTAGTAAATTAAGCTGAAGTAAATCTACTTATATTTGTGATAGAGTTGACAAATGTCCAGAAATCTTGTATAGATATAATACTTTTCAAACTTATTGGGCGGACAGTCAGGTGAAATTCATTATTATACATGACATGTGCAACCTTTTTTAATCGACTTCAAAAAAGGAGATTATCAATAGGAATGTGTCAAATCAATGTGGTTTGAGCAGTATTTAATGGTTCCTGAATAATATTGCTTATAAAAAACATAAATTCTAAAACATCATCAAAATTGGTTTTAAAATGACTGATGTCCTAATATTCGAAACACCATTTAAATATTAAGTTGCACTTAACTACCCACTCCCCATTTAATCAGTACATTTAAGCGGGACTTTCGTCTTTGTGGATACTGGGTAGTCAATTGTTATACAGGCAAAGTATATAAATATCAGTAAGTTTCATCGCAGTATGCAGATCTGTATACTTCTGATTACATCTATCCCATACTTATAAGCTTTAAAACAGTATAATTGTGAAATTTTGTTTATGTACAGCAATAAACTTTTCTTCGTGATTAAGAACTATCGCTTGCTTAATTATTGAAGGATAGTTAGTAAGGAAACCTTACACATTATAAGACATTATAACATTTTTGATTAAATGGTGTCTAAGACGTCCGTAAATCTCAGTGAGGCTCTTCACTGGTCAACAACCGTGCCACGAAGCCTATATGTTTGTCATAAAGGAGTAGTTTCTTGTTTGTAATATAGAGATTTGAATAGTACTACAACGCAATAGGTGGCTATACGCGTATTGCTTAGTTCATCGGACGCATCGCAGAAGTGATCCATGATACCAAAAACAAGGTCTCGAGCATCGTTCTTAAATTTATTATTATACGTTAGTTTGCCTTCAATGCTTGACAGGCTGGCAGATCTGACACGTAAAACAGACAGTTAGAAAAAAAAATGTGGCCGGTTGTGAAACGAGCGGTCGCGGGTTTGATTCCCGCTCCGAGACATATGTTTGTGTTAATCAGAGGTATTTGTTTCGTGTCTGGGTGTTTTTGAGACCGAAATGTCTCTCGTAGTTCCTGATACCCACGATACCAGACTCGATCTTAGTTTGAGAGTCAGGACTATGTGACTTGCGTGGATTTATTATTATTAAATCAGTACTTATAGAAATAATAAATAACAATCAATTATCGATATCGTCATGCTTAACATCAGCTGCAGTGAGGTGGAACATTGTAGACACTGTCCCAGAAGACAAGGTGCCATGCTAACTTACAAACAATAAAATTATTACAGAGCAAATAAATTGATCAGCACGGGGACCATGTAGATACACGAATCATAATCATAAACGCCATAGCGTTATAGCGTAATACATATATTAATAATAAAGATATATGCAGAACCTTCTGTATATAAGCTCAAGCCAGTATTCTCCAGTAGGTAGACGTGTCGCTAGTTCATCCACAATTCGAAGAGATTATTTCAGTCACTTCGGTAGTTTGGCACCTGCAACTGTCACACTAAACCACTACTTTACTACTGTAAAGTGTGAACTGATGGAAGGTCCTGGTATTCCCAGGTTGGATAAACCGACTTTTGTAACGTGGAATTTACTCCGAACTTGATGATAGCATGACTCATTGCTCCAGCGAAAATGCTTAGAAGGACTAGTTCAGATGTTATCAGAAAGCTGTGCAATTATTTTGTATTTATCGCTTGCGTGGTGATACTATTATGTTAGTAATTAAAGCGCTGATGTCATATTTTGTAGAGGCATGCCAAAAGATTTAATTTGATTTGGCTTTTGTGTCAAGAGGAAAGCTGTCCCCTTTCGGTCCGAAGAGAGGAGAGGAGGCCTAAAGGGCCGAATGTTAGTGTCACTGGCCTTCCAGCTCGGCACGCTACGGATAAAGCGCCGAGCCGGGTCCCTAACAATTGCTACACCAGCATACCAGCTAAACGATTATAATTACCACTTCAGGCCGCCTCCTACGACGGGCAGGGGATACCGTGGCGGAATTATTAAGCCCCCTAACCACTAAACCTAATTGATTTGTCTTACAATGGCATTATATATTAATGAGAATGCCACGCCTGCGACTTCAGGGTTAATTCACAAAATTATTAGGTACGGTAATACGCAAATGTAACGAAAATAATTTAGAAGTCATTATTTTCGATACACCGAGGATTTTGACAAACTTAAAAAAATTGGACTTTCGCTAACGCGTTATATTCCAACGGAATTATTGTGCGGTATTAAACACTACCTAACACGTTACGCGCGTAGGTGTACCAATAGCATAAAGAAAACTGATAGGAAATAAATGCCAAAGAAAGCCATAACAAGTAATCATAAAGAACCCAATAACGGTCCAAAAAGATAAACCTATACCCACTAAAGCCCGTTTTCATGAAAAACATTACAACAGAGCATTGCCTTTGAAAATGTCAATCCCATATATTTTGCTTCTCAAGGTATGGAGTTCCCATCGCCAAAGTCAAAATTACTTGATGCAACTGGACCTTAAGTCAATAAGTTATTAACCAAATGTATTCCTCCAGATCCTTCGAACCCAGCGGGTCGTCGCAAAGAGATCGACAATGTTATGAAGAGAGCGCGACAAGCGTCCCCTGGCAGCTGGGACAGAAAACTACTGGAGGTGGAAGAGAAGGACCCCAACAGGTAATTATCAAGGGTATCAGGCGAGGGTCCCCTCGTGGGGCTATCTACTGGTTCATTCCAGGAGCCTCACTGAGCTTCAATGCTCGGCCTCATTAAGCTGCTTGCCGCTGTTGAACCAGGCTCACAGGAGTTGCAATGCGGGTGTGGTGACGGGAGTCCCCCGTCCTATTGTGTTAGCTCTGGAGAACAAATAATTTGTGATCCTTGGTGTTGTGTTGCATTTTAGTGATTGGATTTTAACAAACCTGTTGGAGAGGATATCGAGGTTGTAAAAGAGCGTAGTAATTTTAATGCTCCCCCTTTTGTCTCTCTTATTCCCTGTGGATTATAATAGGTAGCGGTGAGCCAGTGTCATCAAGTGAGCATCGATCGGTTTTATTATATGTATAGATTTTAACAAGGTTATAGAAATAAACTCTGCAAACTGTGGATTAGTGGTACTACGGCCTCGACTTATCGACAGTATACGTATGATATTGACATATGGTATTTAATTTCACCCAAATGTTTCTCATCTCCCCAGGTGACATTGTACAAAATTTGAAAAAAAACCCGAGATTTTTTGGACAAAAATCGTTATTTTAGTTTTCACGACTTTTGGCCACCCCGTATAGATACGAGTATTTTTCTTTATTACGCTTCTTATACATAGACAGTATAAAGGCGGGCTTAATGCATTGAGGCATTCTCTGCCAGTCAACCTTTTGTTGGTGCAAAAAGAAAACATGGTAGGCGCATAAAAATAAAAAAAAGTGAAAAATACATTTTTACCTCTTAGCTGTACTTCAGTTCGATTTGGGAACTTACTTGAGCCGTAAAAAGATTCATACCTATATCCTATACGGCTTGATCAAAAGCATTGAAAACTAAAATCACGTTTTTTGACTAAACTACCAGGCATATTTTTTCGAACTTGGTTCAATTTAACCTAGGGTGGTTGGGAACATGTGGTTTAAATTGAATACCATATGGTATTCATCCTGTATGTTTAACTTTGTATCACCATCATCTTCATCTTCAACGATAGGACATTTATTGCTGAATATTGACATTGTGTATGTTATTAAATCAGATTTTCTCTTATTTGGCATGTAGGTATGTAATATGTGTACAGGGCTTGTGACTACTCCTTTCAGCATTCTTGCCTGACAGGCATAGCGTGTGATAGCTGTTGTAGCGAAATGACTTTTACGTTGCCCCCGAAACGACATAACGGGTGAAGAACCAGTAAGAATATACAAAAGATGTACAGCAATATAAATCGTGAAGAACTCCGTGCAGCCGTCAGAGTAGAATTCTCATTTTGAGCCGTGCTTCCTTTCATAATCGCGAGTCGAAACTCGAAGAAATCATTGCCCGCGACAACCCGGGGGTCATGGACGTAATCGCGTGATAGGAGAGCGCCATCGAACTAAGAACGATCCCGCCCGCCATTGCCAGCAAAGGAGGCGCTGGGTAATGAACACATGCCAAAAAAATTCGGAATCTTCAGTATTTTTATAGACATTGTACTGCTGTGTAGTCTTGTTGAACAATCTAGCTTACTTTACGTTACAATCGCGTATGTTTCACACACAATTTAGCCTTAAATACGATCGAGGTAGGGTAAAATATTGACTGAAATTATAACGCGATTAAAATATACCGTGATAAAGAATTACTATGCTACCAACCGAATGTATCTGTAAATAACATGTTTATAATATCAATCATTTTATTGACATTTGTAGTATAAAAAAACATCTTGGCCTTAAATACGATCGAGGTACGCTAATTCACGTAATTTATTGACGCGCCGATCAAGTTTCGATGCAGTTGCGATTAGGTTTACGTCTTAATGGAACGTACGTCAAAATGGTATTCTTGTAATTGTTTAGCTGCGCGTAAGATATGCATAAACTGCGCATGTGCTGCACGTTGGTTGGACTAAACTGTCATTGGAGACGTCTCCAAATGAATAGGTAAATACCAATCAAGTTGCGATCTGAATCACGCATGTATAAAACGGGCAGCAGTAGAATACGCTAAAGCGCTCGCGTGACGCGAACTTGACGCGAGCGTATCTGACAGCGGTTGTCTAAATTACGAGAATACGAAAAGGGCCGTTTTGATCGAAACTTAACTGCAACTGCACTGCAACTGAACTTATTTAATTACGTGAATAATATTTGACTGTTATTACGCGATTGAAATTTACCGTGATTAAAACTAAAATATGCTACCAACCCTATGTATGTGTAAATAGCATGTTTATAATATCAATCAATCGATTGACATTTGTAGTATAAAAGGTTCAGCAGAAGCTAGATTACCAAGTCATTGAAAAACCATAGGCCTGTTCTAAATATTTGGTTATACCTTATGTATTTTGACGTATAGAATCAAAATCTTATGCCATATTTTTAAAAATAGTCTGCTTCCCTTTTTAACACAGCTAAATGGTCTGTTCCGACGACTAGACCTATAGCTTTTTATATATTTTGATGTGCTCAAATAACCTATTACTACTACTTATCTTTAGATGGCCCATCTCGTTTGTTGCTTTTTCCATAAAAAAAACCTCGACTCAAATGTACTTCATACAAATGCGTATTTTTTATATTGTTAAAATAATTCATGAAAATAATAAATTCATAAATATGTTTTATTTTTAAAGGATGTTTTTAATATTTATAAAAACGTCTTTGTAGCTGGCGTCGGCGCTGGTCGCATTTGATATACGCCACGTTTTGTTATATCGCCCTGGCTGTGCGTCATAGGTTTTTGTAAGGCAATCAAATCTTCTACAAAGAGAGTTTTTTTATTATCTTTCAAATATAGATTCTCATAAAGCGGTTGCTATGACCACAGGAGTTGTTCTAGACAATGTGTACAGAAATTATTAGTACGATAGGGATAGAAACATGCTTAAAGTTTACGTATGTAGACTGTATTACCTACATCCAGCCTCTGCAGTAGATACATAACAGAATTCACGGTATTCAATATTCATACTTTACGTTTCACACAAAATAAATAGGGAAACATTTTTTTTATATCTGAGCTATATTGTACTTTTTGAACGTCAACCATTTTGAAGACATGACCACGTCATGTAACCCTATAAATTATATTATTGGTTTTATGGATCCTTGTGTGGTCATAACATACATAATCTGCCTTCAAACGCATCCATTGCAGAGCACAGAGCCTAGTCCAGAGAAACAAACGAATAATGACTCCATACCCCTGTTAATTTTGAAAACCGTTTAAGAGTGGCAGTGCTGTTTTATCTTGCGCAGGTGTTCTACTCTTAATAGAAATAATACATTCGTTCCCATTAATGTGTTTCGCCGTCATATGTCTCAGCACGAGGGTTCCTGATAGGCCCAACAGTTTGTGCATCATATACTAGTTAATAAATTACAGCTCATAGCGAATGCTGCACTTCATAGCAGACTCCATGACAAAGTAGCTCTCCGAGGCACCGAGACGTCGGAGTTCAATCCACTCAAGGGCAGTGCTCGCATCTCCTACTCTTAGCAATGAGCTCCGCGCATACATACCACATGCGAAATCATTACAGACGAGAGTAGCTTTGCCTAGAACATACTTAGTAAACTTGGATTCTCACACAGTGTGGCACGTTTTGTCCTGCAGATGGAGGCACACGGGCTATAAACAGATGTATCTTGCCGGCTCACGTTCTGTTTCGCCCCGCCGCTCGCGTTCGCCCCTCCCGGCACGTAGATCCAGGTAATATAGGAGTTTCTCTCTTTTTGCATCTTTCTCTCTCCCTCTAGCGGTGATGGTGACTTCTTTGCGCGTCTCCTCGTGTTGTCGTTCCCGTTCTAGGCTGTTTTGTCCTCTCAGGTGCAGTGTTATCTAGCTAACTCACGTAGTAATTTAGAACTGTAAACTGGGGCTATTGTAGATACTGTATTTTGAATAACTAAATTAAACACTTAGCTATAATACCATTAAGAGACTTACACAAAAAATGAAATGTTATGCCCAGTTACATTAACTAACTTTAATGATGTCATCGCTATGCATTTTGCATGTCAAATGTATGGCATTGACATCGATAAAGCTTAATTTATCGTTAAGTTACTTGATGCAATTGAGCCTAAAAATACGAATTAACAATAGTTAGTACGTAAAAATAAAAAAGTAAAATATATAGGTATAGTAATGTTGCCATTATTAGTAAGGACCCTAGGTTCAATATTAACATATTATTTTAATTTAAAAAGTACTCATGTTTTACTTGCGGATATCTTAATTTTTATTTTAGGCTGGCTCATTTTGTTCTATTAAATGATACCTGTTTACTGTAAAGTAAAAAAAAAAACCTATCGTTGTATAACATGAACATGTAACTAATAGCCAAAAGTAATAAACGATCGTGATCTCCATCAAAGGATATAGGATTATTTTGGAGACCGATCCGTCTCCAAAATAATCCTATATCGTCAAACATTTATTTATTTTCGAGGTCAATAGGAAAATTGACGTGATGGTAACAGGTCGACAGGATTAGTTCATAGCTGCTAAGAAACAGAAAAAGAACGTTTCGTTATTGTAATGCTACGGTGGCATAAAATCGAACACAAACCGAGCAGGATAGTAGGCCTATATTACATGAATCGTTTGTGGTGGAATCTCAAAATTTTTACAAATAGGCACATTACCCTACGACGGGGTAAAAAGGTATGTAGAGTCAAATAGTACTCATAATTTTTGTGACACAACATTTTTTTCGAATTTTAATAAGAGAACTCGAAAGCACCTTTTGAATATACCAGCATGTTTTATTAACTACCTAGTTAAACACAGACCGTTTTTACCGACTCGCGCCTTTGCTCTACTGAAACCTATTTACCGTTCCATCTTGATTTATTACCTGCCTGTCACTTTTTTGGGCAGTGGAAAATATAAAAATTAAGTTTTGTTATGTTAATTAAATGTTTATATTTAAAAGTATTTCAATGAAGCCAACTTTAGTAGTAGGCCTAAACTCTTCTCTATTTGTCTTCTGCAATATCATGATGAAATTAAAGAGTGGCGTTATCTGTTTGAAAATAAAATATTTAATTAATAACTGAATTATACGACTGTTAATAGACATACATAGCTATATTACATCCTCTCGAATGCAATATTGTAGGAACACACAAGCTTTATATCAGGAGTGCCTTATGTACACACAAATGAATCATTTTTAAAAATCATTACTTATTTCTGTGCAAATAATACCAGTCTTCGGCGAATAAAGCCAACTTATCTGCTGCGCTCGTCGAATTCGGTGATATATTCGTTTTGGACTAAGGTGCCATGTCTATATATTCGTCATGAAAATTTAAGAAATTATATTTATTTATACATATACTTCCGCGGATACAAACGTGAGCCTCTATGTGTAACAGTATACATTACGTATACTGTTATCGTAGCCATTGCCAATAGAACAACTTCCTTTTACAGGTTGTGAACAACAATTATATATGATAATTGGTGGTGGTTTACAATTGGGTATTTGACTCATATTTTTTTATTGTATTCGTCAAAAAGTATCCATAACCAAAATCTAACAAACAAAGAATTTTGTAAATCCATTCAGAAGTTAAAAAGTTAGAAACGTTTTAAATCTTGTAGTGGGGGTAAAAGAAAAGAGATGCAAAACAAAATTAGTGACGTCACTATTCTTTATATGCATTATAGTGTGCGGGTGTGAAAGAGACGGCAAGATGTCCCCACTACGTCCCCACTCTTTCATTTAAAATACTAATATTTGCCTCATGTTACAAGCTACTTTATCACTGTTTTCACAAAAATATTTTGTTTTAATGGCACTTCTGCTTGTCTGCAAAATAATACAAAAATTCTATGATAG
This sequence comes from Deilephila elpenor, assembly GCA_949752805.1. Lineage (NCBI taxonomy): Eukaryota > Metazoa > Arthropoda > Insecta > Lepidoptera > Sphingidae > Deilephila > Deilephila elpenor. Next base: position 4,347,865 of record OX457094.1, on the reverse strand, counting down.
TCAAATACCCAATTACAATATTTCAATGTATAGAGAGATGATTTTTTGTCCTCAGGTCGCCAGTGGGCAGACGGTCTCGATCGCCGCTAGGTCGGCGGTCCCGCTCGCCTATCGGTCGTCGGTCGCGGTCGCCCCTGACGCGGAGGTCACGCTCACCCATGCGTCGCTCGCCGAGGCACTCGCGCTCGAGGTCCCAGCGCAGGAGCCCCAGGAGGAGCCCGCGACGAAGCCCTATCAGGTGAGATACAGCAATGAGATACAGCGTTTTTATCTTTTCTTAAATTGCAAATTGACCCATCTATACAATATAAAGCAGGCAGGTTCCCCTCGTTTTACAATATGTAATAACACATAATATGTTCTAGGTCCCAGGAAATTGTTATAATAATAGTTTTCTAAGCTACTAGATCATAGGCAAAAACTGCACTTTATATAGTTAAAATAGTAGCTACACTGACTTGTGAAGTACACGCGATGTATTGAGCGTTCATTGTGCAGGCGTAGTCCGGTGGGCGGGCTGGCGGCGCGGCGGCGCAGTCCGCGCGCGCGCTCCCCCCCGCGCCGCGACAGTCCCCGCGCGCGCCCCCCGCCGCGCGGCCCCCCCGCGCGCCCGCCCAGGCCACCTTCGCCGCCCGACCCGAGAAAGGTATGTTCAGTTTATTAACAAACCATGTATAATGTCGTCTTTCATCCTCATATTATGTAATTGGCCTCAGACTGGTTATGTAGTTCTATAGAGCCGCTAGACATAAAAACAAAAAACCTTATGTACAATTCTTTAGTTAATAATGTACAATTTGTATAATGGATAAGGCGAAACATGGGTCTCCCTCCCAGTTACTACCAGAAGAACCTCTGCTCAGGGAATAAGCGTGCGTTTATGCGTTTATGTATACCTGGCATATTCTTGACATTACTTTATTTAGAATATTGTTTCTGTTTGAAATCCGTCCCTTATTCAAGTAAATTTCTTTCAGTCTTCTCCATCTGGATCTTCAGTGAGCAGCTGTTCAGATGACTCCTGCTCAGTATGCTCTGCAAAGAACAAAAAGGTGCCGCCGCCGAAACCACCTCCAGCCAAACCAAGGTACAAAACTGCCCAGGGTTTATTTTATTTAGGAAACACTTGGTTGTATATTTTTTTTACAATTCTGTTATAGTGTAGTTGTTACGTTCCATTTTTTGTTTCAGTGTTTGTGTTAGTTATTTATATATTTAAAACGGTTTTATTTTTCAAGGCTCGGTTCTACGTCGCCAAGTCGCGCACGGCCAGGTGTAGCGCGAGCCGTACAGCCCACCAGAGAGTTGTTAAAGGCGCGAGAGAGCAGTAAGCGAACTAGAGAGGAAAAGGTAATATATATTATTTTTAATATAGGCGGCATCAACTATAAAGTATTATAACATTCGAACAAAATAACAATCGTGTATCTTTCCGTTCAGGTATTGGAGTGGCAGCGGTCTCAGATGGCCGCCCGGCCCGGCGTGCCCCCTGCTGCGCCCGGCCCCGCGCCGCCCAACATCAAGCGCGAGGGCGAGCGCCGCCCGCCGCCGCCGCCGCCCGGCGCGGCCGCCGTGGGAGCCGCCGCCGGCTCGGCGCCCGGTGCTCCGCCCACGCGTAGGCGTTCGCGAGCCGTGTCGCCCGCCGCCATTGCAGCTGCGCTCAACGACAGTTCGTCATCATCCTCGTCTGACGCCAGCTCGGAGGCGGCGCCGGCGCGGCTCACCCTGTCGGAGCGATTTGGCAAGATGGCGCAATGGTCTGCTGACCGGTCGGCGAGGCTTGAAAACATGCGCATCACGCGACGCGAGGCCACGCTGCACGTGCGCATCGAACCGTCGTCGACGGATGCACCCGTTCGAGATCCTTATCCAGGGCTGGAACCGGCGTCTGCGGCGCCGCCCGGTAGCTACCCGGAGGAGCTGCTGTCGGTGGCCCCGGTCGGTCTGCCTTCGTGGGACGACGTGCGCGTGCGCTACGACTATTACAAGAAGCGCGGCTACCTGCGTGGACTCACGCTGGGCGACTATGTCAAGTGGGAAGAGTGGTGGTACAAGTACCAAGAGTGGCTGAAACATGAGCGCGCGTATGAACGCTGGGCCGAGGGCGAAGCTGGCGCGGTAAGTGTCGCCGAATTCTTTATCAGTACAAACCAGTATGAGATCTTACCATTATTTTATGCATTTTAGTATGTTGTAGTATATTAATTAATTATCTGTACATTTGGAACATAATTTTTTATAATAATATAATAATAAGGTACAGGCAGAATACTTCGGATTGAATTTGTAATAATTAAATTAATACCTAATAGTGGAATATTAGACGACTGTGTTTCAGGTTTGCATGTCAATTGTTACAGACACGACGCGAGCGACGGCGTCGCGGCGGGCGGCACAAGAAAAGCTGAGGACGCGCCGCCCCCGCTGCCGTCCTAGCCGTGGACTTGGCCGCGGGGGCCTCGCGCGTGTAAGCGCGAGACCCGCAGTGCGCGCCCTGCGCCGCGCTGCGTCGCGCTGTAACAGTGACAGTGACAGTGCGACCGCACAGACTCAAGCCGCGTGTACATGCTGCGCAGTGCGTACGCGCGCAATTGTAATCTCTGTATTTATTGACGCGGAGTGTGACGCCGCCGCAGCGCGCTCTCGACCCTCGCGTTGGACTCGTGCAACACATTCTTGTAAATTTAATATGCTCTATTTTTGTTAAAAAATAAATTTTATCTTATGAAACTAGTCAATGTGACATTACAAGTGTCAAGAGATAGTTTTTTCATGTACTACAAATAAATTATGAAGAGAGTTTATATTATAAATGATTATATGCGGAAGTAGAGTTAGTAAGTATATCTTGCACGAGTGCCAGCAAATATTTGCACATGATTAAAGTGCAGGCCGAGAGCGCCGCTCCTGCGTTCGTTTGTAGTTAAGGTATATATATTTTAGGGGCACACATTGTGCGGTAATTTTTTTAAACGACAATCGTGAATCACTAATCGTGTTTAGTTGTTATTAGAATATATTGTATAAATAATAAAAAATTTTGTCGACAACACTGAGTTTTATTTATTAAACAATAATTACAATTATTAAGACGTCATAAATATGGAAGTATTTTTTTGACAGAAAATATATTTTTGACTAGCAATTGGTAATCGTAAATCGTTTAAATTTTAGTTTCGATTAAGATATAATAATCTAGCGACAATTTATAACTAATGGTAAAAATAAAGGGAAGAGTTACAGTCTCATTATATTTTGCATGTCACGATGATTAGGACGAAAGCTTCATCATCTATGGCCAAACTACGCTCTCGATCCACGACATGTAGTGCGACACCCTGGAGTAGAGCCCCGGCTTGCCGCGCCACGCACACCCTCTGCCTCCCGACGTCACTCCCAATATCAAATACATGCAGCTTATTTTCTTGTGTTTGATCTGCAATGGACCGCCGCTATCCCCCTGAAAAAATATAAGAACACTTGTATAAGGTTCTTTCATTTTTAACGTTATATACAAAACAGCATCCTTATTAGTCACCGCAAAGTTAAAGGTAAAGAGTGAAGGTTGCTTCCAATGTAAACTTTACGCCTTTCTGCCTGAATTCCAAATACCAATATTACCTACTGGTTTTCAAAATTTAGTGAGTCATGTTTTGTTATTTTTAACATTAACATTGCAATTAAATAATTCGTTATTTTTTCCTTTATGTAGGGATGTTATATTTTTAATTTGAATTAATAGTAGATTTTTATGAAGTTGCACTTATTTTGGCGTGTTAGGAAAAAAATATGAATGTTTAAGTTGCACACCGGCTGCCATAAGCGTCATAATAAACCAGGAATGCTGTTGGCGAAGATATTTTAGTTCGAAGCAGATAACTTTCTATTGTCGATATTAGTTTTATAATTTTAAAATGAAACAGTTTTTCACACTACTAGTACCAGGAACACATGAAGTGGTGGAGAAATTTATGTTCATAATATGATGCTAACTTCCTATTGGCTACACCTGATGCATCTACCAGTATAAGCCACGCCCATCAACTACCAATAACCAATCAGCGTTTCTTAAATGTTACGTCACACCATTAATAAAAATGTTTTAGAAACAAGTGCAGTTTGATATTTTTTTATGTACTACCCTCGGCTGAAAATATCGCATGATCATACGGCAACGTATCAGTTACAAAATATCAGTGGCGAAGGATGACTTTTTGACAAGCCGATATATTATCTGGAGACTTGTTTTATTATATGAACAACTATGGTTATATTCCGTTATATGCGTACTTACAATATTGCGCGAATTTTCATATGAATACTTGCATGGCATCCTATCATGCTCATCGCGTATGGTTTAAAGATGCCGATACAATTCGAAACAAGTCTTTTATTAGCTATTTTTATTCATCAATATACATGGCTGTGATTTTAAATTATATATGGTGTTGAATGATAGGACTTTTATCCTAAAAAAAAGTACCTATATCTTCTTAAGTGCGTACATAGGTACACATACACATTTTTGTTGCGAACAGGTAGCTATTATGGGATAATCAGGGTATGAACTACGCAGGCATACTGCGGGTTGGTGAACATCCCGTGCACTATATCTTTTTTTAGGAATCCCACCTAACACGGATTTTCTATAATTCCTAGTAGTTTTGAACTCAAGACTCGAGTCTTACCTGGCATGTGTCCTTGGGATCATTTCTGTCACCGAAGCATAGTTGTGTCGCGTCGTCATAATTGTGCGATATTAGTTTGTGTTTTGGGAATAATTGTTTGCAATAGTTTGTATTGAATTTCAAAATGACCACCTGGAAAAAAAATGGTGAGCAGATAGAGCATCATCAAAACAATAAAATACATTCGATTTATACGCTAGTTTGCCTTGTACCACATATGTATATCTACATTCTATACTGGGGGGTTAGTGGTTAGTGGTTACCCTCAGTGGCGGATTATCCCTAAGGCAAACTAGGCACGTGCCTAAGCGCGAGGTTCCGAAGGGGCGCGCGACGATTTCGGATGTCTTCGTTTATAATTATTATGTTACATACGAATCGCATTCGTTCGCTAAATGAACTATAAGGTTTATTATACCTTTATGTTTATACCTTTGAGGTGCTTGCCTAGGGCGCTCTCAACATTTAATCCGCCCCTGGTTACCCTACTCTCCGACATGAAGTTCGAATGTTCGAACGTTCGACGACCACGCATAAGATTAAAGTATTCGACTTCTAAAAATCAATAATATTCTCTATGAAACTTATTATTCACTCCAAATTAGTTTATGATTACGACGTATGATAGAGGATTCTAACATTTTGTGGTGTATTTAGGCTTATTCGTACAGTCTTACGTACGACTTTCGAACATTCGTCTTCGTCTCGGAAAAAAGAGTAACCCCCCTGTTTGAGCCTGAAACGTGTCACTCTTCCGAAGGTCCATATAAGGGTTAGAGCAGTTTTCTTACTTTCTGCAGTATGTCAGACACGGCGCCCTTGTACTCGAGGAGTCCCCAGCCTGTTGCCATCGCTCTGTCGTCTTCTACTGGATCTCCGACGTGCAGGCAAGCAGGCACTCGGTACTCGCCCAGTATCACTCTGGAAACAAATATTGACTCATAATTTATCAGGATAGTTGTAAATACTCGTAGCTATTACTGGTTGCTGCATTGAGTTGAGTAGACCAATACAAATGTTTCATAAGTAATAATACCGTTTTGTCTCGGTTCGTGATTAAGAAAGACAGAGCTTCGATAATGCTTGCCTCCCCATTCCCCTTCCCCTCATAGTCATCATTTTTCACAGGACGTTCACTACCAAATATTAGACAGTGACCGGTTGTAAGCGTTGCGTATCCAGTTACTCCCCGCAATCATCATCAGTTTGTTTGTTCATGTGGGTGGTGCTACGCTAAGTTTTTGTCCTCTCACCAAATTTTTTCGGTACCGCGCCGGTCAATTATTTTCAGCTATATTAATAACCTGAAGGTACTTATAATATGAACTTGCCTACTGTTTAATACTGAGGAATATCAGCAAACATTGTCATCGTTCAAGAGGCTTACTAAAGAACACTACCTGTCTCTTTAAACTGATTTTATTATTATTTCCTACATCTGAATTCTCTTTATATTTTGTATATAAAATATATGTATGTATGTATGTCTATTTATTATGTATTTATTTTATTTGTTATGTAAGTATGGAATGTCTGTGTACTTATAGGTATATATACCTATGTTTAATTAGTTTTATTTGGCTTCCGTTCATTATTTATTTAATTTCTTTTTTTTTACACTGCCCTCTGTTTCTCTTTCTCCGTCTTTTAAATCCATCCCATGGTTGTCTGTAAGACATTGCTTTATGCGATAAGACCGCCATTTGTATTGTTTTTTTTTTCTGTTCCTGTATTATATTTTACTGTGTACAATAAAGATTTAAATAAACAAATAAATATGACGCAAAGAGGAGGAGTCTTTATGTGTCTAGAGGAAAGCTGAAAGGTCCCCTTTCGGTATCCCGGATTAGGCGGAAAAGGGTTTGTCAATTTCACTGACCTACCAGCCCGGTAAGCTGCGGATATTATGGCCGAGGCTCTAACAAAAACCTACGAGATCATACCGACAAAACTCCTCTGCCATCTGGTGCATTTTGGGTGGCACTGGGCATCACAGGGCGGCATTCTTACACGTCCTAACCACAGGGTGAAAGAAGACCAGCTTACTCACTCTCGCTCCAGCTCGAGCAGCGCGATGTCGTTGTAGACGCCGCGCCTGAAGCTCGGGTGGCGGTGCCTGTTGAGTATCCTGTACGTGTTGGAGGGGTTCACCTCGCTCCGAGTCAGCACGCCCACGCTCGCGTATGTGATGTTGCCCCTGCAAATAACACTCATTAGGTATGTCATCATCATCATTATCGTTAGCTACAGGAAGCCTATTATCGAGTACTCCCCTAAATATTCCCACAGCGACCAGTAATCGGCTTGCATCAACTCTATAATGCACCTGTTAATATGTGTGGTGCTAGTGCAGTTCAGAGTATTTATCCACGAGAGATGGTCACTCCTCGCTTTTTAAAGATGAACAATTAACGAAAAGAAATGTAATCGTTCCCTCATTGAACTATAAAAAAGCAAAGTCTATTAATTCTATAATGTGGCGCGAGAGCACATTGCCCTAAACTAATGAACAAAGTAGAGCTTTCTCCAATGACACGAAACAGTTAGGTACGCCAGCTTGTACAAGAAAGTACACTCCATGTTTTATAATTCTAATTCATCAATATCAGCTAATGCTTACCAGTCCGAACTCGACACGCAGTGGGCGGCAGTAAGGACAAATTTTTCGCTAATGAGCGAACCCCCGCACTCCCATTTGATGTCAGGTTCTTCTCCGAAACCTAGGAGCGTCTGTAAATGTAAATGATTAATTAAAATTGTATTTAAAGATAGTAAGTAAGTATAATATATTCAATGTCCAAATTGCGTTACAATTTCTTAAAACTAGTTACAATACAAGTAATTACTAAAACTAATGGCAGTTGTTAGTACAATTCCCATGTATTTGCCTTTGGGTGTTAGTTATAGTTTCTTGCACTTTCTGATAGGTCAGATAGGCACGATACATGATTCTTATTGTACTTAAGACTCAAATAAAACGATGAAGAAATAAATAAAGAGGAAACTCACATAAAAATATCTGATACGTGAAGTTGGCCAACCCGCACTAAGTCCACACGATGGCTTAAACTCGTAAATCTGGGCTATACAGGAGTCTGGTCCTATCCAGCGGGCGACTATAAGCTGATACAGAATAATACTCACCATATGAGTGAACTCGTTTCTCTTAGCGTCCTCGCCACCTACGATGAGATCGTCTCCACTGATATGGCACTTGTACTTCCTCTCCATCCCCACTCCTAGCCTGAACTCCAGCGACACGGCTGGTTCGCAAGGATATATCAGCTTCTCCTGGTACTCCAAACACTCTAAATGTAAAAAAAGTGACCTTTTATACTTTGTCATTTTAATGAAGATTAAAGGGGGAAAATTCTAGAAGTGGTACAGTCTTATTCTTAATATAGGTTCTTGAAGAATTAATGCTCGACCAATCACCAAGGTGGAACTACTGTCACGTAGAAACTAGAAAACCCATGTAAAGTTGTGATTCGTTCGTTAAGTGACATTGAAAAGCAATATTTTTCCAATACATATTCTATGTTTGTATTTTGTAGTATTCAAAAAATAATCACGTACCATGCCGCTCATCCACATATATTATAAAAGAATTACGAGCAATTATTCATAAGATCATTCTTGGTCGACCTCGTACAAATTACAATCAATTGTAAACCGGTTATTTGTTTCGCAAAAAAACAAAATCTTAACCTTGGGATTTAAATTTCTCGACTATTACGGGACATGAACAATACTTACGATTCTCCAATTTTTTGTTGAATTTTATCTAGTTCTCATTAACAAGGCATCGAATCTATTTAAATTTATACCGCAAGCGGTAGGATATGTACGTGCTTAGTGACTCAATACTCAATATAATAGGTACTTTTTTCTGTTGGCTAGATAGTCGATACATCTTATGAAACGAAAATATTTTATTGAATCTTAAAAATGTATGTATAGTGTATACCTATGTATATATTATTTAGATTCAGACAGTTTTTCTCTACTACCCGGTTCACAAGGCTGTTTACGCCAGCGGGCAAGAAACTCTAGCGTTGCTCTTTTCAAAACAAGTTTATAATACAGTGATTATAAAGGAGTTAGGATGTAGGTACTTATGTATTATCGTATTGAAAGTACATATAAGACGCGGTCACGTCATTGCCACCGGCTTCTTATTGCAAGTCAGGAAAATATGCCAACGGCTCACCTGCAAGTAAGTGATTGCCGACCACACCGACACACGTGAAAATAAATCAATTGGATAGTAACTTTGTTGTCACGCTTATATTATAATTTTATTTTGTATAGTAGATTAATATTTTGGATTTTTTATAATGTTGTACTTACTGTCCCATGCTTTTTGTCCAGTTCGTGGTGAGGTGAGGTTGGCGTCTATAGGCCTGCATTTACTTTCAGTCTTTTTTTTCACGTGGTATGTCTCTGGGGGAGGCTCGTAATAGTCGTCTTCGGTAGTCGAAGGTCTGCTGCTAATTAAATATTGTTACTAATTACTTAATTTATAGAGTGTAAAATTCAACAGTACAAAATACAAATATATAGCTTTAACGAACGAACGAACTATTTTCAGAACGAACTATTCACACAAATTCAGCGCCGTTGCGGCAAAACACTTATTGTTGATGAAAAGCTTCTCTCGTGCACACCTAGTACCTATGCGCCGGTCGCCGAATGCGGCACATGCAAAAATGTGCTCGTAGCTAAAAGTATAAGACACTCGAAATTAACCAAAGTATACTGATAACATAATGGCATCCTCGCGTTGTGAGAATTTACGCAAGGTTTATTGGCAGTTTTAGACAGTTAGTTACATACATAATATGTAAAACTATCAATTACTAGGTATTGCGTATAAAAATAAATAAGCCCCTCATTTTGTTTTAAACCTTGTGTTTTATTTTTTATTATTGTGTTTAAGTATTTATTAGCAGTAATCATAACAGGTTATTACCGAGGTCGGTGTGTAACAAGTTTCTAGTAATCATGCCCGATTAGTAGCGTAAAAATCGTTGGAGGGGAATAAAAATGATCCATGTCTGTGTCATTGCTTTAAATTATTTTACTACGCGTAATTTAGTATCGATTTAAAACTTGTTTTCAACTTTCTATTGTTAATATTAAGTATAACTATGACTTCGAATTCCCTTCGCGAATATCACCGACGCACTATGAGGATATTTCCGCATTGCAGGAGACCCAAATAGTTTTCACGCACCATAACTCTGGAATGTTTTGAGGAAAATGATAGCATTAAAGTATGTTCCTCAAATAAAACTAGTTAATTAAATTGCAAATTGAGATGGTGACTCAAGAGCACGCGAGCGGTCGAAACAAATCGCATGGCATTTACATCACTTCGGGTTGTGGGACCCGCGACGAGAACACGTCATCCTGTTAATAAACATTGGAACTGCGTGCAAATATGCCTATGCATAGCTGTACCTATGTATAGCTTATCTACCGCAGGGAAATAATTATCGCCGCTAATGAACGCCTACACCATTGGGATAAGAGGTGCGTTTCTGGCCCCAAAATGTAAGAGAAAGGGATGGAAAAGTTGGGAGGAGTAAGGATTATAAGATATTTGCCACACTTGATTAAAGAAAGAAACATGATAATAAACAACGAGACAGAGAGACCACCGCAGTAGAATCGTTCAGGTTATGGTAGACCAAGATAATTAGTATGGTAGAAATCGCAGTTTATTAATTGACTAATAACTAACCCGTAAAATAAATGTATTGAGTCAGATGGTAAAAATCAGAGCCATCAGGAACGATTAAAAAGATCAGTCATCAGAATTCCCATCATCAAAATGATTTCAAGGACGGGTTTGAAACTATAACATCGATTTTTCCTTATAAGTGACTACCTTTTTAAACGATTGTAAACAGATGGTAAAAATCTGTGCAATCGGTAAGGAAAAGAGGTGAGGACACTCATCAGTAATATATCTGTCTCAGATGATTTATTATTTTGTAATAGGTATGTATTTACTTTTCCTTTAAAAATTTCCTTCAGAGCAGTCACTAATCACGAAGGATGATGGGTGTAGACACTCATCAGTGGAATATCTATCCTGGACTAATTATATCATTATTTCGTAATATTTACTTTTCCTTAAAAATGACTACCCCTATCCAATTTACTGAGTCAGATGGTAAAAGTCTGAGCAATCAACAGAGGAAGGATAAGCGTTGAGGACACTCATCAGTGGAATATCTCTCTTGGACTAATAATAATTTGGTAATATTTACTTTTCCTTATAAATGACGGCACCTATCAACTACACTGAGTCATCAGTCAAGCAATAGGTTAAGGGTGATAAGGATAAGAATATTGCAAAATATGAAATTAGTGTTATATAGTATTACGAGTAAACAGATATTACGCAGATATCTGTATCAGCTTATATACGTCCCATTGTAGGGCAGGGGCCTTCTCTACAATAGAAAGTACGATTAGGAGTGATGAAGCCATATAGTCCACCACGCAGGCCTTGTGCCTTATCATATTAAGATACATTTGGAAATATACCTATTATGGGATTCGTTTATTATGGGCCATATTGTATTATTTGGAAACTTCGATTTATTGATTCTTCTGGTATACCAGTGTTATCCGTAAGCATGTTTTTAATCCATGGTTAGGAAAATGGTTTACTCCTTCTTACTCTACTTTAATAGATTGGTAGTTGCCTGTTGGTAAAGCAATCACTTTTTAATTGACTTATCAAATAGTTATAAAGTGTAAAAGCATACGACTACCATACAAGGCGGAATGTTGGTGTCGTGATAGAACCTCTACCTACCCCTTTTGGGAAAAGGCGTGAGTTTATGTATAAGCGTGTGCTTATACATAAACTCACGCCTTTTCCCAAAAGGGGTAGGTAGAGGTGTGCTATTAGTGTTAATAGCACACTGAAGTTTGGACCCGCAGGCGTGCTGCGAGTTAACGAAGGGAGTAGGATATTCTGTTTTATAAAGTGGTTTTTGTGCCTAAACTACCAAGCCAAGCATCGACGAACACCAATGCAAAAGTGGCCTGAACTCGCCCTCTAAATTTTTACGGCGCCCTCTATGGACCATACAAACCCATGCGAGAAAACAAGCAAGTCTGAGGCGTCTCGTTACTGATGCCTTGGGTACCAACTGCGCTCTACGTCATTGATTCCCGAAGACACACTTTCGTACTTTCGACAGCTGCCATTAGCGCTCAGGCGGTTATTACGTCTTGGACTATGCGGACTAATATATACAGATATCTTTTGATCATTTGACCTGCGTTCATGATTACGTCATTTTTCGTCATTGTCTTTTTATTATATCAGTAACTTAACAAGGCTCAGTCTTAGTCTTATCTAATAAGGTCTAATGAAAAGAACTTTTTGTGAGCAATATAATATACATTTATGACTAGTTGATCTACGATTATGCTATAAAATATAAATACTTGGATGCCGGATAAAAGTAACGAAGCTAATTATAAAAGTGGTTGCTTAGAGTTTATCACATTTATTACTTTATAGACAAGTGGAAGACACTTAACACCGTTCTAATTGAGGCTCAAGATCGATTTGTATACAGTATAAATATTACATAACACTGATATGTATTTAATATAAGTGCCACATCACACAGTGGAGTAGGCTTTTAGAAATGAAACGGCTATGATTGCATTTCATTTTTGCAACTTTAAGTTTGCATTTATAATTTTCCTTTTTTGGATGATGTATTTGAATAGTTTACTATATAATTTCATATGTGGACAAGATATGGTATCACCAATCTTTATAGTAGGTAGGTATACCTTATAAAACATTTCAATTGTGAATAACTTAAAAATTACTAATCAGTCCGCCCAGTGACCACGAAAGCTGTAAAGTAATCCGCGTCGGGAAGTTAAAAAATGAAAAAAATTAACTAAATCGCGATAAAATCCGTAAAAAATAGCTTTATTAATATAAGGCTATATATAAGGTTAAAATTAAATAATATTATATATTTAAAAATTAAATATAAGGTTAAAGGCAATGTTAAAAATAACTATTTCTCTTTTCTATTACACGTTGGTACGAGGCGGCCAATTCTAGTGTCAATATGTTCTCGTCTACCACTATACGAGTTAAAATTATTTGTTCCACGAATTTTGAATTGGATCATTCCAAGGATGTATATAATTTCGAACTTACGAGGTTGTAGGAGGTATTGTGGCAGGTTTTTTGTCAAAGCAGCAAACGACTGGATCGTCTCTATCGAAAAAACATAGCTGAAAACAAATAATAAAGTTTTAATAACAATATTAATAAAAACATTCAGATAAGGTAAAAAGGGGACACCGCGAAGAAAATATTTTTAACAAAAGAGAGCGCTACACCGCTATTTTTATTCCTGTCTTTCTCATTCCTAGGCACACTATATTCAGCCCCTGTGGAGCAGTAGGTTAGACGCCGACTGTGAAACGAGAGGCCGCGGGTTCGATCCCCGCACCGAAACAAATATCAGTGTGAACCACAGGTATTTGTTTCCGGTCTGGGTGTTTGTGAGACCGAAAAGTCTCTCGTAGTTCCTGATACCCACGACACAAGACTCGATCTTAGTGTGGGGTCAGGACTATGTATGTGACTGTTGCGTGTATTTATTTATTTATTTATTATTTATTATTTATCTTGCTCTCGTGGTTTCAAGTCATTAAATAACAAGAAACTTAATATAGGCCGTGGAGGTCGTCATAATGATGACTAACGTCAAAACATTCCGTCTGGTGATCAATGTCCATAACATACATACGAACATAATTCTGTTTGTCACCTTTTCACTATTGGACCAATAGTTGTGAAATTATGTAAATGTGCCTTTTAAAAAATATACTTTGTTTTTATTTTTTGTTGGATGTAAGTATGGGTTATGAGCAATAAGTAAACTTGTATTGGAAAGTCTTTAGTGTAATGAAATTGATCCTCAGGGGAATGAAAGAGTCTCTATTCAAAATTCAAATTTATCTTGGGCTTAGATAATATCTCAAAATTTACGTCATAGTAAAGCCTATGATCTATCATTTTTATCCATAATATTCCATATGCATACGAATTATATAACATGGATCTCAAGTAACGTTTTTGTTGTACCTGGTAGGATATTTTACCTTATACAATGGTAGAAAATCAATGAAAAGGTCCCACGCAATTTAAGTCGCAATTCGGGTACAATCAGCATTTATTTGTTTTCTAGCAGTTTGGTATAATTCTTTCGATCAGCTAGAGACGGTTACTTCCAACCGGGGGTTTTTTTATCTGGGCTCACCATTTTAACAATTGCGTTGATCATGATAATCAAAACACTGCAACGGGTCCTACACTCCGAGCTGATTGAGCTTTTCGGGTCGATATGTAAAAAAATAGAACTTGCCTGCGGTTGCTTCCTGTTCCGTATGCTCTCCAGCGCGGAGTTGCATTTCCTCACGTTGGTGCAAACTCCGACCTCGCCGTTCTCGACGCACGGGTCCCCTGGAAAATACATCAAAAAACCGCTCTCATTAGTGTGGTACAATGAGGTCTGCAAGTCTGCGTCTATAGATTTTTGTGTCATAAATAAATACACCCACCCAACAGTCACATACATAGTCCTGACCCCACACTAAGATCGAGTCTTGTGTCGTGGGTATCAGAAAATACGAGAGACTTTTCGGTCTCACAAACACCCAGACCCGAAACAAATACCTGTGGATCACACAAATATTTGTTTCGGTGCGGGGATCGAACCCGCGGCCTCTCGTATCACATGCGGCGTCTAACCAACTGCGCCACGGAGGCTGTCGACATGTAGGGAATCAGTTTGTCTCCTTAAGCTTGTTGCTACTATAAAGGGTTTAACGCCTCATAAGATATTAAAAAAATATGCAAGAATATTTCCCCGTCTATGGCCTTCATGCCCAATGAATCTTAATATTTTTTTATTACGATGAATGTCGAGACGAGCATGCCATTCGCCGGATGGTTAGCGATACGACGGCTCATGGACAGTAGAAAACCAAACAACACCATGAATTACAAAGCATTGCTTGGCATTCAACTGCGCTCGCCTTTCTGAGACATAAGATGTTAAGTCTCATTATGTCCAGTAGTTACTCTGACTACAATGTCCTTCAAACCGGCACACAACAGTGCATTTACACTGCTGGCGGGAGAAATAAACATTGTAGTGGTACCTATCCAGGCGATCTGTCACATATGAAAAACCTACCACCAGTAATTATATTGTATTGTATATTATATTATACTAATACTTCTTCTAGGAATTTAATCTGACGCATATAAATAAACATGTTTTTGTAAAAAAATGTGCATGTTAAGGAAATAAAGAAAATAAGATAAAGGAAATTTATGATTAATCTTTGAAAAGCCAACAAAAGTTTACATAATTATACAATTGTTAAAACGACTAGTTTACAAGTTAGTATAAGCTATACAGCAGGTAATGAACAGGTATTCATCGAAAATATTTGTAATAAAAACAGTGACAGTACCCATGTAATTATTAAAGATAGGATAACTTGTTTGCGAGGCGGACACGGACATTGCCCTGCTTATAGTGACCATGCAACAGTTTATTTTTAGGATAGGTATATTAAAACTTGGTATCCACTCGGACAAGGGCGAGTAAATCTACCATTTTACGTTCCAGGATTAGCCTTTGTAATAAAATTGATGATAGGTCTCCTATATGTGAGAGGCCGCCTGGGTAGGTACCACCGCAATGTCTATTTCTCCCGTCAAATAGCAGTCTAAGTGCACTGTTGTGTGCCGGTTTGAAGGACATTGTAGCCAGACTAACTACTGGGCAAAATGAGACTTAACATCTTATTTCTCAGGATGGCAAGCGCAGCGGAATACCAAGTAATGCTTTGTAATTCATGGCGTTGTTTGTTTTTCTACTGTCAATGAGCGGTCGTATCGCTAACCATCCGGCGAATGGTATGCTCGTCTCGACATTCATAGCAATAAAAAATAAAACAACAAAGTTTGAATGCACCTGATGCATGCATTGCATTTCAAATATTGTCTCGCCGCTCAACACAATTAATTCAACCTGCTGGAAACGGAATGTACAAAGGCTGAATCCGAAACGCGACATTCTTGTGGTTTAGGTTTTCCACTATCGTGATGGTTCCTCGTCCAGATATTTTTTAATACTGAAACCTGATAGAAAGTATGCTGCAGCTCAGATAAAGGTTCCATCAACGTGGAATGGTTATCTCTCGCCGGTAAACACCTTTATCCGAAAATACTCAATTTCATCTTGAGTCCAAAATGCAAAACAATTCCATAGGCCACTATCTCTTGGGTCACTGGCACTTCTCACGTAATTATGTTGATTGGTGGATATTCGTATTTTGCCAGTTGGTAGTCTATCTCATTGGGACCGATTTTAATTGGGTGCAGTCAATTTGCCATACAAGGCTGCAATAAAATATAGCTCTTGCTTTTTTATTTTGCTTTAATATGTTGTTAGTGGAGCCGGTTATTGTACTTTAAGACAGCCTCCGTGGCGCAGTTGGTTAGACGCCGGCTGTGAAACGAGAGGCCGCCGGTTCGATACCCCCACCGAGACAAATGTTGACAGGCCCACATGTATTTGTCTCGGGTCTGGGTGTTTGTGAGACCGAAAAGTCTCTCGTAGCTTCTGATACCCATGACACAAGACTTAATTGATCATAATGTAGTGTCAGGGCTGTGTATGTGACTGTTGGGTGTATTTATTATTTATTTAAAAGTGGTGCTAATTTTTATTTTTATTATGATTCGAACTCACCCTCATAAGCGGCCTTTATGACGCCACACAGCGCGATCAAAATCGTTGTTCGTATCATCTCACTACACTGTATTGTTTTACTGTAAAAATATGTAAAAAACATTAAGCAACAAACAAAAAAAAAAAACCGGAGAAATTTTTTAATAATCGGTTGTTAATTATTGTTAAATAATGCATGTTTAATGTTTAATATTGCACTTGTAGTGAAATACATACGCGTTTAAAACAAGTTCATATTTGCAATAACAAAACGCACGTCCGTTCGCGACTGTATCCACATTGGGACTGTCGACACAGCTACTCGCGTTGTTTGTATTGTGAAACTGAGTCTACCATTTACTTGTGTCTTTAGCTACACGTATTTTCCACTGTGAAGTTATTCTTCAATGTATTAAATTGCATTTATTAACATCACAGGTTTATTCATACATAATAATCCTCGCATATCTTCTAAGTTAATTAATCGTTTATAATGGGATTTCACGGCAGCAATTTTGAAAAGCCTTCCTATATTTATTTCTTATGTTTACGCGAATGTTACACATTAAAACAAAACTATGTATACGGAGGCTATCGTTGATTTTTTTATATTTATATTAGATGCTAAATTTGGTTTATTTCAAAAATTTTGTAGGTACTTACATATATGTTTTTTTTTAAATTTAGATACCATAGGTGTTGGAAACCAGCCAGCTGCAATTTTTTGCCAGGCAATTTTTTTACCATATGTTTTGTTAGTAGGAATTCCAAATGGGTACGCATCTTAGGTATGTATCCAATATTCGCTACAAAACATTGCGAGGAGGCCTATCTACAGCAATCTCCAATATGTATTCTATAGCAAATGCTGGTGGTTATAAGAAAGTTGCGCCTCGGGCTCAGCTTATTTATGCCCAATATCGAGCAGGCCGCCAAAACTGTAAGTGTGCTAGGTTGGAAGCTTACACCGGCATCCTCTTCCTGCCTCAGAGGTTCAGAAAGGGAGTTTAACAGTTTTCTCACGACTCAAAAAAAATGGAGAACGCTTGATCTTTTATGCACTATTATGCACTGTGAGTCAGTTTGTCATGTATCTATGTTTTATATGTATAATAGCTATATTATTGTAGAGGTAGACAACAACCGGCAATTTTGCTTCGCGGGATTTCTGTTTTGCAACATTCGTTTGATTGAATAAATTTGTATGTTTTTGGCTTTGTCAACTCTTTATATTTATATAAATCTTTCAATTTGTAGTATTTATGATAAAATCTGGATTACAGGAGTGGTATATAAATTAATTATAGCTTCGTAATTTTAAATCATCATTTTCAGCCACTTTACCTTCCTCCGTGGGACATAGGCCCCCGAAAGTTTCCAAAGTGACTTGAAACGGCATGCCTTCAACGGTTTGTCTAGTTCATTAACTTTTTTTTAAGACATCAAGGGGTAACGTCCGATCTTATACTTGGTGGCCTTCACTTAAGAACTTTTCGGTTCCAAATACCTTAGCTCTTTGCATTATGGACTTTGTTGTTTGCGAATATAGAAATAAGTTGCAATTATATCCGACACATAATATGATGAAGTTGCATAGTTTGAGAAATTATTTAAACTTAGACAACATTTGGAATGTTGCCAGTTTAAAGTACCATAAAATTCACAAGGCTCTGAGTTGGCTAAACTGGATTTTATTACTATTTTTATTTCTGCAAACCAATCTAAGGAAAATGCCTTTATCTAGCTCTGACTAATCGACCATTTTAGAATGACTAAGAATGCATGTCGCACACCGATTACATGTTGTCCTAATTTTATAGAGAATTCTTAGGTTGAAGAAAGGTCGTTCATTTCGGGCGTGCGTGACCACATATCTCGGAATAGCACTGGATGACTGTACGCAGCCCTTAGCAGCAGTATTGCTACGGCAATACTAAGCGCATCCTGCCCAGAACTCCCGCGGTAACCCTATTATACCCGAAGTAATCACCTTAGGGTATGCTGCTATGCTTGGTCGGTATGCTGGAATAAGTTTTCGTTAAGGAGTCAACCCAGAATAGAGATCGCGGACGTAGTTCTCTCGTGCCGTGCTGCAAGTAAGATGGTATCGGAGCACCTTTCGCGCACATCTCCCAGCGTTGGTTCAAATCCTTGTTAAAGCGCCCCCCATCTATCATAGAAACCTATGCGAAAGACTGTAACACTAGGGCTCTACGGTCTAGATGTCTGAACCTTACTCTAAGACTAGTGTCAATGGTGGGAAGGTATCTATAATTAAAGTAAATAAATACACCCAACAGTCACATACATAGTCCCGATCCCACATTAAGATCGCAGGTATCAGGAACTACGAAATACTTTTCGGTCTCACAAACACCCAGACCCGAGACAAATACTCGTGGGCCTGTCAAACATTTGTCTCGGTGCGGGTATCGAACCGGCGGCCTCTAGTTTCACAACCGGCATTTAACCAACTGCGTCACGGAGACTGTCAATTAGCTTTCTTCTTGTCAGAAGTTGGTAATAATACCTTTATCAATGTACCTGCTTTGGTCCTTGCTTAAGTGGGTTCGGCGTAATATGATTCTTCATCATGACTGTCGAATCAATGTGTTGTTCGATTTACATGACTGACCAACAACCTAAATCAATCCTTCTGGGAAACTGTTTGCATAATTATGCAAATGCATATTAACCGGTTTTTACCGATGAGGTAAGCGCGGAATCTTATATTTTTATTAAAGTAAACATTGATATTGCTACTATACTTATACAGTGTATATAAAGACTGCGACTGAAAACGAAGCCAGGTGGTAGAATTTGGTCGCAGTCTTGACTCGGTATAAACTTCAGTATTATTGAATCTCATAAATGAGATCATTGTAATTTTATTGGCGGAAATTGTTTTATGTAGCATGGGCCCAAAGCAATAAATTTTATCAAAGCCAATCATTTGTTACATAACGAGGTATTTTAAAATATGCAACATTTAAAAGACAATAAAACACCCAAATCGTCTACAGTCTAGACATACCCAAACGATACCTACATAGTACATTATGAATGTAATTAAAAATTAAATATGTTTGAGTATCGGTACGTTTGTACATCATTTACTTGATAGAATCAGTATGCTATTATATTTAATAATTAATTATTTACATACTTCATTGTAAACCATAATAAAGGAATGAAACTTAAACATAACTTATTATAAGTGTTTATTTGAAATAAATAAACACTTATAACGGCTTTATTCAAAGACAGTTTTAAAACCAATTTTAGCTATCGAATGTTTTGTCTTCTTCGCTCAAACTGAATTCAAAGTCGTTCGAAAGAGACTTCAAAGGGACATTCAATAACTAAAATACGTTTTAAAACAGTCTATGAATAAGACATGGTTACAATTGGTGGCCTTACCGCTACATGCGATCTCTTTCAGGCAACCTTTAGATGGATTGGATAATTATGATATAGAATTATGGTTATAGCACAGAATAGTCATAGTGTGCGTGCTCGAGAGAAGAACAATGTCAAAGTAAGTCGTTTCTCTGCATTTTGATTCTGCGGGAGATTAAGATAAAACTCAGTTTAAATAGGGCTTAGAACAAATAGACACACATGTAGATTTTCAAACTGACACTTTGGTATTTGTATCTTTTAACAGGATAACCTCAATACTGTGTGTACAATATATAATCTTGTTACTGAAATGAGCACGTAACATTATGTTGAACTTAAAACACGTAGTAATCTATTTTTTAAAAATCTATGGCAATACACAATGGCAAGAGCTTGAGTGGGTGGCCAAAGGATACTCTTTAAGCCCTAAGGGAATGTGGTAGCTATTGTAGATATTTTCCACAATAAGATTGTTTTTCATTCTGGTTCAAATACTAGGTTTATTCACAATTTGGTAGATACTCTATGATATAATAGGCAGTGATTTGATAGTTGACTGCCTCGGTGGCGTAGTTGTATTACGGTACGGCTTCAAAGCTGAGGTCTCGGGTTCGAGTCCCGGGTCGGGCAAAGTGGTATTGGATTTTTCTATTCATAACAACATACAAGGGAACATACAAGGCGAAATGTGGGTGTCCTGGTGGCGCGTCTGCCTACCCCTTCGGGGATAAAGGCGTGAGTTTATGTATGTATGATTTGATAGTGTCGCGTGCTTTGCCGTAGTCCATGAGCGATGGGAGCTACTTGCAATTAGGCGAGCCTTCATCTCACCTGCCTACTTAGATAACCTTCAGCGTAGGTTTCCATGATAATCGGAGTGACAATCTAGTATCTTGATTAAGTATAATATGAATTAAATCCCCGTATACATAGAGTCACAGTATTTATATCGGTCAAGTGAAGTCAAAGGTAAAATTAAGTCTTCTTTATTTTAAAAAACAAAATACATTTATTGTAAATTGTGAAGTATAGGACATGAATATATGAATAATAAGTTGCTCATTATGATGTTTTAGTTTTTAAATCTTTTGTGGCATGAGGTGTTTTGATTTAAAGAGTGGATATTCGAAATAAAAGGCCAACAAATAATTTAAAAGGGTATGTAATGTATGTATGGTAATGTTTTTCAAAACTTCCGCAGGGCAAAAAACGTTCCTTTGTTGTTTATTATTTATTCTGCGAATCTTTAAAAAATTCAATCTTTCAATTTGGCTTTGATGAAAAAAATATCCGTATTTTATTGTCTGACATCTTCGTCCTTTGTCAGTATAATAAATTCAAATACGTGCGAACGCAAAGTCCTTAAAAATAAAATTTTATGGTTTTCCGGATGTGTAAAACTTGCACATGCGTCTGTAGGGCTTATGCACTTTAACATTATCTGGTCACAAACAAGTCACGTAATTGAAATAAGTAACGTCACACGCAGTGGTAGTGACGTCAGAAAACTGCGTCAATATAATTACGCAGCAAGGAATGCAGGACGCAAGTGATAAGGCCTGCAATAATAAAATAAATAAATACACCCAACAGTCACATACATCAGTTAAATCACCCCACATATTAAAACACAACACTTTACAGCGATATAGACAATTCCCCTACAGAACAAAACACAGGAATAAAAAAAAAAGAAACAGTCACATACATAGTCATAGAACGAGTCTTGTGTCTGATAGGCATCAGAAACTACGAGAGACTGTTCGGTCTTACAAACACCCAGACCCGAAACATACCTGTGGATCACACAAACATTTATTTCGTTGCGGGATCGAACCCGCGGCCTCTCGTTTCACAGGCGGCGTCGAACCAACTGCGCCACCGAGGCTGTCAAAATGTCAAAATTATAATATGAATACAAGATAAAATATACGTAACATTTAATAAAAACGGGGCAAAATCGAGATTGTATAAAATAGATATTAATTGTTTCCTTATTACATAAAGCGTAAATTAAAATATTATGTGAAATCTGTTTACAAATTATATAGTGTGGACGACAATAAATTGTTTCTTGTGCGTTATGTCTGCAAATGACGGATGATAAGTAGTGCGATGCGGCAGTATTACTTCGCAAGCTTAGACTTCGCCAATAGCCGTTCCGCAGCCAATAATTGAGACCTTTTTAATATGTTAATTATATAAAAGTTATAGCGCGGCTATCAATACCGCAGCGTATTATTTGTTTATTCTTTGTACACACACGACTAACTGGTTACTAGGCGCCTCATAATGCCCCCTTGAAGGCAAGCGGCCACCTCTTTACTTTAATAAAACCAGGCGCATAGTCAAGCCGGTTTCTCCCCAGAGGCTGTGTTAAGGGAAAGTGCGTGCTTTTTAGTGTAAATAAGTGATAAATAACAGAGCACTATTTTATTTGACTTGAATAAGGCGCAGAAGAAATCTTCACATTTTTTTGTGTCAATAGGAAAATTTATAAACTTCCATTAATACTAATAGGTGGGAATGAAAAAATATATTTTTATGGAAAGCTAATTGGATGACCCGGTGGCCAAAAGAGGAACTAACGACGCCATTTTGAAATGTCAATCTGCTTGCCATTCGCTGACCTTACACCAACATTTTACCCATGTACTTTCTTTTAAATTGCCAGGTGTTTAACGTCAAGTCCAGATACATATTATGTAGTGTGTGCATATTCTCATATTTTTAACGAACTTGAAACAAGTAGGTTACAAATTATTTACTTACCAATGTATTATATTATTAATGGAACTGCACTATATAAACATAATAATATAATAGTGTTTTGGATAATATTTTTAATTCGACGACTTATTTACCCACTTTGTTGCTTAATTTATTTTTACTGGCAACACCAAATGCGATAACAGCAACTCTCTCACCGGGCCAGAAAAGTTTGTCTCACTATATTTGACTGCCAAACATTTATTTTCTACATACGTCACAGGGAGTCACTTTGTCCTGCAAGTATTTAAAAATATGTCCACTACTATTACTAATCTAAATATATAGCTTGGTGACTTAAGGAGAAAATTGTTATTATTGAAATAAAACCAATTTTATGAATGTTATCATGACTTCGGTATATTAATTATATTGATTTTAACTTCCCGATGTCTCGAACACTTTATAATTTTCATATTCATGGAGCGGACAGACGGACTGTCTTGGACATTGAAATAAAACTATTTTTATTTCCATGTGTCGGACTGTCCGCTGAAATAAAATTGTGTTATTTTAATGTGTAATAAGTACATAGAAAACATTATGGTAAAATAGTTGATGCACCTGCGTGTCAATGCTCTACAACTAACGGTGCATAGAAACAAATAGCGCATTATATCCTTTGGGAATGTAATGAACGCGTAGAATGTTGGACCATATGCAAATAGCGTCCGGTGGCGTGTAATGAAAAATGCAAAACGTAAGTGCATGGTAGCCTGATAAACCGCACGCGGCTGCCAAAACGGTGGTCGCCGGTCCAAATCGCAGAACGCAATTTTTATTTTTCGTAGTCATGTGTCTTACAGCAAATTAGTTATTACGCGTTCTAAAGTGGAAAGAAAATCTCGTGAGGAAACCTTCATGCCATAGATCTTCACAAGAATGTCTACGAGGTCTGTTTGGGTCTCGTGGATTTCTGGATACATTTCGGTGCTTTTAGGCATTTTTGCCATACCTGTAGCAATTATTTGAATATAATATTTACCCCTAATGTTTTTTTTCTTCTGGCTCTCTATTTATATCGTGGGACAACACCTCTTAGCTTACTACACATTTTATCCCCTGCTTATGTGTGGAGAAAATCAATTATTATTTTCCAATTCCTATTTGTTTTCTCTTTTTAAATTCGGTGTGTATTTTTCGGGTTAAAAACAAGCTAGAGTCCTATAAAATCCCGAGCTTAAAGCTAGTTCTCAAATCTTTGCACGCCTCATTCATTTCCGTGAATAAAGGATGCCTACAATGTAAATCAACTACTTATAAATTCCTGAAGTATGTTTAAAGTGAAATATTAATAGGATAATACCGCTGCCACACGTCCGAACAGTCCGGTAGTTTTCGGTTTTTAGCAAGCTTTAGTTCAGTTGTAGTGTAGCTGCAGCCGAGCACGCGCGCACTTGTGTCTTCCAACCGCAGTATGATCGTGTTTTGAAATAGTGGTCAAAGTGTGTATACGATATGTTGCGAGAAATTCTACTGTTCGTCCTGTTCGCTGCGGTCAACGCGTTGTATGAAGGTGAGGGTTAATTACAAAATTAAATTTATAACACTATAAATAAAATATATAAATGTATTTCTGGTTTAGATATTCGTATCCGCGCCGAGTGCTGGTGTAATGATATTAACTGCACCTGCCTTGATATAAACCGCCGTAAATACTGCTGGGAAACTCGTAATAGTGTCCGGTTTTACGTTTCGCTATGTAGGTATATCCGGTTTCAAAGAAGGCGGAATAATTATGCCTAGTCAAGAAATAGCTTTCTTTCATCAATGAATCCATATAGAATTAAAGTACATTTACAATCGGTCTTGTAATCATTTTTCCGTGTCAATAAAGGGAACGAATAGCTTAATAATTAGGATCATGCTGGCGAGACAGCGGTCACAGGGTCCAATGCCTTACGTTGCACACTAACATTGACATAATGTGTATTAGAACCTAATTACGGGCACCTAGTTAAACGGTAAAGGAAAATGTCGTGAGGAAGTCCCTAAGCCTATAGGCCTACATGAGAATTTCAAAGAAATATGTAGTGATTCAACTAGCCTTTCGCTGACGCGGTGGTCTAAATGCTAGCATTTTCCGTTCGAAACATTAAAGGAACTCGTATCGAACACTGTGGAGCTTGTATTTGAACTTGAGTTAAAAGCTGTGAGGAATTTTTTTTATTGCAAAAGATTGGCAAACGATTCATCATGGGCTCACCCGGTTGTTTTTATTACTGTCGCCTAAGAATAAATAAATACACCCAATAGTCACATACATGGTCCTGACCTCACATTATCAATAACGTAGATCAATAACGTCTTGTGTCGTGGATATCAGAAGCTACGAGAGACTTTTTGGTCTCACAGACACCCAGATCCGAGGCAAATATTTGAGGGCATTTGTCTCGGTGCGGGCATCGAACCAAAAATATGTTTTAAAATGGATTATAGATGCTTTGACTCCCAATATGCGCTCAAAAGAGGACGGAAAAAAGATGAAAGACGGAAAGGAGTGTCGGGCTTCCAGTTACTTTCTCACCAAACCAAACTGGATAGCAAAGCCATTGCTTCACGTCTTTCTGCCTGTCTTCGTCACAACTGTAGTATGAAATGTGAAGTACATATTCCCCTTGCCTTTGGTAGTCTAAGGTGGCTACAAGGTGTGACCTTGAATATAAGGATATTACAAATTGAACAGATCACACAAGTAATTTCTGTACAGATAGATATAAAACACGATGACTTCGCGTTATGTCAATTGCTAACCAAATAAACCGAGCTAAAGTATAATTTATTGTGTTATTTGTGGCTCACCATATTATAATCTTGCAATTGTTTTGTTTTATGATTATAGATCTTTATCTGTAGCTGCCCGTATACGTCCCACTGCAAGGCACGGGCTTCCTCTATAATCGAGAGTACAATTCAGAGGGGTTAGGCTGTATAGTCCGCCACGCTGGTCTAGTCAGGGTTAGGAGATTTTACATACCGTAGAAATTCTTCAAAATCGCTACAGTATGCAGATTGCCTCACGATGTTACATTCCTTTACCGTTATAGTGCGTGGTGATATTTGGCTATCAATACACACATAACACAGGTGTGCCCTGGCATAGCATTAGGATAGTCGTTGCCGGTCTCTTCTAATGGAAGAGGAAAGAGAAGGAAGAAGAACGCGAGGAGGAAAGAGGTAGGTATTGTGCTTCCAGCAAACTTACTCACCGAAAGAAACAATATTATGTCATTTCTGATTACGCGATCTTTCTTAAAGATAATATCATATTTATCTTATATTTGGAAACCAGTTTTGCAAAGGCACGTATTTTTATGAGGTTGTTTAGTTTAAAGACCAGTTTTCTACTAAAGACAATTTATGATCAAAACAATTTAATTTTGACTCTTCGCCGAAATATTTAGCTTATAATTTTACAGCTTTTCTTTCAGGAAATGATAGAGGAATTGTAATTTCGCAAAAAGCTTTCAGCAATTGTAATTTCGCAACTCATATTGACCAAGCCGGGAATCGAATTTAAAATCTGATTGTTCATGCCTAGTCAACTATCATTAAACCAAAGTAGTTATGTAAAAATATAGTGATATTATTAAAATTAATGATTCCAGGTGACACTTGCGTGGAACATGGTGTGACCGGCGTTTGCACTAACGTCAAAAAATGCAGGTCGGCGCAGGAAAGCATACAAATGAAAAATCCACCGCAGGCAAGTTGGCTTCGATATTTTATTGAGTAATTGGTACGGTAGGACGAGCTCTGTGTGGCATTCATTATTCATAGACATGAATCTAACAGATGATGCATATTAAACTAGCAAACGAAACCTAGTTTGGAGAAGTAAAGCGTATATACTGGCGGCATCTATTTCGATTAATATACATATGTGGCATACACTTACTGCACTCCTCACTACTAGACACAAGGTCTTTTGATGCCCAGCAATCACTGGTTCCAATGTCTTTTCAGTTGGAACACATCAGTGCTTCCACATTGTTTGACGGTAAACGTGGATAGGAGTATGTATAGACACTATACGTGCAGATCTGTGTGTTGGAATACTTCTCCTCCTCATAGATATTATTTTCGTCTTAGCTTACCATTAATTGTGAGCCAACCATAGTGAGAATTTTAAGCTTCGGTATTTATCAGGTACTTACAAAAGACAAGCCATCCTTAATAGGTATATCTAAATCGAAAAAAAGCATACAGTCTAACTAATGACTCATTTTTATAATTCTGCGGCGGTATAAAATCTTCATTGACCCTAATGGACAGTGCAATGCCGTCCAGATGGATGATTGACAACAAGCATCTCCTGTCATCCGTTTAACATTTATGCCCGCCCACATAACTGCTTCTTCACAGACCGAAAATAAAGTCAGAAATACGAATACCAGTTAAAGAGAATGATTCTCGTCTCTATTTAGTTTTCTTTTTGTTTTTCAGATATGCTCATTCATTCAAAACACGCCTATAGTCTGCTGCTTAGACAAATCGGTTTACAATCCCTTGGCCACTACAACAAAAAAGTAAGTAGAATCAAATATGTGAACGTTGGATTAATTTAGATTCAAATAGTGTTATTTTATTACGAAATAATTAGAAAGGCTTTAATTTGCTGTTTCAGCATTTTGTGAATGAGATCGTTTTGCCTTGATACGAGTATTACTTCATTCAATTCTCAGAAATTCCTCTACTGAATAAGCCAATTATTTTGATTAATTCCACTATTACAAGAATTTACAGCTTTCAGCTATCATCTCTCGTTTTTGAGGATATTATTTCGACATTGCAGTAACCATGACTCATATTAGAATATTCGATCCTAAGCTTCCTGGAATGCGATCGCGTACAACTGCATCATAATTCATTTTATACTCCATCATTAATTATATTACGTTTCTGCACATGTGAATAATGACTACAACTTCGTGACTACAATTTATTTAATTATATTAATGGTCATTTGATACTTTAATAATAAATGAAAATCTAGAATGAAATATATAGTGCGTTAGGGTAACACCGTAATAGTAGTGCGTAAGGGGTTATTACCCCTTCGATCCTTTATTTTATTCATTAGTATACATTTTCGTTAATTTCTCATGATTAATAAATACTACATTATCAGTACTGGATTTTGATAAAAATGGAATTAATATTTAAGTATATTCTTTGAAATAAAAACAACAATCCAAATCCGTTTAAACTTAAAAGACGGAGATCTGAGATAATATTGAAAAAAACATGCAACTTATACTTCAATCTTGTTTAAACAAAGCTCTTTTTTTGCAGACGAACTTTATTTTAGTTTCAACCACTATGATATTATGCCATTCTATGCAAAAGTTTAATATTTTCTTGAATTTGGCGAAACTGAAACCTGAGAATTAAGGTTATATTTTAAAACTAAATAAAAAGAAACTATTAATTTTTTTTATTACATAAGACTCATCAAATCCATTTCTTTAGCTTTAAAAATAAATATATGTACAGTCATGAATATAATGAAATGTGTTGCAATATTTCGTGGTTCTTACTGCTAATCGCATAGTCTTGAAGGACTATTAAGTTTTAAGTGTCAATATTTTTTCTTTTAGTTATCGGACGACAAACATATATAATAACACCCGTATATTATTCGAATCAGTCACTTCAGAGATTTTATCTATGTTTAACCACTGATGGTAATTACAACAATTAAACTCGTCGCAAACTATAATGAATTAATCAAAACGAGAATTCATTCTCCCGCCATAATTCACCTTATTTATTTAATTTCCTTTCGTAAGGAATCGGCTAAGGTCAAGGATCATAGAGCCAAGTCACATATAATTTAATTTCTTAAGTACGTACGTATATCGTGAAAGTCTAAGTTTAAAAAATCTATGATACTATGTAGTAATTATATACTGGCGACTGAATGACGTTAAGGATAAAATATGTTAATTATGTAACGTGATATATGTAGGTGTACTATACAGATAAGTACTTGTTTTTCATTGCAGTGTTAATTTAATTTTCCTTAATAATACGGTATTTATAATTTTTATCATCTTGGATTTACACCTTAGTCATCGTATACAACTACACTGCATCGTGAGACCGGGGTATTTTGAACTCATTCGTCTTATTATAAAAAAGTTAAACGGGCGATGAACACGTGATTAAAAATTCTTCTATTACAAATTCACGTATCAGCATTGGTTAAAGTTAGTCATTAAACATTCATTAAACACAAGCCGACGATGGTTTAGCACATGTTTAATCTAAAAACCATAGGATAATATTGCATATAAACTAAGATTAAAAATTAGCTTTTTGTCTAGTCTATGTTCTGTGATTTCTGTTCTGTTTAGTTTAAATAGGTACCTTAGACTTTAGAGTATTTAATGTCATATTAAGTTTTTATAGCATAAGTGCGGCAAACGAGCAAACAGGGTAAGTGATCAATGCCGCGCATGAACATCCACAACGCTGTATCATGGATTTGTCGCCGGCCCATCAAGTTAGTAATTTGGGCACCTAGTAAATGGAAAAGTACCTAGTGGTTTTTTTAGCAGTTTACCCTGTAGTTAGTAAAGAGTATTCTTGGTCATATACTACTAAAGTTATTTGAAAATTATTTGGATGGGTATACTAAAGATACTTCTTATTATACCAACAGACCGGAAGATAAGACGCCACTTTACGAGCCAGAAACCTACGATTATGAAAGTGAAGTTCCTGACGTGCCAAAATGTGATCCTGTAGATCCCAGCTTGACCAAACCCAAGACCGGCCAGAAATCGTGGGACAGTATGTATTACTCGTATGTACCTATAGAAACATAACAAGTGGGAATATTATCGCAGATTTTCGTCTGTTTTAACGTCCTGACGTTTTGACGACGTATAGTGTTCGTGGTCATTTGGGGGACTGAGGTGTAAGACTTTAAGTCAACCGAAATCTTAGGCTCAGTTGCACAAACTAACTTTGCCCATAACTTTGACCTTGGATTGTCAATCCCATACATTAGCAATGTCAAATACGTCACAAAAGTATGGTGATGACATTTTCAAAGTGAAAGTTATGCAAATGAGCTTAGTGTTGCAATGGCTCGTTGGTGACGGACCGGGTAGGACTATCGAAACTGTGGTCGCTGGTTCGAATTCCCGGGCACATCTCTGACTGTTCGGTG
Organism: Deilephila elpenor; assembly: GCA_949752805.1. Lineage (NCBI taxonomy): Eukaryota > Metazoa > Arthropoda > Insecta > Lepidoptera > Sphingidae > Deilephila > Deilephila elpenor. The sequence goes on along the minus strand of OX457094.1, from coordinate 4,318,016 downwards.
TCATCTGTGTATTTAAAGTCAATTACCACGCGCTATAAAATATAAACATAGACATTTAACATGATTTTCTATGATATGGGAAGTCTGCCAACACGTGCTAGGCTAATGTGGAGTATGGCGTATCCCTATCTATCGGACAGTCGTTTATAGATTGGTCCCATGCCCAGCAGTGGGTAATTATGGGCTGTTAGAGTATAATATACGGTGGTCGCTATCCGGGCAAATAGAAACACCACCAGTACACAGCAGCAACTTACTACATTTGTTTACAGAATGCGTGGAGTACCAGGAGAAGCTGATATACCCGTGCCGGAAGAGCACAGCGTTGGTCGGAGGCTATCAGAGGCAGAATTACTGCTTCCACAAGGCCGATGATCTCATTGTGAACGGGGAAGATGCTGCCCCCCACGAGTTCCCTCATATGGTGAGTGATTAGTGATGATGTTTACAAAACCGTTTCTGTCTATCTCTTGCCTTCTATCTATCTTTTTAGCCACGGAAAATCCAGAGCTGAACAAAGGCCCAACCAAAAGGATTTCCATAGCGGAAACGGTGTGCATCCACTGACTTCCTGCAACCTTAGCTAGTTTGTCTGGTTAAGTAGGCGGTCGTTCGAAAAATACTTTTTCGACCCAAAATGGCAGTAGCTCGTCGAAGATAGGGTCAAATGGAAGAACGAAAGGGTAGGCTTTGCCCACGGTGGGACGCAGGTTATAACTAAGTAATAATTTACAGGCGCTGTTGGGTTTTGGCCAACCATCATCTGGTATCAACTGGCAGTGCGGAGGCTCGTTGATAAGCGAAAAGTTTATTCTCACGGCGGGTCACTGCCTGTTCAGCAGATCCTTGTAAGTATTCTCACGGATATTTGTTACCTACATTACTGTTATATTTACTACTGAACCAAGAATTTCGATAGAAAAATATGCTGGCAAGTTATTACTCTACCCCTCGCGGACTGTTTGTTTTATTTTTGCCCTTTTTTGTACTTCCTTGATTAGTCAAGTGCTTTGCTTAAACGGGTAACAAGCTCTAATTCGCATTTATAATGGTGAGAATTGGTAAACTTCTTTGTTTGTCAGGGGTGACGTGACGTATGCAAGTCTGGGCGTGTTGTCGCGCAAGGATGTGTCCCCAGCCAACACGTACAGGATCAAGAACAGGATCAGACATCCGCAGTACCGCGTCAAGGTCTACAACGACATCGCGCTGTTGGAACTCGAGCACGCGTAAGTTATTACTTATATGCTCTCTTTATTGATATTTTATTAGCCAGCTTCCAGGGCGCTGTTAGATGTTGGCTAAAAGACGTTGCGGGTTCGATCAACTAGGAACAAGTATTTTCTCGGGTTTCGGCGTTACTCTCTCTCCCACTCTCTCTCACTCTCTCTCTTTGGCCACAGGAAAAACACTGCTGAACATAGGGCTCTCTCAAGTATCTCCATATCGATCTGTTGGAAGCGGACATCCAGCGATTTCCTGCAACCTTATCTAGGTCGTCCGTTCACTTCGTAGGTGGGCGCACGACACTTCGCTTGCCTGTACGGTGTTTATGTTTGACAAATATTTGTGGGCTCCACAAGTATTTGTTTCGTGTCTGGGCGTTTATGAGAAACGTTTCGCAATTTCTGATACCCATGACAATAGACTTGTATTAACTATTGCATGTGTTAATTTATTTGCACTAAATTACATGACCAGTTTCTGCCTAGTAATGAGAGAAGGTTTAATGTTAATCTATTTGTTCAGAGTGAATCTAACCGAGTTCGTAGTGCCTGCCTGCCTGCACACGGGGGCTCCGGTGAACGACAGCAAAGCCTCCGCCACGGGCTGGGGGCTCCTCGGGGAACACAACACCACCTCGGATGTATTACAGAAGGCAAGGCAATTTATTTTTATTACTAAACCCTGGCAAACGATCAAAAGGTTTGTCTGATGGTACATCTATGAATATCTCCAACGTTTGTCTCAAAATTGTAAGGGAAGAAAACGACCAGAGGAGGAAAGGATTCGGCACCCATCGATTTAAACACAATAGCAAAGCCATCGCTTTACGACAGTTTACCGTGAGACAGGTCCAGCCCGGTCGACTCGCCCATTGTTACTGTAGTCCAAGGTGTGGCTCTGCCACTTTTATATATACATACGGTCCTCGTACTCGTCATTTTATCAGTCTTGACTTTCCACCTCGTCTCACAGGCAGCCTCCACAACACTTAGTTATAGCAAATGCTTCTATTATTAAATCTATCGTAGTCATATTAAAAATTGTCTCTTTATTACCTCATTAGTTTAGGGGCAGCACGTGCCGGCTGTGGACCTTGAGGTCTTGGGTTCAATTCCTATCCATTGTATTCGATTTTTGTGTGAAAATCGCCATTTGGGGCGGAACTTAGACTGGTGTCCAATTGGATCCTCTAGTGGTACCTCTGCCTACCTATTCGAAGTACAGGCGTGATCTTATATTTATATGTAGAAGACTGACAACTAGTCTAACGCATGACTCCAGTTTATATTACAAGAAAACCAACTGATAGCCGCTATTTTCCAGGTGACATTAAATAAAATGATTATACCCGAATGTGAAAAGCTATACTCGTCAAAACGAATCACGCACCACTTCGACAAGACGACGCAGATCTGCTACGGAGACAAGGACGCACCCAAAGACACGTGTCAAGTGAGTACTTCTTTTTAATATTTTTTTCTAATACGTATTTTGTCACTTTTCCATTGCCTTTTCTCCTTGGCATCGCCACACTTCCTACTTTAGGCACTGTTAATTCATATTTTTGTGCCTAAATCAGTCGCCCGAAGAATGTTTTAGTCAATATTAATTTTTGCCGCACCTTGCAACTATGTAATTGTTGGCAGACCAGGTCTACCCTGCGGTAGTTCTTGTCTGGATGAGACGTCGCATCATTTACACCATTGGATTTCAAATATTAAACATAATTGCATCGGCAGCTAATTCAACCTTTGCTGTGCTTCGAGTTTCACAATACCAAATATTTCGAATTCCTTTTAATTTAGACTTTCCTGGAGGCTCACTGAGCTTCAATGCTCGGTGACATTTTAATGCGTGTCATTGAAGGCTAAAAGGAGTGGCAGTGTTGTATGTGGGTGGGAAAGTGTCTGTAAATTAAATAAATGAAACACCCAATAGTCACATAGGTACATAGTCCTAACCCCACACTAAGATTGAGTCTTGTGTCGTGGGTATCAGGAACTACGAGAGACTTTTTGGTCTCACAAACTAACTAACTGATTAAAATGTATTTATTACAGGGTGATAGCGGCGGTCCTCTTCAGATCAAACATAAGGATATACATTGCATGTATTTGGTGATAGGGGTGACTTCAGGTGGCACCGGGTGTGCCTGGCGCAAGACCCCAGGGTTGTACTCCAAGGTGGCGCACCACCTCGCCTGGATAGAGAGCATCGTCTGGCCATAGGACATATTAGACAAGTTCATTGACAGAGTTTAATAAAAAACTTGTTTTTTCATTGAGAGATCTTTGATTGTAATAATTGTTCTCCAAAACATAAATAATATAATAATATAATACACCCAACAGTCGCATTCATAGTTATGACCCCACACTAAGATCAAGTCATGTCGTGTGTATCAAAAACTACGAGTGACTTTTCGGTCTCACAATAGTTGAGTGATGTGGGTCAATGACCTATAAGAGATGTACGGTGAGCATGCGTTGCCGCGTGATTGATGGTTTATTTGCACAGTTCTCATATAGGACCTAGTGACATTTTTTTCATATTTTATCCACACACCCTGATGGGGTACCTTAGGGTTGGCACTAGTGCAATAATATTTATTAGATAGTTTTTTTTATGAATGGAAATGATATGACGAGCAGGTCGCCCACCTAAGCATCAACCCTGTCTATAAATAGGGTTAGCACTGCTGAAGACTTATTATTAAGCACTGCCCTCATAACCCTGACATATTATGTGGTAAATCTTTTTTAGTGTTGTATTCAACGTTTAGGTTAAAGATAGTCAAAAAAAGTATTTTAGTAATTTATGTACATTTTTACTAATAAATTATATTGTTATAAGTACATGTTTTTATTTGTCTAATCTTTTAATGCAAATATGTAGTCTACAAAAACTAAGAATATAATATAACAATAATAGCTTTGCAGAACATTTTCTACTTTGTGTTTTATTTTTTTACCCGGTATGAGATTCGTTTATTTGACACTCGTAATTAAATTCAAAACAACTTACATAAAAGATCCTTGGAGTGTGATTCTAGGACTTTACAAAAGCTAGTTTTTAATTAACGAATCACCACATAAACAAGAATTTAATGACAGCATAAAATATGATTGAACTTAATATACCAGTTGGATTCGAGTTAATAAAACAAGAAAAATAGTCATTGAAAAATCCAATTAAATACTGGTTTTTGAAAACGAGAAACTGACGCGTCTTATTTCGTTGACGCAATGTCTAGGTTTATAAGACAAAGGACCGGAAAACGAGCAAACGACTCTTGTGTTCATCGCCATTAATGTCTACAATACTGGGATCGAAACTACTGTGCCGGTTCGGTTTAGGTTTTTGCCAACCACTGTCAATAAATTGCTGAATAAATTACTGTTCATTATTAACGGGATAATTAATGTATTATCCCGTCTGTTAACCAGGATTAACTCATTAGTTACTGTAGAAATCAGACTCTACCTTGTAGAGACGACACCGCTTCAAACAACAATGTTTCATAATATTCTTATATTACACCTATCTATTCTACATTTAATAATAAAAACAAACTCACCTACATCATCATCACATTAAAATCCTCTTGGACGTTTTTCAACAATATTTTGCACTTTACCTATAAATTATACCTCACTACCTTTTAAGTTAATAACTGTAGACACAGATACGCAATACAATGAAGACTTGTTATATAAGAGACGAGTTTTTAATAATAATTATGTAATTGTATTGTTATGATACCCCCTTCGTCTCTCCACCTTTTTTGCCCCCCAAAGGCACTACGCTTTTACTTTCTATTTGCTACTCTTTCAAACTCGAATGGATGGCACGGGACAGGAGGGCAGGATTGCACGCTTTTTGTCATAAGACAGAATAAGACGGGACAAAACGGGTTATAACGGGATGGGACGGGAAAAGCAATCTATATTACTATTCGGAGGCGTTCACATTGAGTTTATATATAAACAGTTCTAGTACGCGAAATAATATGTTGTTAAAGTGGACTCAAAAACTACCTGCACCCGGGCGAAGCCGGGCAGAGCCACTAGTGGGCTATAATTGGGTCCTGGATTGATTCCCAATTCAGGCTTTTCATTTTGCAGGACATCTTAAACTTTCTAAACATTTGAGTTGCGTGGAACTGGATGTTGTGCTACAAATGTGATATCGAATGACCGGGATTGTAATTTGTGCTCATAATTGCTAGTCTCGTCCTTGGGACAGAATCAAGTTCGACAAACTGTGGATGAACCCAAGGCTTACTGCCTCTGGTAATACACAGGCGAGGGTTTACGAGTTCATTTATTATCCTGATGCGGAGAATATCGTACCCTTGTTTCTTTTTACTTTTTATTAACTCAACGAGAAGTTAAATGCATTATTTTGTTAAGTTAATTGTAGTTGGAGTTTTAATAACTTTATTTAGTACTAGGTAATGCCCTCGACTTTGTATGCGTACTTTTGGTTTATACCATATTTTAAATTTATATTTACGTAGAAAAAGATCTCGCATTTGTGACAATACAGCAAAACTTTTTAAATTCATCGGTGTCTCTTCCTCTCAATCACATTCTCCTCAGCCACATGTCGTCAACTGTTAAATAGACCGCCCCCAATGATTTCTATAATGCTCTGGTGGAAGCGGCCTGTATCAACTTTCTGTTACCTTAGCAAATTTGAGCCATCATACCAGGTACAATGGCAGTTGAAACCAATACTGGAACTGTGGTGGTGCAGGCGTGAACTAATGTATGATTTCTGAAATATATACGTGGCAAATGTCAAAGCAATCAGACAAAAGGAAAAAAGTGATTGAATTCCTTTTTCTTGATGCGCGAACTACGTCAAAGCTAACATTTAAATTGTATAGATATCTCCATTAATTACAAACAGCATTAAAAAAGCAATTATTGACCCTCACCATCTGCTATTGCAATTATTTTATCTATTACATTGCTGGTTGACAACGCGAGAATTATTATCTGTCAGTAAATGAGCGACCAATGAATGCCGAATAGGTTTTTATGATTTAATGTTCGCGCAGATATAGTGGACCGACTGGTCTGAGGTCATCTGGGGAAAACAACTTTAAGTATTAATCGGTACAATATTTTAAGATTTATTAAGTTGTTTGTTATTATTGTAGAGTTCCGGGTTCGATGCTTGCAAAAGATTAGGAAAATAATTTTACTTTTCTGTTTTAAATAATCCAAATTTAAGTTTAAAAAAGCATAAATTAAGTTAGCGGTTCTCTGACGTGTTAAGTAAGAGACGAGGTTATCGGACACCCAACCTAAATATTTATTTTATAGTCAAATGCAAAGTTGAGAGGAAAAATCAACGTTTTTAAGTCTCACAAATACCACCTACATTTCCGAGACGCGTAATAATTATCATACCGTATGTTAACCTCAGTACCTCCGTACAGTCGCTGCGGTGAAGACGCAAACACGACGCGCGGCACAGACAATGTTTTGAAACGTGTTATATTATTCTTAAACTTCTCGATTTCACCTTTTATTTCTTCGGAAGTTGAGAAGAATCCACAATGCTTCGTGGATTTCTCTTTGTTACTTTGTGTGTTGTGGTGAAGGCGGAGTTCGAAGGTAAGGGGTTAAATATTTACAAAACATTCACGCATTGCCTGCTGATATAATAACTTGATTTATCTGGTCCAATACTTATTGTCAAGTCATTGTTATAAAATGTTTGGTCCAAGTGTTGGTCTACTAGTTGCTTTTAGCGTTTACTTTGATATCTGCAGTATGGGAAGTCCCTGTAGGTATTTACCTTTTTATTTTCCTACTATTATGTATTTTATTTACCTTCACAAGAACTTACCCATGTAAAATCCGCGTATCTGCGAAAGGCTAACGTATTGGATTATAGCCTAAGTCTTATTTTGTTTCATCGTCATCAGCCCGTTGCAGTCCACTGCGGGACATAGGCCTCTCCCAAGCTACGCCACAGAGCCGGGTCTGCCTGTTTACGCATCCGCTTATTTTGTTTATTTCGATGAAAACAATGATAAATTGATATGATTTTGTAGGGATCTCTCCTTCGTATCACTATATGGTATTAGCGTCTATCTGGATAATGGATTACCTACAGTCTAACAGCTGATACGGTTCAGCGACATTAAGTAAACAGAATATTGTTAAAAAGATGAATGTGATGTGATGTGATGATGCATCTTAAATTATTTGCTTAACAATCTCATAAAGAATCTTCGGGACTTAGGGGTGATAACAATATAAAGAACCTGTTAAATATTTGGGTATAAAGTTAACAAATGATCCCTACTCTATCTAGACATATAGTTAAATGCAGTGCAGTCACTTAACCCTACCCGTTTTAAAAGCAACACAAAAACAGCACAGAAGACATTACGAGAAATAAAATGTGTAATATAATTCATAAAAATAAAAAAATTATCCCCGACCGACTTGACTTTGACCATGGCATTGCAGTTGAGGAGCGGCGCTGACCTCTCACCATCGTGTTTAGGCGAGCCGCTTACTAGTCTGCTTATGTAGCTAATTAATTAACTATTACAAGCCTGAGTTATGATTTACCCACCAATACTAACGGCATTAAGCATGACTTATACTAATTGCTTGTAAAAAGTTAAATTAGTATTTTGTTTAAAAATTATTCCACCTGTTTCTTTTATTTTATGTACAACTTGTTTAAGAGTACTTTATTTGTTTTGTTTCATTTTATACTTTATTTATTTATGTTTTGTCAATGACACTAATGAGACATATTTACGATCAGGGTCAAACCAGAGTTCATAAATGATAAATAATATTATCATAAGTTTTTTGTACCTAAAGTTACAAGCACAACAAACTGCACTTTACGACTACTAAAACAGGATTATTTCCCTCCATACTTTTATTTAATGGGGGTACGAAGTATTAAAGTTTAAATAAATTACCGTGTTTCCATTCTATGAATATAAATATTATGTTTCATACAAAATGCGGTGTAACAAAGTACTTTTCCCATACTATATATTACATTCGTGTTAAATTTATTACATTCGCACCATTGAATTCATAGAATTATCTATTATTATAAGTAGTATTTCATAATTTGGGTCTCCCATAAATATGAAATGCAGTTTGTTAAAAATGTAAGTATAAATGCATCGCTGGCAAATTATAGCAGTGAACTGTCGCGAGTCCTCCCAGTGGGTCGTTTTAAATACATAAGCTAAAAAAAGACTTTCATTCGAAGCCACATAACCGTTATTTTTATTGCTTATGTTTTCATACGGTAAAAAGAACGGTTGACTTTGTTAAAGGGGGCAGATAAAAAGAAACTAAAAATATCTTAGTCAGACAGCTGACAAAACTAAATGTGATAGGCCACATAAATAATTAAATAAAGTGAAAGCTATACAAAATAAATATGAGCAGTCCGCGCATCATATACTGTGGGAGTGTAGTCTTTGGCAGAATGAGCGTAAAACCATGCTAGATAGTATGCAAATAACATCTGGAGTTGTATACTACACGGACCTTGTGGAGACTAGGAAGAATTTCCGTGCTTTCCGGCGATTTTGCCATACCTATTATTGGAATCAAGTATAACAGCTTACATTATAGGTCCCATTTAAATGTTATAATGACTAATCCGTGGTGCTTTACAGCTGGCTTCTCTGGCTGTAAACGTCTTTATGCGAGGTTATTTACCTCTTTAGTTCATTGTTTTTTGTCACCCGCTTTATTAGGGAGGGAAGTGGACAATAATTTATTTCCAACTCCTCCTATTAATTTAACTTTTTTGATTGATTTCGTTGCGGGTTAAAGACAAGTTAGACATTCCCAGAGACGCGCTGAGCTTCACTGTTCAGTGTCATTAAAATGCGTGCCACTGTTGATCCTGGCTTACAGGAGTTGCAGTGGCGGGTGTGAGGGCGGGACAGTCTCTATACAAAATAACACAAATAAAGGTCTAACGGCCACTCAAATTCCTTAAAGCCATTAATTGCATATGCTTAAATGATACAATTCTGTTATCGGGTTATCGCTCTCGGCCTTTAGTTATCTAAAGACTTAAGCTTATATTAGCTTAAGTCAAACTGCACCGAAATTAATCAGTGAGGTTAATAGGAAGAGTCGAAAATAAATTATAGATGGTCCTCTTGTCTCGGTACCAAAACGAGATATGAAAGATGAACTAGGCAGAAAACACCTCAAGTAAAATATTTAAACAGAGTTATGTGTTGTCTACCCAATACAAACAATTCCAAATACGATAAGTTAAATTAATTGCTCTACGAACAATATAAAACTAAATTTAATTATATGTAATAAAAATAATGAACGATGACGTGGCAGATAAACTCCAAGAATGTCGCTTGAGATGGTATGGTCATGTCCTAAGAAAGCCGCAGGAGTACGTCGGCAATGTGTGCCTGAGCCTCAACGTTCCAGGACCTCGACCAAGGGCAGATTGAAGAAGCGCTGGCTTGATGTCGTCAAGGAAGATATGAGAGCCAATGGCCTTACTATTGAACATGCCGAAGACCGGGCGAAATGGAGGTGACTCAACTGGAAGGCGGACCCTGGCCGGCCGGTATAACGCCTAAGCAGAAAGAAGAAGGAAGAATAAAAAAGTAATAAATATATCGGAATTCCTTCACAGGAACACGAAATTTTTCGGGATAAATAGTGGCCAATTATTAATCCAGGGTGTCAGCTACCTCCATACCAAATTTCATCAAAATCCGTTAAGCTGTTTCTGAGTTCATCGCGCACAACCGCACATACAAAGAGACAAAAATTCAACAAATACAAACCCATATTTGTGTTTCTCATTTATCTTCCAAGTACAGACATCGATCGGTTGTAAATTTGTTTTATGTATATTGTATAGGTTTAGGTCTGCAAAGCTAAGATTATCAAGCATTCTAAGGTTATCAGATTCATCAACACATGTCCAATTTAGGTACCTACTGACTGACTTATAGTAACCATTTAATTATTGTATTTGTTATTAAACATAATATCGTGTTTGTTAATAAGACAAACATTAACATCACTTATGCGTACCTACACATATTTATTTAACTTGGTTGTTATATTTTAGATTACGCTTGTAATTATTTAATATTGTGCTATTGTTATTTGATCCCTGTATGTCGATAATTGATGATGGCGGCAAGATGGGTCGACGACATTGTCTAAGTCGCGGGCCGAACTTGGATGCGACTGACAACGGACAAACAAAAGTGGCATAGTATGAGGAGCCTATACCTATCCAGCAGTGCGACCCTACAGACTGTGGATGATGATGATGATGATGATGTTTGTAATTCAGAAATAAGTTACAAAGCGAAACCTATTATTTCTGTATTCGGTCTGACTCAAAACATACATTTTTGAATTTGGAATATGAGTAGGACAAATATTGAACTTTACTTTCTGTGGTTACAGGTGAAGCTTGCATGAAAAATGGAGTTGTTGGGATATGCAAGAATATACGCAAATGTGAATCAGCTCTCGAAGACATAAGGAACAGGATACATCCACAGGTTTGTGATCGTGAGTTCCGAATTGGGTTTACTCTGCTAATGCAGTGCGTCTACGATCTTCTGGCGTCCGAACGCGCTGTTGTCAAAATATTAGGAATAGTTTTCTCTCTACACATTTTTGTTTATTGAACTTGTTAATACAATTTAATTACGAGCATAAATTCTTGCTGTTTATATTATGAAATCATCTCAAAAAATGCGTTAAATTGATATTTTTTAATTTTCATTTGTAGTTCCAAATTTCGCCACACGGCAAATAGAATTTAGATGAATTAACTATATTAGCCCACGTCAACCCTCTGCTGGTTATAGGCCTCCTCATATTCGCACGCATATTTTTTTGTCCTGCACCAAGTGAATCCACTGTTTTCCTGCGACTTTCACGATGTCATCCGACCACCTGGCATATGAATAATACATGATTTTAAAACTTTATGGGTATGATAGTCTCTGTGGCTCTGTTATATTTGTTGACCGTAGCGCTAGTAATAGTAGAGTATAATAATAGGTATAATAATATTTATTTGAACAGGTTTGAAGCACAACAAGGATATTTCTTAATAACTCCGCTGAAATGATGACCGTCGCAAACAACTTAATTGGAAATCTAAGCACGACTAAGAGATTATCTTAAGAAGAACAACAAAGCGATTAAAAGCAACTATTATCGTTTTGAACACCAACACAAAACAATAAGTCCTATTCATAAAAAATGAAATTTTATTTTCCACGAAAGCGTTTTTGATGAAGACAAGAGGTGTCTGACCTCTGAAACATTTCATTCGATATTTATATTTAAATGTGCCAGCAAAATATATTTAGTAAGGTACTGTCTTCAATTCTTAAGTCGGAAAAACCGCTGTGAGTTCTGTGGCTTGGAAAATCTTAAAAGTTGGTATTACCCGGCCTCGTGGCTGGTACTAGCTCGCCACGTTTGCTCTTTATAATAGTTGTGCCTTTGCATCCTAGGCCTGAGCGATGTGTATGATATAGGTAATAAGTTATTAAATAATGTGTTATTTACGCAGATATGCACGTTCGACAACGCAGACCCTATAGTTTGCTGCACGGAGGCTCTCGTCCCGTCGCCAGTCACCACCACCACTCCAGCCCCCACGCAGGCGCCTCTCGTTACCACCACCAAACGGTAACTATTCCTCATAACTACCACTACTCATAACTCGAGGACAAATGCTAATGAGCAGCATAAACCGTAAGCTATTGAGGTAAATACTAGAGGGGACAAGTAAACAAAATTTTTGTAATATAAAGAAGTTATAAAGCTGTAATAATATTGAACAAAAAAAAAAAAATCTATAAAATTTACTAAAATCATTTTGGGCCAAAACTTTTAGTTCCTATCTAAGTAATTAAATCGCGCCCTCGCGTCGCTCTAATTATCTTCTCCCATCACGTTGTGTGGTACTTGGTTCAGACATTATTATTCCGTGTTTGTGATTATCACTATAGTACAATATAACAACGTATCAAACAATTTTATTCGATCGAAGCCATAATCCAACAACCAAACATTTTTTTTTGTTTGAAAAATACAACCACGAATTGTGTAAGTCGCCGCCCTATCATTTTGCAACAGAAAGGAGCTCTTACTAAATATTTCGGGGCTTCAATTTGTCGTTTTAGCTACAAACCTAAATATATAAATTAAAAGTTTATAAAATTTCTGTATTAACACTCAAGTCATTGTTAAGTCTGAAGTCTAAACACAGTCGGCTAATGAATTGAAGCTTAACGCAAATATAATCTAGAAATAATCTTTGACGAAGATAAATTACACAATATAGTACATAGTAATAGCTAATAAGTTTAACAAACTCACCCAAGCACCGGCTCTTGAAGTCGGATTTGCAGCGCTGACGAGAAAGAAGATACTAAACACCACTTTCACCCAATTGTTAAGGAAATGACCGATATCACGCGAGAGATTTAAGGCAGTACCAAAGCACGTCCTATGCGCTCGGAAGCCAACGCTGACTAAACACTGAACAGTATTCCCAGTGACAAGACAAAAGACAACCAACTACCCTCCACTAGATTATATTTGATTATATTATACAATGAAAGTTGAAACAGTCCGGTTACGCACATCTATACAACGCCATCTATTGATCACTAACCGCTTTTTGCTAAATAAGTTTATCGCATCCGTAGCATTCAATAGTTATTTATCCATTTATTAGCTGTATTTGTTTCTTTTAATAAAACACATAAAACAAACATAATATTACGGTAATATATTTTCTATTCTAACATTTAAATATGTGATGGCAGAAAGCGTTAAACATACTTTTAAAATAATTTTAAGAATATACGTCGAATTAAAAAAGTATATATTAACTATGTGTAATCTTTACAATGAAGCAAATGTAAAAAGTCGGTCGGCGCTGGCTACTTCCAGGACCCTGAAAATCCTTGATCCAAGCTTCTTCAGGACCGCCCAGTCTTTAAGATTAGAGAAACCACAGATACAAAAATAGAGAGATAGGTTTAATTTTTTTACACTCTAACAATTTTTTTACGTTTGCCTTTTTCTATTTTCAATTGGTATCAAAGGAAGAGTTTTATTTATTTCCGCTCAGTAGTTTCTTCATAAAATAGCAACAAGCATCCATGCGAGCTTAGGTATAAGGTTTTACATTAAAACGACTTCGATTTGCAGTTTCAATACCTATTGCCATAATTATTGTTGTATTTTTGTGCTTCAACATATTTATTATTGGTATTTAAACCTGTAATTCTAGTTAAGCGAATTCGTCATGCGCAGTTGTTGTTTGGAACAATTGTCGCGTTTAAGGGTATTACCTATTTAACTTAATGGGTTTTTCCTTGTGTTCAAATACAAATTTCTTTAAAGAAGCGCATCAAAAGCATTGTTTACCTGTCGCACGGATTGTTACTGCAGTTATTGAGACGAAATGATTAAGCAAAGTCTGTATATATCTATTCATTATCTATAGGTTCTCTTAAGATTTTCAGTGAAGGTAATAATTAGGTAATGAATTATGTGCAGTCAATAGACCATGTTTGTTTATTGACTACGGTTAGTATTTTGACTTTATGATAACTGTGGTTAATTGTACAATAAGCCCATATATTAAAGATAAATTAAGGTGCAGTGACGATATTATTAAGTTTATAATTGTCATTTTTCGCCAACTTTAAAAATGTAGGAGATTTTATGTTTGACTGTCACTGGAAGTCAATTTAACTTTACTTATAAGGCTTCCCCAAAGGTTGTCAAGTGTTTGAAAAGCATTACCTTTTGCTTATGTCTATCTTTCTTTTGAAGTAAGGTTTTTAAATTTATTTTATTTTATATTTTCAGGCCGGCCAATGCTGAAACTACCACAGAGTACGAGCCGCCTATTTATGATTACGTCACCAACGACCGAAAGGGCGAGCCAGGGTGCCCGCCCTTGAACACCAACTTAACTGCAGCGAAAACTGGGCAGAAGGCTTGGGACAGTTAGTCTACACTTACTTAAATTTATTCTTATACACGGTTCGATGTGGGATACGTTGTGACATATCAATAACGACTTTAAAGTGCCTTTTATATCTCCTTTTCTTTTATCCATATCACTGTTGTCTATAATTGCTTAGTGCTCGTAATTTGTACTTTCTATATCTTCATTTAGTGACATTGTACCTGTGCTTTGTACTCTCAACATACATAAAATATAAATGCCAATGATTCCTAAAAAGTAAGTAAACTAAAAACTACTTGTCTGATGTGAACTCGATGCGTATAGGTATTTGCTGCTGAAGTCAGCGTGGTCGCTACCCGCCGCGTTTCAGCTTCAGAGCGGTGTAATTGCGTGTCGAGTTCCATTTGAAAATATTAATATGTACTTGTAAACACCAAAATAGGTAGCTTTAAACTGAAAATGATGAAGTGATTGGACAGTTTTTACAACACATAATATGCTAAACATGCTTTAAGACTGACTTAGATTAATATCAGAGACATAAAAATGCGTGCCGTTGTCACTTCTAGCTATTAGGAGTTGCAGTGAATGGTGTACCGTGTTAGGGTGGAAAAGTATATGTCATGTTATGTTTCCAGAGTGTCTGGAATACCAAGAGGCTCTGATCTATCCCTGCGAGAAGACCGTGTCGCTGAGCTTCAACTCAGGCATGGAGAGGAAGAACAAATGCCTCCATAATGCCGACAGCCTTATTATTGGGGGGCAGAATGCTTCAAAGAACGAGTTTCCGCATATGGTAAGGTATAATTTGATTTACGGGATTAAACTACATTGCTGTTGGACTATATTTGGCATGCACTGTATTTATCATCAAGTTATTTTATCGTTCAAGTGCAGACAAACAAATCTAGAGCCAGCTGGGCGACTTAAACTAACTCGTATCATCGCTTCCATATAAATAGTATCTCAGAAAGTGGATTACAAAACCATAATATTTAGTTTTATGTAGGTACAGGTCATGTGTTGATTATTCCAGGTGCTTCTAGGATTTGGCGACGAGCCCAACATCGAGTGGCAGTGTGGTGGCAGCCTCATCAGTGACAAGTTCATCCTCACCGCCGGACACTGTCTGTCCAGCAGAGACGCGTAAGGGTTATATAATACTACCTACTGTAGACATAGGACTGCAACATACAACCTGCCTCGCCCGCAACATGGTAGTTTCCTGCATAGACTTCAAGGGATTTAGTATAGAAACATTTATTATTTGTGCCAGTCAAGTCGTAGTACTTCAGCTTGAGAGCAAATTAGGCGTACACAGAGAAGTTAAAAAAAACAACCACTTTTCTTTAAAAAATGGGTATAAATAACTGGAAAAAATTTATAACTAATTAAGGCATATTTTCATAATCTTCTTTTTCCTCAATTGTTATGTAAATTCTAACAGTTAATAAAATTACTTTTTCAGAGGTAATTTGAATTACGCATACGTCGGAGCTCTAGCGAGAAGTGAAGTCCCCAAAGACTCAACCAGACAGTACAGAATTAAGCAAGTTATCAAACACCCAGACTACCACCCACCGAACAGGTACAACGACATTGCGCTCGTGGAGCTGGAGAAAAGGTGAGAAAAACATGCTTTAACATAACATTTGTAATTTGAATTTTATTAACACTAACGTTCAGGTACTTATTTTTGGTAAATGGTGGTGCTAAGACAAGCTAAAGCCCCGAAGATACGATTATCGTTAGGATATTTAAAAGTTGCATCGTGTAAACACTGTCAGAACGCGATAATCTTATGGCGGTTATGTCATGCGACAATCGCATACGATTCTCGCCGCGAGAAACTCTCCCTGTGTAAATGGCACTTTAGGCTGTAGCAAGACATTATATAGCTGTATACGCTATAGTAGTATTAATTACGTATTCATAGTTTTTTATACCGTTTGTAGAGTAGCACTGACCGAGTACACAGTTCCTGCTTGCCTGCACGTTGGTGACGCCGTGGAAGAAGCGCAGGTGGTGGCTACAGGCTGGGGTCTCACTCAATATGAGGGTTCTTCGTCTAATATATTGCAGAAGGTAGGAGCATTTGGAATTACAAAAAAATCTTACAAAAAAATATGAATATTTTAAAGTTGTGACCTTTGTATCAAAATCTCTGGCTAAATTTAAATCCCTAAACATGTGAGATAGGCACAACACGTATACCTTAGTAGTTATATTAATTAATCGAAATTCAAATTGCCCATGGTGCGTTTTTTAGGTTTGTCCCCGTGTAAATGGCGTTTAATACGCAATAACTACAATTATTAATAAAAAACCGGTTTCCAGGTCCAGTTGAACAAATTCTCGTCTTTCGAGTGCATGCTGCAGTATCCTGCTCACAGACACATGAAGCAAGGTTTCGACGCGAACACTCAGACGTGTTATGGAGACAAACAGAAGTCCAAAGATACATGTCAGGTACGAGTTTCGTAATAGATAATTATTATTAATTTGAATAGGGACAATCCAGATCCTACAGCAAGACAGAAATCTTGTGTTGTGGATATCGGAAAGTACCTACGAAAGATTTTTTGGTCTATAATTTGTATTTATATTGGCACGGCTTGAGCATATTTTTCGAATTATGATTTTCTCGTTTCCGCAGGGAGACAGCGGCGGTCCAATACAGATTAAACACAGGACGATCAACTGCATGTATTTAGTCCTGGGCGTGACCTCGTTTGGCAGAGCCTGCGGGTTCATCGGCGAGCCTGGTATATACACCAAGGTGGCGCATTACGTGCCATGGATAGAGAGCATAGTGTGGCCTTAGTTTTACATTTCTGATATGATCTGAGAGACATTGTGACCAATTAAGTTTATTTCCTGGACTGGTAATAAATAGTATAAAATATATCTACTCAGCTGCAGCAAGCTGATGTTTACTAAGTTTGCCGAATGATAAGGTCAATAAGAATTGTTTTATGTAAGACGGTAGTCAACTCATTTTTATTACTACTCATTTTTTTACAATAGTTATTCATAACTAAATATTTTTAATTCAATATTTTCAGTAGTAAGTTAATTATTAAAATCCTGGTAATGTATAATTGAACGATACAATAAGGAGTGTGACATCACCGATATTAGATACATACATACTACATATATGATATATCTAGGTATATTGTCATCAGATCTATGATGATCAAAGTTTTTTCCTTTTTGGTTTATATTTCAAAATGTTTAATAAAGCATCGTCGTTCCAATTAAGTTTTATTTATAACTTAAGTTAAGACATACTCGAATGTTAGCTAAATGTTACGATAGAGTCAATCGACTCGAGTTGTCGAGACACGAATGTCGTTTATTTAATTAATTAATTGCATTTATTATTTCTAAAGTAATAAACTCCGCCTTGCCAGTGTGTCACAAGTCGAGACTTATTTATTTTTTTCAGTTTTTAATAATTTAATATATTAATGGAAGTAATAAATATATTTTTTTAATTGTTTTGTGTTGGAGCCTAATCAAATTTGTAATCCCATTATTATATGATCCTATTCATGACAATACTTAAAAAGGTATTATGCCCATGAGAATTGGTTTAGTAAAAAAATGAAACAGACATGCACAATAAAATAACTGTATATATTCTGTATTTTAATAAAATATAAATATTGTAAGAGTCATCTTTCTTTTAATTTAACACATTTATTACAATAACATATTTCGTGAAATATTATTTAGTATTAGTAGTTTCAAAACGTGATGAAAACCTTAGGGACAATAATTGTAGGTATGTATTATTCGTACTTTTGTAATTACTTTTCATAGATATCGTTATGAAACGAAAAGGAAACAAAAACACAGTTTCTTGTTTAGCCGTTTCCTATAGATGTACATTTGTTACAAAACACCTTTAACTATTTTATCACATCAATACAAAATAATATTTAACGAAACAATGACATTATTATATATAATACATCAAATTAAACTATTCCAGTAGAATTAACAGAATTTATAGATTTATTATGGTGAAACGGTAGCAAAAATTTTTTTGAAGTAATTTTGTATGAAAGGTATTAAAGAAATGTAGAATGGTCACCACAACCCAATAACGATTTGTGACAATAACATTTCAGATAATTTTAAGTAGGTACTTTTAGAATATCCTATTGCTTTCATTTCACCATAACCACGTATTTATAACATTTACAAATACATAGAAACCTTCATAAGTTCATTTATTAAGCTAATTTAATCTATGTTTTATATTAAAACAGTACATGTACAGTATGGTTAATGAACAATTGGTTGCAGTAGAAATAATTTAATACATAAAACTTTTATTAAATAATTACTCAAAAGCTCCAGTTATTATATGTCGAATTGCAAATAAATTCACGAAAATAAAATAATATAATCTTAGCTAACTCGTTCAAGTAAAGCACTAGGATATTATATTGATTGTAGATTGCATAAATAAATATTTTTTCAACTTTTAGCCGCAATGTAAAAATAAATATTTTAATTTTATTAAATAGGAGCATAATATTAATCATTAATTGTGAAATAATAAATTACCAAGATTTTTTTGTATTTAATCTTGAAGTTTATTATTTCATTCTTGCATTTTATGAAACAATATTTTTAGATAAAATATTTTATGTGATCAGGGGCAGGTCACGTAACAAGCTTTTAAACTCTTAAAAAATTAAACTTTTGGTCTTAATAGGAACTATTTGCAACTAAAGCCGCTAATTGCAGAATATTGAAGAATATTTGCCGGATTTTTAACTGGAAATATATGTTCTAAGGTTTTATATCGATAGTGCTGCAAAATATTGGTAGTGTGTTTTTCTGCTTAATATATAGTTATATAATATACAGGCCTACTTTTGTGGGCTTTCAGCTTAGTTATAACTGTGTCCGGCTTCAAATCCAGACAAAAGATTATAAATTTTGTGCCACGACTATTCAACATTAAAAAAAATAATAGAAGATATTAT
This sequence comes from Deilephila elpenor, assembly GCA_949752805.1. NCBI lineage: Eukaryota > Metazoa > Arthropoda > Insecta > Lepidoptera > Sphingidae > Deilephila > Deilephila elpenor. The sequence continues at coordinate 4,298,769 of OX457094.1, read as the reverse complement.
TATCTTGATAATTTATACGTATAGAAAACAAACGGTAAATATAAATAAATATTATGTACAGTTTATTTTTTATAACAAGAATAATGAATCGTTTTACAATATTGTGGAGATTAATTGCATTTGTGCAACTCTTATACTATACCTAATGCAAAAAGAACCTTTGATATCCTACTCATTTTGCAGGAGTTTTTCTCTCCGGGTCCGAAGATATTCGTCAAATCTCGACCAATTTTTATGGGACCACCTGTGAAGTATACGCTTTGAAACAAAAAAAGAATTTTCCAAATCGGTTCAGGCATCTTCGAGTAAACGGTGAACATACATAAAAAAAGATTCTGACGAATTGAGAACCTCCTCCTTTTTTGAAGTCGGTTAAAAAATAACATAACATGCCTGTGCCATTCAGTGGATATAATGTCATGTTAATTTATGGAAGGTAATAGAAATATATTCGTGGATTGAACAAGTCGCTAATAGTAACAATCTATAGAAAATATATAGTACTTCTTAATATGATCTTTTAATATAGTTGCATAGTTTATATTGTATTATAATAAGCGTACATTGCAGAAAAAAATAAGATTCATATTATAGGCACGTCTAAATATACTGTAAATAACGTTTTAAAATAACATACCTATTTATATTTTAATACATAATTTATTTGTTTTTACAAAGTAACTACAATATGATCGTTTATAAAAGCTTTGGTAAGATCATATTTCCCGATAATTATAAGTTTCAATAGAAATTAAATTGAACATTTTCCGTAAAATATATTTAGCTAAATTATTTCTTTAAAGTAAGTCATATTTTAAGAAACGACACCGCGGAATATTGCCTTCATTTACATTATTGCATAAAATTTATCCTTTTATCTTAGAACTCCATAAATGGGTTAAAGACTCGATCTTCAACCACAAAGCAGCGTTAAAAAGTTTAAGTTGATGCCGCGATGTTGTTTTTTAAAAGTTGTAGTAGATTTGAAAGCACTTTTTAATTAATTTTGAATTAGGTCTGATAGATATTTATGGAAAAATAAATGGTACGAAAAAATCCGTTAAAGAAATAAGTCCACTGATAAGTGTCCTCACCCTATTCTTCCTGATAACTTGAGTTTTGCGTGGACGTATTATACAAAGTCTATGGATTTGCATGACTCGGCTAGGTTGACAAGGATACACGTACAGGAAAATTATACTAAAAAGCCCGCTGTATAAATAATTTTATTGATATGAACTCTTGTACTTTATAGTTTATACTCTCCTTTGTACTGATTTCTACATCAACGTACTTAAAACCAAATATTGAAATATGGTTGACATTTATTATATAATTGATCACTAACGCAGTTGTTTTCTCCTAGAGCAACGTATCTAGATTGACTTTATTGTAGTGTTTTAAAGAGTTTGATTAATAATCCACTAAAATTGGCAGAATTTTACTAAAATTAGATGTAGTAGACGAAAGTAGAAGTGTGTAGTAGTAGTCTAATATGCATTATAATGTAAGAAGTATCAATTCCGATATGACGAGTGCTTTCAAATCTACCCTGATTTTTATACAGCAGAATCGTACAAAATTTATCTAATACTTTATCATACAATATATAAATTCAACTTTAGGTAAATATTACTTAGATATTTTAACGTTTATTCAGATCGAGAGGAGAGACAAGAACTCGATGAAGTACAAGACGTGAAAGAAATACTAGGGAAAAGAATGGACAAGTCCGTTACGAGATGGATGATATCGAAATACTTATTTTTGTAATTTATTATTTAACCAAAAGAGGAGAATTATTTTTCAATTCCTTTCAATTTTTTTGAACCAACAAAAAAGGTTCTGCAATTACTTTTCAACTCTCTCATCTCGACCCGTTATTAATCTATTAACTCTATTATTAATAATAATTATTAATAAAATCTCACTATTTTTCGTATCACTAAATTGTGTACGGTATGATTCATAGAAATCTTGAAATGTTGATCGATTGATACGTTTAGAATTTTCTAGAGTCAAATTCATCCGTGAAGAATCTTGCATTATACGTGATGAAATGGCAACATTGATAGAGTAGGTCAAGTTTGTAGACGATATGAGTGATGACGGTCGCTTGAATGCATCATTACCATCCAATCTTGGTAATGATGGTCTAACAATATAAAGGCCCAGTTGAGGCCACTGCGTCCTTTTGGTAAATAATTCGCCATTAAGATATATTTTATTTAATATCATGTACATTTTTGCCTAGAACATATTATTTGCTATGTAGATCTTGATATGGATTACGGATATGACGTGGGGAAATAGAGGTAATAGCGGTTTTAAATGTGGTATTGGAACGATATTTTAATGGCAGATGAACAAACACCAACAAAATAATCCTTGGGAAGATTTATAACAAGAATGAGACAACAAAGATACGATAGTTAAAGACTTTGCTATGTACATATAAACGTTGAGCCAAGTCCTACATGGTAATTTCGGAAATTGTTTTTGGGTAAGGTAAAACATAGGTTCGCTATATAGGTACTGAAAGTTTGATAAAAAGTTGCCATATTTTTATCTATATTTCTGTCGTGTTTGAGACAATCATTGAAGGACATTCTTACAGTATGAGGCTTAATATTACACATGTAACAAGGCAATGAACATTAAAATAGATTTTTTCTATTATAATATTAAAAAGGCCCAGCAATACAAAGGGTTTTATATAAACTTCCTAGTTTTTAAGTCATTACTGTAAAGATTCTTTATTCTCACTAATTTCAACATTATCTTCATGTACTTCGACAGTAGCTTCATTGCCAACATCATCATCAACTTTATTTATATTGTCTTCACTTAGTTCATTATTCACCTCGCGTACGTCATTAGTTTTAACTTCAAAGTCTTTAAGTCCAAGATTATCTGGTTCATTAGACTTATGTTCACGTTCTTCAGTTATAGATGAAATGCCTTTATTTTGCTCCATTTCATCGAGTTTACTTATGTCAGCTACATTGTTGTCAGATGTTTTATTATCAATATTAGTTTCACCTGTTGTACGTTTTTCCGGTTCATTATAATTACTTTTTTCAATTACATCTTCGTCAAGATTGCTTTTGTCACTTTTCTTTTCGTGACTTTTTGTATTTTTTGCCTCATTTTTGTCTAATATGGACTCCGTCATGTCACAAGCATCGCAAACGTTATCGTCTTGTAACTCTTCGACATCGTCCAGGCTTGCTTGCCCGACCTTATATTCAGTACCGCCTGCTTTTGTATCATGAGTCAACTGTTTGGGACTCTTTACTTTTTCAATTTCTTCAATACTTTCATCAATAATCTCTAATCGTGATCTTGAAAAGAATTTGTGGAGAGATTCGAGTTTATCCAAAGCTCTTTCATTACGCTCGGAGCTAGAAGTGAGTGTCGTGTCCTCAGTCATGCATGCGGAATCAATACGCCTTGACAAATCAGATAAAGAGTCACTGATATCGGTTGTAGATGTTGATTTATCGACTTTCTTCACTTTTGGTTTTATAATCATGCTCGGAGGCAAATCTGGAATGCAACGCAAGTCTATCAGACTTATAGAGGATCGTTTTAAACTAGGACTTATGTCAAACTCGGAATCGTCAAAGTGTCTCTCTACCTTTTCTTCAATGTAATCTATTAATTCTTCAGCACATTGTCGCACTGCTGAAAGGAGGTCTTCAGAGGACTTTCTTTCTCGTGAAGACGGCTCATCTTCCTCAATTATGTCAGACAGCTCAACACTGTAAGGTAAGTATTGAATGTAGTTTATCATTGGTGGCTTTGTATACAAGTTGAAATTTTCTATATCTTCCTGCTCTGACATGGTGTCATCAAATACTTGCTGCATTTCTTCTACTTTTCTAGTAGCTTCCTCGAATATGTCTTCCAAGTCTTGTTTAATATTGCTTAAGTCGACGATAGTCTCTGATATTCTACGACTCGTTTGAGTCTTGTCTGATTTTACATCGTCATATTTATCAATAACTGTCTCTTGGGTTTGAGTTAACGTTGAATCCGATTTAGTCTTACTTATATCGCTAAATGTTTCAAGTTTGCTGATAGTTATATCAGATTTACTTTTCTCTGATAAAGATGGAGTTATGGACATAGATTTCATAGGATTGTATTTGTCTTTAGGACTGTAATTTTCCATGTATTTTAACAGCATTTCTACCAACGTTTCTGATGTTTCTTCTTCTGGTGTTTCGTCGATATAAGACAGTTTCACATTAATGTTAGACTCTGATAGGGCCATGCATTTTTCTGGTTCAATTATTTCGATCATTTTCCTTTCTTCAGGTCCAAATAAGAATTCCATGAGTGTTATCTTCTTGCCTTCTTTATTATTTGAGTCTTCTTCTTTCCCCATGCAACCTGTCGTTGCAAGAAATTCCATTAGGGTTTCCATTTTTTCTTCTAACTCCTTATTTACATTACTCGACGCATCTTTTTTATCTTCCTCAGGACTAGGCTCACTTTTGAAACAACTGCCGCTACTACCTTTTCTCTCTTCCTTTTGACTTTTAACTATCGTGAAGAAAAAGTCTATTAGATTTGCGATTCTCTTCTCATTACCTTCTTCTTCGCTTAAATCTGATTCTTCCTTAACTAAAGGACAAGGCTTAGGCTCATCGAATTTTTTGGAGAACACTGTTTCCTGGATAACCTGTAGAAGATCTCTGGCCAGCCTCACTGGAGACTTAGAGTCAGTCTGGATGGGTTCATACGTCGCGCCTGCGGGCGCCGAGCGTCTTCTGTCGCGGTCTATCCTGATGAAGTCCCACAGAGACCCCAGCTCGGACGACAGCGAGGCTCTGTGGTTTGCCAAGCTGGTACCCAGCCGGCGAAATATCTAAAAATAAAGGCGAAAATGATAACAAAAATTTGTTCGATAGTTTTGTTTTAAAGGTCTACAATGTAGATAAGACTATGCTTAAATAAATATTTGGTTTTATTAAGCAGAACCAACGCTATAGCGAATTATATATTTTCGGATACAAAAAACAAAGCTACAAATGCTCAGTATAATTCAGACATTTTCTAACGTAATCTAACAAAGTACTTGCTGGAAAACATCAATATTTCAATGCTGTATAAATAAACCTGATTTAAAATTTACTCCTACCTGCCACACTCAGGAGCGCCAAGCACGTAGTTTCCGCAGCGACACGCGCTTGAAGCGAGCCACCTGCGCCGCCAGCGCCTCCGCGCCCAGCGACCCGCCCGTCTCGCCTTCAGAATGAACCTGAAATTTCACTCTATGTTTAAGAAAAGTAAAATCAACTAACAGTATCGTGCGAAAAAAATACTTTTTAAAAATTCCAAAATAAGAGGAAAAGGTTTAGAATAAAGATTTTTTTTAATTTTTTTTCTGGAAAATGTAAGTCGTATTGATCTAGTTTGATTATATTTGTTCTAGATTTTCATTAGACTAGTGGCACTACTCGGTAGGTTGTAGAACATGTTTTTGATGAATTACCTCCCTAGTACCGGCACGTTTCTGCATGTAGGATCTTACATCTTTGTCTGAATGTCCTTTAGCTCTTCCAACACCTTTGCCCAGAGGCGTCGCGGATGCTCGTCTGGAAAGGACATAATTATGAATAACAGACATTCCTTCAATTTAATTTTAATTATTCGGTGTATTTATGTCGTCGCTTATTACAATTTAATTACCTGCAATGCGTTGGGTCGCTGTAAGCGGTCTGTACGGGTGTTTTTCCTTCGCTAATCATATCTGACATCCCAAAACTGCTTAACGGGAATCCAGTGCTTCCTAAAATAAAAGAAATTATAGAATTTAATTTCGATCATGTATACGTTTAGAAACTAAAATCAAAAGCTCAAACGCCTAAATCCGGATAAATACCTTTAAACCGTAACACTGTATCATGAGATCCAAATTAGTAAGCCTGATTGTATTGTACAATCTCTTTTTTTTAATAGTGTCTTTACCTGTAAAAGCTCCCTTGGTCATGCTGAGTCCCCGCTGTATCCTGGCGATGGCCGCTCTGTGCCGCGGTACAGCTGCTGGCGTGCCTCTCTCTTGCAGGACAAATCTGCCCAGTGTCTTCCAACTTGCCTGAAGCATAAAAACTGGTTAATGTTTCCGAATATGTCAAAGGGACTATTGATAAAATGTTCATCTCGGCCTTTGGTAAATGTTGACGAAGGCTTTCCCAGACATTTTACAGCGTCATGCATAGCAACTTGTCGACCGTTACAATATATGGTTGTATATAAAAACTTTTCTAGCCTATTTTGCTCTCATAATATACCACAGAACTAAGGCCCCAAACAAACGACTAGGTGAATGCAAGTCCTTCAGAAAATAATATAAGATTTGTGTGAAATTTACTTGTGCGGCGTAGACGACTTCGTCATCAGCGAGCGCTCTCTGCTGCGGCCCCGCGCCGGCGCGCCCGCCCCACTCCAACTCCTCCACCAGCACGAACCTGGCTCATACAAAACAGCATTTCAACTGTCATCATGTTCAACCATAGATACTATTAAACATAGGCTTTCGACAGTTTAGTATTTCAATTGTCATCATCATATAACACCATAGAATATTGTTGATCATAGCCCTTCCCCAGTGTTCTAACATTTATTGGGGGTTTTGCCAATACTTGTCACGCTTGGTAAGTTGGTAAATCCAGGCCGTAACAGATCGTATTGGTGAGACTGCTGCCGTCATCAGCTTATTACTTCAGTTCTTTAGACGAATAGGGTGCGCTTCAAGCTGGTAAAATTGCTTTAGCGTCCAGAAAGCGTTGGTTGGAGATATTTCCTATCAGATAAATTCGATTCAATTTTAATGTTCTTCACTTACCGTTTAGGATCATCTTGACATCGTGCTTTTGTTAGTGCCTGGTGGACCACGAACGACGCTGTCGCGTTTAAAGGTACCTGCAATATTTAAAATGAATCTCACACTTGACTATATTTACGTTACTGCCAAAACTTATCAAGTGTGTATTGAAATAAATATCATGTGTATATCTCAGAAACTTTTGAATCAGGGAAGGAATTAGATCTGCGGCCTCTTGTCTCTTGCTTGCTTGCTCTCTTCACAGCCGACATTTTAACCAACTATGCGAGTGGTTTATTTTAATACTTTTTTATAAGTTACTTAGATTCTTTTTTTTGTTTTGATTTTGACTTCTAGACGGAGTACCGACTGGCGAAAGACAATCATCTGTTGCCAATCGACACAATTATACCGGCCTGCATCGGCTTACCTTCAATATAGCGTATGGTATTTCATGAGACACGTTGTGTACGCAGACCAGGTATGCGTCAGGGGGCGCGCGCTCCTCATCATGAGCACTGGACTCCTCGTCTGAAGGCACGCTGCGGTCTCGAGGACGCTCGGTTGACGCTGATCTGTGGAGACAATACTTATCATCATCATCATTTCGGCAATAAGGAGTTTAATGCTAAACATAGACCTCTCCCGAGGATTTACACAGCAAACTATTAGAAGCGACCTGAATTGAGGTAATTGCCGCAACCTTCGTAAAGTAAATAATTAATTCTAGACTGAAGCATATTTTGACTAAATAACAGGCTATGGTTGGGTGAGAACAGAATGTGAATAACTAAACATTATCCCATCTTAATTAACGAGCGACTAACAAAATGTTGATGAATTTTTATATTCGCTTTTAATTTTTTTTTACAATGAATGGTTATACGAGCATGCTATTCGCCTGATGGTAAGCGAACGACCACTCATGTACAGTAGGAAACCAAACAACACCATGAGTTACAAAGCAGTGCTTGGCATTCCACTGCGCTCGCCATCCTGAGACATAAGGTATTATGTCCAGTAGTAGTTAATTGTTTAGATTGCTCACCTGATGCTAGTCAACCACGCTCGGCTGCTAGGGTCATCTCCAACCCTCTTGAGCACGAGGCGCGTGCCGGCCGCCCGCATGACTCTCTCATGAGGCGCCAGCACGCGCTGCGTGGGAGTCCTGGACGGAGACTCCTCCACCAGCACGTAGCTGCCGCGCGAAGACCGACAGACTCCGGCCTTGGTCAGGCACTGGGCTATGGCCTGACGGGGGATAAGTAGCTGATTAGGCACACTGGTTGGACAGGAATGCTTTTTAAGAGTTTCCTAGCAAAAGAGGAAAACCTGAACTCTTAAGTGATAAGGATTCACGTTTTCTGTCGTTCATAAAAAATTCAAATACAACAATATAACAATTTAAATGTATTTTGGCAAACTCGAAGTGATGTTGTTCTAATTTAATGTCATCATATCTTCTCCACTACCCACATCTACCAACTTGGATTAAGATATTATGATAATGACAGCACTTCATAAATATGTACAGAATCTTGCCCATCAGTTTACTAAACATTTTCCACCCACCTCATTAGCCGTAGTATCTTGTGTGACCTTGAGGATGGAGTAAGGCTCGTGCCTGGACACGGCGTAAACCACTAGGAAGTGTATCTTCCGTCTTTCATGAGGGGAGCTCGGCTCCAGGTCGCCCCGGCAGCTCTCTCCAGCCAACTCCTCGGAGCAGCGCGAGAAGATCAGCAGGGACGCCATGTTTAAAGGCTGGTTGGTTGGCGAACTGAAGGTGGAATTATTTAGAGAAATGCAGTATGTATCTACGTAGAACAATTGTCAAGTTACAAAAGTACACATACATACATAAACTCACGCCTTTATCCCTGAAGGGGTAGGCAGAGGCGCCACCAGGACACCCACATTTCGCCTTGTATGTTCCGTCCCATGATGTGATAGGGGGCGAGCCTATCGCCATATCGGGCACAAATTCCTGACTCCGGGCTGATAATGAATAGAAAAATCCAATACCACTTTGCCCGACCCGGGACTCGAACCCGAGACCTCAGCTTTGTAGCCGTACCGTAATACAACTACGCCACCGAGGCAGTACAAAAGTAGTTACAAAAGTAACTACCCATATATTTATTATAATTTGGATACGCAATTTAAATTAACACCTATATCCCTCTAAAGATAGGCAAAAGTGCTACTTGTGTCATCATGCAATGGGAAAACTAATCTATTTCTTGAGTTTCATATTCAATTTTCTGAGCTTGACCTAAAAAGTGGTAATAGCCGATGTATCATCGTATAGTGTTATTTATAGCGCATATAAGAAACCCAATCTTACTATACTAAACTAGTATTAGGTAAATAATAGGTACTAACCGTAGTCTAACGTGCCGGTACCCTGGCCTGAGACTTTGCAGTGGTATTACTCTTTGTGACAGCATGTAGTTGGTATCCACATCGTATATTTCAAATCTGACGAATGCTAGCTCCGGGAAGTTAATCTGAAACAATTATTTGATTTAATGGAGTAAATTAGAGTGACAGAAACTTGCGTTATGTGTTGCGTCTCTAAATATTTGGAGAAAAGCTTTAAAATGTGGACTAAATGAAATCATCATCATCATTCGTATCATTTGCTGCTTTAAGACTCCTACTGCTGCGTATAGATAACTTTTGATGGCTGGCACATGCGTCATATTCGTGAACGAGTGCTGCTTGTGTGGACTGGTCTGCTCGATTTGCATATAATGATAACTTTTAATCACTTTAAAACTTTTATTTCTATTCATTGCTTTGGTGAAACAGTGTACTGATTCCGCGTTCTGGGCGACTTTACTTACCTAACTCAACCGTACAAAATCACTTGACCAATTACCCTATTCATCATTACTATTCTAAATTATCTATGAACTGCTCTGAATTTAACGCTGCAACCTCTGTATAAATACTGTATTGTAAACTTGTTTTAAAAGAGCAACGCTAGAGTTTCTTGCCCGTTCTTCTCTGGCGAAAACAGCCTTGTGAACCGGGTGGTAGTGGAAAAAAGTGACTGAATCTAAATAATGTATGACATTTCATGGGTTCAATAAATATTTTCATTTTCATTTTCATTTTCATTTTTTATAACTAAAATATTGTATCCCATTTCTCAATTTTGTACCAGTCGTATCTAGATACGACTGGTAGAATTAAATCTAGATTCAATTCGCAAAAACAAGGTCGTCTAACCTATGGTAATACAAAATATACATAATTTGAGGATTACCTTGAAGTTAAACGTCTCGTTCCAGACGGGATTAAGGGCGTTCCGTCGAGCAACCTTGGTCCGGATCTTCTTGCAGTCGGCAGGGACTCCGAGGATCTCGACCTCGGCGAAGGCGTTGTAGAAGGAGTACACGTTCTCGGCGACGTACTGGCCCGATATAACGGCAAGCGTCAGGTGTGACGCGTGGATGCCGTCGAACTCCTTGTCCATTGGGTTAAATCTGAGCAAGATGGATACTTTTATTTGGGGATGCAAAAGTGGCCATAATGCATGGTGGTAGGTGCGGAGAAATTTCAAGAGTATCCAGGATTGAGCGACGACAAATGGCTGTATCAATAAAGCTGGTACAACAAGCGGAACACACTTCATTGGATTACTATAACTTATAAAATGTCTTAGCACCATTATTTTTGTCTCTAAAAACAAATATAAATTTTCAACCCTCACAAATAATAAAGATGTATACCCAAAAATTAAATATATTATGTGTGATAACAAATAAAATATTCTTGTTATATTCTGACCTTCTGTAAGCAATATGAGTGGGGTCCCACATGACGGCGGGTTTCCTGACGAAGCCGACGGAGCCGTTGCTCTCGAACATGGCCGCGTTCACCGCCATGGCGGCGTCTTCGGTCTGGTAGTTCAGCGCCACCAACTGCACGCCGCACGACCAGAACGTCACCGGGTCGAAGTTCGACGAGTCTATCCTTAGGCTGGAATGGAGAGAACACTGTTACAAGCGCCTCGGTGCGGTTAGGATCAGGTCGGAGGATATGAAATATAAAGAATAATCTATGTCTGAGATAGTTTTATAAGAATGTATTCTAGTTTCATTAGATCACACGGGGATTCAGCGGTACACTATTAAGGGTTGACGATAAAACCTTCTGGTTTCATCATCATCAACCTATAATAGTGCAGTCCTATTCCTAAAGAACCAGGAACAATCGAAAGTTTACTTGGAGCGTCGTATAGACCACCAACCTAGTTAAGCCTGCTTGGTAAACTATAATGAAAGACCCACTCCCGTGAGGGTCCATATAAGGCACGTGGTACTAGCCTATTATAAGCTAAATTCTGCAACATGGATGAAAAATCGTGGTGAAATTACAAGCACATTCAATTTGCACCATGACTGATAAATCATATTGTGTCGACCACAATATAAGTATGGGTTAAGGGCAGGAAGAAATCTTACCCGGCGGGATAAGTCCTAACGAGTTGCGTCTCGGTGTGTGCGATGAGAGCTAGTGGATGCTTCCTGCAGATCTTCTTGCCGATGGCCTCGTTGACGGAGGAGCAGCGGTAGCACGGGTGGTGGATTGCGGGGGCGTTCAGACAACGAGCTCGAGACTGAGATTGTGACTGGGCTATTTGCTGAGGAATATAATATTTCTTTTAAAGCTGTAGGTAATTTAGCAGGCGAAGTAAATAGGCCAGCACTATTAGATACCAATTCAATTGACAATTTGTCACATGTCGAAGTAAAAATTACAGGAGGAATTGTGTAGAACTCTAACTTGACAATGGGGTTAGAGCAATCGTGTTAGTGTACAGTTATGTGGCTGTGACGTGGAATACTTACTGTACTTGTACTGTCACTGCTTTCAGACGATTCAAAGCTACTGCAAGGTGCACTTTCTTTCGTGCTGCTTGGTTGCTTCATTGAGTTTCTCGGAGACAGCGGATTTAAGCCACGGAATTTGATCGCCTGGAAACATTTTTTGTTATTGATAACAGTTTTATCTAAATAATTTTATGTAATTTAGGCGAGTCCGTCATTTTGATACTGACATAAAATGTGTAGATCAGGTGAAATAGGGGAGACTGATAAAACATAAGAACTCTGGCAATAGCTGAGAATACGCCAGATACAAAACATAGGAATGAAGAAACAAATATTGGCCATCTAGGAATACGTAAATAGCTTTACCTGAACGTAAGTAACCATGTCACTGAGCTCGCGGGCGATCTGATTACTTCGTTTCCTGGTGGAATGTTTGACGCTGGTGCTCTCCGAATCGCCCTCGCTCCTTCGAAAACTCTGGTACAGCGACAACGAAGTTCTTCCGCACTTATCCTCCATAGAGCTCAGTATTTTGTGGAGCTCTTTTTCTGTAGATTATGAAACGCTTTTCTGAGTTAAGATAGAAGACGTAGGTACTCAAAACTTGTAGGGGAAAAATTAAACATTTTCAATATTTTTGTATCGTAACTATGATGTTTCAGGTGCTACAAGGAATTATGCTATTTTTAAACAATCATCAATCCTTACTCGGAATGAGAGAATATATTTATTTAATCGTACGTTTATTAATTGGAAATCATCATATTTTAATTTACACAAATGAAGTACGAGTATGTAACTTAATAAAACAACCATTCATGTTATTCTTTCTCCTTCTTCCTGAGTCAATTTATTAAGAATCGTATAAGACTTTTATACGCATACCATCTAGTTCGTCGTCATCTTCGTCGTAGTCCTCATCAGAGAAGTATTCGGTGACTGAACTCCCAGCCGACTGCTGGGACATCATAGAGTTGGTTCTGTTGCTCTGCTCTGGCAGGGAAGAGCTGGTGTGACGTATACCGTTGGACCTGGCACGCGTAGATATGTTTTGTGTTATTGCAAAATATGTATATCATATTATAAATCGTTGACATTTATAAATGTAACAGTGTGTTCGGTTTTCTAGGGTTTTTAAGAGTGGCATGAAGAAGCCATTAAAAGTTTGATAGGGGCATGAGATTTTCGTGTGTCACCTACGATACTTGAATCTGTAGTGTAGTCTGTTTGTTGAGGCTACAAAAAAGGGATATGGTACCTGAACGCTGTGGCCAGTACTCCACTATAGCCTTGCGCCGAACTAGCGCCAGTTAATCCTATAGTTGGACTCGATTCAATTGGTAGCAGTTTCTTGTTTTTTATCAGCACCTGAAATACAACACAATTGGGGAGTCAATCGGTTCTACACAACATGAAATTTATGAGACATAACCTTATATCTTTGTGTTATCTTGAATAATTTAATTATAACAAGCAATACACCTAACTGTGTTTTTCAATAAATATATTTTTATTTATTTTTTATTTTAATTTCAATACAAGATCACAACAGAAGCCTTTTTATAACATAAAATGCCTATAACAAAGGGTTGATGTCTGGCAGTTAGTCAGTAGTGAAACAGTAAGCCAACTCATTTTGCTACATTGTAAAAGCTATGTTTTTGCCGAACTCATTTAAGCATAAGATTAGAACAAGTAGACGTGGAAGAGAGCAATTTCCAACCGTAGTTTGTAACACAATTGGTCTTGAGGAATGGAACTTGAAAGTTATAGGTACTTTCTTACTAAGAAGTGCTGAAACAAAAATATTTTACCTTATATTTTAACTGTTCAGGGCTCGGCAGGCGCGGCTCATCAGTGTAATCCACTTCGAAAAGAAACGAAGTGACCAGTTTTTCTCCGAAAACTGCCTGGATGAATACGGAAGCAAGTAAAGTAACTCAAATACCAATTGATATTATAATGCACTTTTTCATTGTCATATAATAAATTTAATTAATTATTAGATCTATTCCTTTGTAGTATGGAGTTAACGTGGGACTAAAAATCCGGTTCTCGACTATACGCATAGCTCTTAAAATTAAATGTACTCTTGAAACTTATGGGTTCAGATACAGTTTATTATTTAGGCCAGTGACACTGATATAACCCTTTCGGCCTCCTCCGAGGTACCGAAAGGGTAGTTTAATAGCTTTACTCTCGAAAAAAAAAAGATACAGTTTAAATATACGAAGGTACTAACTGACCTCAAAGGTGCTGGCCATGACTTGTTGCTGCGGCAGGCTGCAGTGGTTCTCGATGCTCAGGATCAGGGGATATGGAGACGCCACGAACGCGCTTCTGTGGAGCAATACTTATATCAGAATCCGGAGGTCTTTTTTGAAATTAAAAATATGTTTTTTTATTTACCCTATAACATTTTTAAATTAACATCGTAGAATGCCTAATGGCTATTCATTCTATGGTTTGCAATAAACTATGTTCGGTAAATCATTTTTAAAATTATTTATTATATCGGGACAAATAAATACAAACCTGGCAATAGTCTCCACCACTCTTCTGAATGGTATTTTGGTGGTGAATGTATGGCCGTGGTAAATGACCGGGCTGCCGTCGTCTCCATCCCAGCAGTCCAGTTCTACGCAACGACATCCCGTTAGCAGCACCTTAGGAACATATTTGTATAATAATTTCAAATGCCTGATAAGATATGTATAGGTATGTACGAGGTTTAGTAATGAAAATAGTATAGAACTGCAAAACCAATACAGGTATATTTTTCTGATAATCTGTATACTAGGTACCGACTTATTGTGCTTTTAATTAAAGAAATATCACCTAACTGATGCGCCTACCCGCCTGTACAAAAACCAAAGGCAATGAAAAAAAAAAATGGTACACCTAGCTAAGTATTGATTATAAGTTATAAATAAATGAATAAGGTAGAAGTATAACAATTATTATGAATGAATTTTGCAAACTTGAATTCGCCCCCTATGAATTGTTAATCATGCAAATTCGGCCCTGGTTCAAGCGTCTCGGAATAAATGTCTATTTTCGTAAAGTGACAGTCTGCGCATGCTCAAAGTTATTGATCCAATTTGTACCCCTTCGTCTTACATGAATGCACTTCTCCCTCTGATACTATTATTACAAAAGATTTTGATAAATAGAACTAGTTAAGTCGTCGTCACTCGTCACTCAGTGCGTGATTGCTTAGTGCGTTCTCGATTGTCTTCCTTTTCAAATTAATTCCGGTACACCTCTAATTCATAGACAAAGATTGAAAACGTCAAAAGTTGTTGTCAAACATAACCTAAAAAATCCCGGGAGTTATTTATTTGCTCGCGTTTTTAATTTGTATTCAAAATTAGTGAAACAATGAAAGATAATAATGGAGATGTGGATACAAGGAATGTTGTGAAGAATCGGGAGCTACTCTATCGGATGATAATAAGGTAAATGTTAAACTTCCACCGTTTCAAGTTTTGTAGGAAAACATTGCTATCATATCATATTTTCCCCGTAAAAACACTATTCTGTGTACATTTATTTAGTACATTTCAATCATTTTTGTTTGGTCTGGGTGTTTGTGAGACCGAAAGTCTCTCGTAGTTTCTGATACCTGCGACACAAGACTTAATTGATCTTAATGTGGTCAGGACTATGTATGTGACTGTTGGGTGTATTTATTTATTTATTTATTTTTGTTCGATGTTACATATTTACAGTTGATAGCACATAGTGCATACACATTTTTCTATTTATATGCTAGGTACAGGCTACAATATTTAGTGGGCCTTGCTTCTCCGAATCATATTCGTCAAAATATGCAAGTTCAAGAACAAATGCAACAATGCAAATTATCGTGAAACTACGTAATTTGTATAAAACTGATTATGATGTCTCTTTCAGTCAACTATATTATGATGGGTTCCAACCGATAGCAGCTACACTAGCTGCAGCTGTACATGCCGATCCACCATGCCCTCCAAGCGACAGGTAATTTTGATTCAAAGGTTATTGTTTCTTTATATTTCAAACCTTTATCATGGTATGGAATGTATCGTGTGGAACTGTGCAATCAATGATAAATAATATTTAGACAATGTTCATAGTACAGTCATAAGAATTATGCTAAAAGTTAAATTTCTCTGCAGACTCTTGAATTTGATGATGGTTGGTCTTCAAAACGAGCCCGATAGAAAGGATCGATTGGCTGCCTCCAGTGTGGCTGAACATTTACTTGGAACAACTGGCTTTGGTGAATATAAGTTTATGCAATTTTCATATGAGTACCATATTTCATAAGTATTTCTTTGTAAAATATGGAACCTATTTTGCTTGTTATTAACATATTCAATAGTAATATTTTAAACTGTGAAGATTGTTTTGCGGTTTATATTGAGAAAGCTAATTATAATTATCAGTTTTTATTTATTGTGGCCCAAACTTAAACATTCTTTTAGAATTTGTTAAAAACTCAACCACATAATTAAATTTTTGAATGTGGTATTATTTTCAGATCTGGAGTATGAGATGGATGCATCATCTTTAGCTCCAGAACCTGCTACGTATGAGACAGCCTATGTAACCTCACACAAGATGGCCTGCAGGGCTGGAGCCTTCAGTACTTGTGGTCAGCTGGTAGCCACTGGCAGTGTGGATGCCAGTATAAAGGCAAGTTTTATGAGTAATCTTCACATAATTTTGTTTAATGACATGATTTTTTTGAGATATATTTTCAAAACGCTGAAATTTCCTATTGTTACTGTTATAGGGGTTTATTTTATTAACTTTTTATTAATTGACTGTGAATTTTTTAATAATACAACATTTCTTCTCTTGGCATTTGCAATAGGAATCTTGTGATTTTTTGCCATTTCACAGATCTTGGATGTAGAGAGAATGTTGGCCAAGTCGGCTCCTGAAGAGGTGGACCCTGGACGTGAACAGCAGGGGCATCCGGTTATAAGAACTTTGTGAGTGTCTCCTTGGAACCTACATTTTGAATATCTTGATATTTTTATTACATTATTTTAGAATTTAGTTCACAGACATATCATTGTTTTAGTTTATATTATGGGTAATGCAATGAAAATCATCTGGATATTAGTTTTACTCCCTTTTTTACTTACTCTCCTTGTTTTACTTGTTTCAGGTATGACCACACTGATGAGATAACAGCTCTGGATTTCCATCCCCGTGAGCAGATTCTAGTGTCAGCATCGAGAGATTGTTGCATCAAACTTTTTGACATCACCAAGGCATCGGCAAAGAAAGCTTATAAATCTATTACAGTGAGTTTGACTTATACTAACTTGATGAAAACATAGTCAACTCTCCATTAGCAAGCAAATATTCCACTGTTGTAGTAAATGTGACTGTTATAGCGCATTATAAATAGTCTATGGGGCTTTATAACTAAGTATATTTATTTAGAGATGTATTTGTGCAATCCAAAATGTTGCTCTTATTCAGTGCTGTGATATTTTCTCAGGATGCAGAGCCAGTACTGTGTGTGGCGTTCCACCCGCTAGGCGACCACATCATAGCGTCCACCACCCACCCGGTGATCCGACTGTATGACGTCACCACCAGCCAGTGCTTTGTCTGCCCGATACCATCTCATCATCACAAGAAGCAAGTCAACTCCATCAAGTAAGTATGTGATTCAGTTGTGAATTTACTTTAAAATTTATGATTACAGTTCAATTTATAATTAAATATGTACATTAATTATGATACATGGTTTAATATATGTACAGCAAATCAGTGTTTTAATGTGAATAAAAATGTTTTTAATATGCGATTAACAGAACAGATATGAAAATCATTTAAAAAAAAAATGTAATCTTAACTTGTGGCTTGTGTATTTTTGTAATACAGTGGTAAAAAATCACTAATATAAAACTCTTCATATATTTTTCATGAAGCCATTAAATACTAAGGGGATTTTTGTAGTTATAACCAAAATAATACAATGCAATTTGGGTGATTTTTTCAGGTTTTCACCCAACGGCAAGTATTTCGCTAGCGGCAGTGCTGATGGTTCAGTCAAGCTTTGGGATACCGTCTCCAACAGATGTTTCAATACTTTTATAAACGCGCACGAGGGGTCTGAGGTGTGCTCGGTGGCATTCACTAGGAATAGCAAGGTATGTGCCAAATAATTTATTTTCACAGGATTTTGGATTTAAAGATGTACATTTATTATAAAAATATATTTGATTTTTTCTATTGTTATTAGGTATTGTAAATAGCACTTCATGGCAATAAGGGCTACATTTCTTTGGAATGTACAATATTTTTTAGGCGGCGGAATGTTAATCGTATCTGAGAGTAGAAAGATTGCCAATTACACTTATGAAATGGTTCATTTAAGAATTGTTAATATTTTCCAGTACTTGTTAACGTCTGGATTGGACTCGTCCATCAAACTGTGGGAGTTGGCTAGCAGCCGATGTCTCATACAGTACACTGGAGCGGGAACTACAGGTACGTACTGATTTCTTTTGTATAGCAATTTTCTAAATGATTTTTTTACTTATGCATCTAAGTGCAGTGTAGTCCAAATATTGAATCAAGTGGCGAGAGGCGATAATCTTTAGTCGACACTATTATGCCGGCATGCTCAAAAGCGAAAGTACGCAATATTTGCGCGAATCACTTAGTCAATTTTAAATGTCAATGTGGTAAATATCTATGGTCACTTAACACCAGCAAGTACCAGGCGATCATAAAGTACTTAGAGGTGTATTCTGTGCACAGGTAAGTAAGAGCTTCATGCTCAAGCGGTATTCAAGGAATGACTACATTATGTTTTTGGACGAGACCACCAAATCATTGTGTACTTGGAATTCTCGATCAGCAAGTACTAGGCGATCATAGAGTTCTAAGAGGTGTATTCTATGTTCAGGCAAGCAAGAACATCACGCCCAAGCCGTGTTCAACCATACGGAAGACTACGTTATGTTCCCGGACGAGGCTACCACATCGTTATGTACGTGGCACTCGCGTAGTGCCAGTAGGTGTCAGTTGATGTCACTGGGGCATAATGGCGCTGTCAGGTGAGGATTTTAGTGGTATTTTTTGGGCTTTTGGAAATTTGGCGCCTATAATGATTTCGCGGTTTCGTGAATTAATGGAATAAAGCGGAAATCTTTTCATATTACCAAAGTGAACGACAAAGCATCATGTTCACTTTCTATCGATAATTATGTATATTATGAATATTTTCTATCATAAATTACCAGGTTTGTGTGCAAATATGTTTAGTTGTCTTGGCTATCTATTTTAACGAACAATAGAGCCAATGTATCAAAAATGTCAAATTGGAAACAAGAATTGTATCATGTCTAGGTATTTACATAATTTTAATACGATATATCACTAAATTCTTTTTTTTTCAGATTTATAGTTCATTCCGGGACGGCCCCGGCGTTCCTGACTTGCAGTGATGACTACAGAGCGAGGTTTTGGTACAGGAGGAACACTCATTAGGGACTTCGAAGAGGCCAAGGGTGTTATATGAGAAGAACAATTAATGATATACGGAGTGTGGAAATAACGTTTATAAGAATAAGATTTTTGCGTTAATAAACATATTTTCGATGCGACTATGTTGTTTTATTTGGTACCTATTACATTCTTTTGACCTAAATACGTAGTTGTTGATTTCTTTTTAAAAGAAAAATTATTTATCTATGTACTTAAAAAATAATGTAGAATTTTTATGACGTAAAAGTAAATTACAGCATTCTGCTAGGTACACTTAAAAAATTACCAAATTAACGGTATTTTACGATTTATCCAGTCATACCCGGTTTATCTGCGTCATTTACAGTCTCATTACGTCATTACCATCTTTTTAGCACAAACTATGTGTAAAACCATGGATATGACTAGTGTTGTGTAATTTTCGGAAAAAATTTATTTTTCGGAAAAATTTCAAAATGGAAAAATTATGGAAAAATTCGATTATTTTACTTAATTGTTGCTTTTTAATCGTAAAATCGATTTAATTGTTTTATATTCGTAATAAAGTAAAAATACATGCATTTGTAATACTGTAAAGTCCAAATTCGCGATAGGGATTAATTGTAAAGGCTGCAATTTGTAAAAAAGAGTCATAAATCGTTAATTATAAATAAAATATAATCAATTTGGTTCATAAAACACGAAAAAACAAACAATTTTTTTTTTCTATTTCTCCCTGAGTTTCGATTAACCTCGTTTTTCTGGAAGTTACGTTTCGTTCGAAATTCAAAAATAGAAAAATATCGGAAAAATATTCTGAAATTTTTCATATTTTTCTGAAAAATTGGAAAATTTTCGGAAATTTTTCATGACCCAACAGTAGATATGACTCACCTGACTGTACAGTTCAACTGAAGACTCTCCCTTCAGCTGGTGTCCAGTGAGGTAAGTGTTGTGGCTGCTGGCGATGTAGTACTGGCTCAGCGGACCCGACATGTCCTTACTGATGCTACGTAGCATCTCGTCTTCCTCCGACATTTTACTGCTGATCATAAAATAATTGTTGTTACGTGGAGGGTTGTTGTTGGGGGTAGTAAAACTATGTATAACTTTATGTAAATTTTATACATACATTATAATTACATTATATTATAAAGATAGGCTTACCTAATAAAATTATTGGCTCTTCTCTGTTCTGGCACGAATGCGTAGTTATCTTTGTCTGTGAGAAATCTCACGAAACCCTCGAAAGAGAGGCAATTTTCGGCTCTCAACATAGGGTCCGGTTCGTGTCTCTGGGAGGAAATAACATTGATTAATATTCAATAGGCATACGCATTAGTCTTAGGATTTAGCAAGACATCTTAATTTAGACAACTCCTTCTCATCTATGTTGCCCTGGTACTTTCTCCAAATAAGAAATTAGCAATAACTAAACTACATAATTAATTGTTGTTTACCTGTATAATATCTCTGAGTTGCTGTTCTGTTTTGGGTTCGCATTGTCTCGTTTCGCAAAATTTTCCTAGTGTGGGAAGAGATAGTACTCGCCCGGTGATGTCGGGATTTGCACCTGAGAAAGATCTAGAATGTTATTACGTGGTCTTATGTCATAATATAATTGGTAGACTTCTGTCCCAACTCAGATTATTAGATAAATAATAGACCTAACCAGGAACAAAGTCATGCGATTATACATACATTTAAGGTGCATTTAATGAAAACCCATTTGCATTTAAAACGTAGTTGATTTCGAAGACTATAATAAATTAATCCCACATGAAAGACTAGATTCATTTCGAGCTAGTCACGTCAATCAATAAGTTTTACCCACAAGAGCAGTCTTCATTAAAATAAAAAAATATGAGATTCGATGATTTTTATATAGTCACTCACCAGGTAAAGCCTGGGCTGCCAGGACTTCAAAAGCCCTTTTCCTTCCAAGCTTCTCACTTGGCGGCTCCAGATCTAGTGATCCGTTTCTCGTTAGTAGGCCTATAAGAGAACAAATATTGAGGCCTATTTCAACTATTGTTCATTCTTGAGATCCATAAGATACCTAAGAATAAAATTGTACAATAGAATAGATTTGCTCTTATATTTTTTTGGATAGATTTTGATCTGAACTTCTTAGTAAACCTATGATCCAAATTATTTATGAGAAAATTGGACTTGATTCAATTAAATTGTTAAATAGATTCCATTAAAGTATATACTGTAGCAGATTTTCTATGGTTTCCTCATAACGTTCTTAGGACTTAGGGATACAAGCCTTGATGTTACGTTTTAATTTCTGGAGAATTTCAATGTAAATCAGCTAATACTGCTGATGTTTTGAGGTTCTTAATACTGCAATGAATGACCTGGACCTTACCAGTTCTAAAGACAGCTCTGCTTCGGAATAATTCGGGTGAACTTCGGCTTTTTTCGGCGCCAAGGAGCGAAGAACGGTTCCTCGGCACAGCTAGTTGCTCGAACACGTCTCTTAGTTCTGGTCTCATGACCAAACTACAAATATTATGAACAGGATTATAGTTATTTATACTTTTATTTACATACATACATAAACTCACGCCTTCATCCCAGAAGGGGTAGGCAGGGGCGCCACCAGGCCACCCACATTTCGCCTTATATGTTCCATCCCTTGATGTGATAGGGGGCGAGCCTATCGCCATATGGGGCACAAATTCCTGACTCCGGGCTAATAATGAATGGACAAATTTAATATCACTTAGCCCGACCCGGGATTCGAACCCGAGACCTCAGCTTTGTAATCGTACCGTAGTACAACTACGACACCGAGGCAGTTACATTTATTTAGATACTAGAATAAGATTCAAAGTTGATAAAAGTGATCCATGTCAGCGAAGGGATTATTCAGAAATTTTAAAGTTGGGTTTGAATGTTGTAAGATCGCTTAATTCATTGGTCTTTTTTGTAATAATATCTACGACACAAGACACGTTTCTTGTAAATACCGTTGTCGATGGCTACTTTCTTCTAGGCTATCGCATATGTATGGGTCAGGAATATGTAGTCCTGACCCTACACTAATATCGAGTCTTATGTCATGGGTATCAGGAACTACGAGAGATTTTGAGGTCTCACAAACACCCAGACACGAAACAAATACCTGTGGATCACGCAAATATTTATCTGCGGGGATCGAAACTGCGGCCTCAAGTTTCATAGCTGGCGTCTAACCAACTGTGCCTCCGCTATTGTATGTGTACTTATGTTTCATATTGCACTTACTACTTTTTTTCTTTTTTTTTATCTGGCACGGCAAAGTGACTGATTTGCACCTGGTGGTAAGTGCTAAAGCCGTCCAGACAGAGTATCAGACGGTAGTCTCATACCATTCGATACAATAATGCCGGCCCACTGAGATGCCTCTTTACGCTACGGCGGAAGGACCCAGGATTACAGGAAGGAGGGAACACGTGTGATGGCAAACCGTTCCACAGCTTGACTGTACGGCAGAAAAATGAATTAGAGAACTTTTTGGTTCGCGCCAAGATGGATTGAACAGTCAATCTATGGCTCCGCAAGCCAGCACACGTGGTTCTGTTAAGGAAAGGAGAGGAGGGGATTAAATTAAAACTACTTACCTAAAACTCCTGAATAGTCCTACGAAGTCCATGAAGTCGAGTTGTGTGTCTCGGCCTACTGACCCAGTCCTAGGTTTCTGTCCGTCCCATAGCTTCTCATTAGTCTCCAGTCTTCGTAAACTGCAATCAAGAATATTTTTTTGGTTTCCTTCAGCTAAAAAAACTTTCTGCTTTACTTAGTTTTTATGTTGATTATTAATTCTTCAGCACTTTCAGTCTGACATAGTTTTAATTTTAATTTGATTTTAATTTTTATGGTCTTCGTAGGCACACGAGCATGCAGCCCGCTTGATGGTATACGGTCACCGCCGACATTGGAATGTTTTCTTTTGATACCTGTACTAGTTTCTTCTGAACTTAATATGTAATTTTGAATCAGCATAAATATTGAAGGCTTAAAGCCTTTAACGGCGAAAAAAACATCGTAAGGAAACCTGCATACCGTAGCGATTTTAAAGAATTGCTACGGTATGTAAGTCCGTATGTGGACTATATGGCCTAACCACTCTCAATCGATTCTCTCGATTGTAGAGTAGGCTCGTGCCCTGCAGTGGGACGTATATGGGCTAATATAGATAGATATAGATAAATATTGAATAAATATTTAAATTTGTATGCTGTGGTCTCCTGTAATTGAAGATCACGTCACAATGTAAACTACAATAACGCTACACCATTGTCTTCATTATATGTCGTGTATATTGTTGGCTATCCTTAAATAAATAAAATAAATAAATAAATCAGTAATACCAGCGGTTCAATAGTTTTGTAGTCGTAAAGATTCTAACCTGCTCCTGTTGGGAGATCTGGAGAGTATGCTGGTGGCCGCTGTGGTGAGGCTGCTGTGTCTCGGAGTCGATAGCTGGTGGTGACTCGATGATGTATA
Source organism: Deilephila elpenor (assembly GCA_949752805.1). Classification (NCBI taxonomy): domain Eukaryota; kingdom Metazoa; phylum Arthropoda; class Insecta; order Lepidoptera; family Sphingidae; genus Deilephila; species Deilephila elpenor. The sequence continues at coordinate 4,275,114 of OX457094.1, read as the reverse complement.
TGAACTGTTAATACATACAGTAGTACATAATACCGAAGTTCCACGAGACTAGGGAGGTAATCTCAGTACTCCAAGAAATACAGTTTTAAGCAGGTATCCAAATTTTTATCAATATTTCATATTTTGAAACTTTAGTATCGAAAAAAGAATTGCTGCAGCTCTGGTGGTATAATTGTTCATTAAATGTCGTAAAATGGTGTAGGTATGTTTCCAAATCATATTTTAGGTGACACCAATGAACCTTTCACTGGTGTTTTGTTTTAAATTGCAGTAAAATATCTGAATACCTGTGTCTTGTAGTTCCGTGAAATTCGTCTTCGCTCCTTGCTCCAGAATTATAAACAGACCCGTAGCTTTTAGGTGAAGCGGTTTTTAACTCCGTGGCCGATTTGTTTTTCTGAATCACAATCTGTTTGTTAGTTTTCAAACTTGATGAGAAGGTAAAGTTAAAGTTCATCGATAAAATAAGATTAGACGGCAAGGTACAGTTAAAGTTCATCGACAAAATAAGCTTACCTTAAATTTGATGCCAGCGGTTTTTATCGAGTCTGAGTGAGAGTCGGTATACGTGCTTTTAACAGGAGTAGAGTGAGAAGACGTAGCACACGTCGATTCCCTTCCTCCGAATACCTGGAAAAAACAGCCGGTTTAAGATACTTTTATAGTGCTCGTTGAAATGCCTGAGTTCAGCGTCAGACTAACAGGTCATCGCAATATCTTAAGATGAATTGAATTATATCGCTCTGTACAACATTGATTAGCTAATTCTCTATGGTTAGCGTATACGTTTCATCGCGACACATTTACTCCGTTCAAAACAATAAGTTTAGTGTGTAGGCTATCACTATCTGGACTGATACAATATTTATGATATTTATTATTTATTTATTTATTCCTGGGAAGTTTACCAAATACAATTTTAACCATACCCGGATAGCGTCTGAGACGAGAGGCTCGCAGCAGCATCCGTCCTCGTAGTACAGCGCTGTGTATTTGTTCTTCAGCCACGCGAGACTGCGGTCCGCCAGCTTGGCTTGACTCATCAGGGCGCGGATCACCGCGTGTAGACCCACTGCCCACACCCTGGGGACAAGGGGTAAGTTTAGTTGACCTTTGATTGTCATCTGTATACCATTACTATTTATGGTCTGTACCGACGTTAACTTGAGAGGTAGTAAAGGAATCTGAAATAACTAATTGCGTCTTTTGATACAGACGGAAACATGATGACGGATTACAAGGAATTCAGCTTTGATTTAAAAAGTCCCCCAAAATATGCTTCATACCGCTGTGTACTACCAAAGTAGATTATCAGTAGCTGAAGATGTTGATGATAAAAAAATCCTCCAAACATTTTCTTGATACGGATTGTGCTCATTAGTATGGTCCTGTAAAATGTTCCTCAAGTGAGGCCTACACACAGCAGACGACTTCTTCTGGCTTCTGTAGAAGTGGGGAAAGTATATATTTATTTATAAGAAACATCAATGATATAGTAGAAGAGAACAATAACAATGAAGAAAAAACATACATACATACATAAACTCACGCCTTTATCCCCGAAGGGGTAGGCAGAGGCGCCACTAGGACACCCACATTTCGCCTTGTATGTTCCGTCCCATGATGTGATAGGGGGCGAGCCTATCGCCATATCGGGCACAAATGAAGAAAAAACAGCGGATAATAATGATAGAGCCTCACCTGTAGCAGTAGGTGGGCAGTACGAAGTGCACGGTGCGGTTGTCGCTGAGCGTCTTGCCGTAGACGAGCGTGATGATGTTGGGCCCGGTGGCGGAGGGCTCGAGGCCGTGGCGCCGCGCGCTCGCCGCCAGCTCCGACACATCGCGCGCCTCCAGCAGCTTGCCGTTCAGCCGCATGTCCTTCACGCATTGCAGGTCGATGAATCTGCAAACATACATACATAAAAGTCACACTTGTGTCCCAAGCAGACTATGGGTTTTCATGTTGTTCGATCCTGACATATTACTTTCGCTTCGTCCACTTTTATAAATCTCTGCATGCAGTCTCATTTATTCAGCGTACTTTTAAACACTATTATAATTTTAAGGCGACTTACCCTTCTTCACCAACCACCCCCGCCTCATTTTCGTGTGCAAGCGTGGTAGTGTATTTCAAAGGTATTGCATCTTCAGGGTTGTATGATAGCGACATCTCCGGTTGTTGTACATTTTCTGATGGGGTTTCTCCTACAAAGACAATATCACTATTGAAAATTGTGGACTTCACTTGACCATTAGAGTTCAATGCTATAGGCGATTATGAGCTGATAAAGCGTAGTCGCTATTCAGATATAAATGTCCTAGTACCCCTAGTGAAGACATTGTAGTTATTTCAAGATATTTGGAAGGTATATTACCGTGCTGCGGGTACGGTCTGTGTGCGGTCCTGCACCAGGTGAGCAGCGCGCAGGCTCTCTCCAGCTGCAAGTGCGCCAGCGTGCCGCCCCACTCCGCCTCGCTAACCACACACGCCGTGCCGTGGTGCATAATCTGGAAAACATACTGGATTGTATACCCTTATCATCAGATTTCAGCAGTTCACTGGAAATGCGATACTGCCTTTCCAATTATCCACCCTATGGGCAATAGCAATATAGACGAAGCAATTTTGCCACAGTAACTCCTGGTTGTCGTGATAGGTGGTTTAAGGAGACGCTACTTTTAGCATTCCTCAGGAGTACAGGGAAGATAACTTATATAGGCTTCTGCGATTGTGCTTCACAAAGCAAGATGCTCAGCTTCTCTTAGCCAAAAATAGTACCTAATTATCATCGAAAATGGTCGTTCCACCAAACCTGAGTTTGATGACAAATCTGAGAAGCCGTAGCGGATCAAATGCTTTCTAAAATATTATCTATTTAATATATATATAAATGTTGTTCTTACAGCTTTTAATTCAAGTAATGTTCTTTTGTATGCAGATGATAAAAAAATATATAAAATAATTTCAAATACTAATGACTGCTTTGAACTTCAAAATGACCTTAATAGTTTTTGTAGTTATTGCAAACAGAATTTGTTATATCTAAACGTAAAAAAATGCAACGTGATATCTTTCACCAGAAAGAGAAAAGTAATTAAATATAAATATAGCCTAAACAATGAAGAAATCACAAGAGTGTCCGAGGTGCGAGATCTGGGGATTGTCCTCGACAGCAAACTTATTTTCGATACTCATGTAGCTAATACAACTCAGAAAGCCTTTCGTATGTTGGGATTTGTCCTGAGAACTGGCAGGGAGTTTAAAAATTTGGCTACTTTGACACTTTTGTATAAGTCACTCGTAAGGCCTTTACTTGAATATGCGTCAGTGGTTTGGAACCCTCAATATGATACGTATATTAAAGGATTGGAACGCATCCAAGATAAATTTATTAAACATATCATTTGGCGGAGTCGATATGATACTCAGTTTAAACATGGCTTATTAAGCCTGAAGAGCCGACGAGCCGAACGTGATCTTATGTTTCTGTATAAAATAATTAGGAACCAGGTTGACTCCTCTTACCTCGTCAGTAAGATATCGTATATCTGTCCTCGTCTGTCTGCGCGAAAAAAGTCACTTTTTCACGTTGGTACTTCCAAAACGAACTATGGCATGAACGTTTATATCAAAAGAACTTGTCGCTTATATAACAGCATTACAGCTAATGATTGTAATTGCATTGATATATTCCAATTTCCATCTTTCTCCATCTCAGTACAGAAAAAAATTGCATTGTACTTTTATTGAACTTAATAAATAAATATTTTGTAATCTTATATTTCAAATTCTATCTCATGTATCCTGGGTCTGCGTGTGAATTTGCGCCAGCTCTTATTTTTTTTTTGTATGTGTTGTAATCTGTGGAAACTGTTGTGGATTGTGTAATTCTAATTGTTATTAATTATACGTAATATTGTATCTGTTGTTTCCCAAATAAATAAAAATAAAAAATAAAATAAATAAAAAAAGACAATTGGACAATTGTTTCATCTTCCATAGTTACAGACCCGACATCAACTACTGACTCTTTGAGTTACTGATCTGGCAAGTTCAACCCTCACCATGTGATTCTAGGAAACATTTTAAGTATGAGTTTTGTATTAATTTTGCATGGCCTACCTGTAAAACATGCCTATCCATCCGATCCCCGTTCTGTGGCGCTATGGGAAACATGGTGACACCATGGTCATGTATCAGCGGCTGGACGGGACAGTACCCCCCACCCTCCAGCTCATACAGCGCCTCGTTTTCGAAGTCGCAGCCGCTGGTCTTCTGTGAGGGCTGCGCGAAGACTGGCTCCTCGCACGATGACAGCGCTGTTCTGCAGTGTTTAAGCTGTTATTGGACTAGGTCAAAGTCATGGGTATAAGCGTATAAAAGGCAATTGAAAGGAGTTTGTGAAGAGTTGTAATGAAATAATTAAGTGGTGTTTTGATGCGGTTTAGCCAAATAATTTAGGTATGAACAATTAATGTATCGAAGGATAATCTTTCATCAGTTCATCATGAGCATTTGATAAATGTTTAATGTCGATTAAGATGTTCGGGGATAGCTGTTAATGGTATAGTAATAACGGTAGTTCAATTTTGGAAGGTGTAATTAAAGGTACATTTTAGCTAATTATGGCGTGCTAGGGGTCAAGGTCAAGGTCAACTATATTTTTTATCAATTAAAAGAGACGACAAAGATGTCTCCATATATTTAGTGAAATCGTTATCAGCATTTATCGATTTTTCTGACATAAACCTTGGAACACAGCAATTCAAATATCTTAGAAAGTAATCTCATCACCTAAGATAGTCTCCAAACACCGGAGCATTATTCCTGGACAGTGCGTAATGGTGTTGATGGAAGCTGGCGATGTGGTCCATGACTGCTTGCGTCCGATACACCTTCTCCAGGTTCATGAGACCCTCGGGCCCCACTCGCCGCCAGCCTGGTGTCTGCTCGCCATCCTCGTCAAATGATGCTATGTACTGGACAAAAAGAGAAGGTTTATTGAGGAATGAAGGGGACGTCGTAAACAAAACATGTGGGGACTGACAGGCACGTGGAAAAATAGTGGAACGGAGTAGAATATGTTATTGTGTAGGAATGACCCAAATAAGAATAATATTATTAATGTGCTTTATAGCTTTGTATACTTTGGTTTCTAGAGAATAAGACATAATAGACTGCCTCGGTGGCGCAGTTGTGCTACGGTACGATTACAACGCTGAGGACTCGAGTTCGAATCGAGCAAAGTGATATTGAATTTTTCTATTCTTTAGCCACGAGTCAGAAATTTGTGTGTCCGATGGAACAACATTGTACGCGAAGGATTGTTTCCCTGATGACTCACGACTCCCAGTAATTTAGAGATAAAGTTGACACGAATCATGGCGCGATATACACCTGACGCATGTGGAATTAATGTTACTGCTTATGAGGCCTTATTTGAAAATCATAAAACCAGACGGACATGAAAATACTACCACCAGCAGATCAGCAGTTTTTCCTGTACTGTAAGAATTTTTGCTAAACCGTGGGTAAAAACAATGTGTAAAATATGGTTAAAATGAAAATTATGTGAACTGAAACAGAAGTGGCTAGAGGGTGTGTAAATAACTAGATGGTATCAACAACTTACCACTTGTCTATTGGTCTCCGTGAGTCGAGGGTCCCGCTTGCAACTGTCTCTCAGAGGACTAGTCGTCGTGCTTTGGTCCACGCGCTTCCCGCTTTCTCTTCTACTGTCCTTTTTTAGAGATGATCTGTATGGAAGGATAATATAATTTTTATTAAGATTATTGTGGAAGCGTTCAGAAATGTTTAATACAAATTAACAAACGCCTAGACTGGTACGAATATATTCTGTACTTTGTAAGCCATACAAATTAGTGTCTGTGCTAGGATTGAACCTGCAGTTTTCGGCTGAATGAGTTAATCTCTTATCCTAAACATGAATGGGTCATATGCTTTAGCCTAGTTGGCAGCGGACCAGAATGACAAATCAGAGGTCGGAGCCTTCAGCGTAAGGCACACACCTCTGACTTGCGAAATTACCTGTGTATTCAAAGTTAATTATTGCTATCACACTAAAGATAACACTACAAGAATTTCAAAGCTATATTTCACCAAGCTCTAGCCTAGTATGGTGGAGTAAGACTGTCAATCGTAGACCATGCCTTTGCTCATTAGATTTTTTATGTTATAGGGGCAAGCATAGGGTTCATCTGAGTTCTGACGGAAAGTCATCACCGCTGCCCATGCACATGACACCATAGGGCGTAGAGCCGCATTCTTCGTTCAGTGGATCCTAAAAGGGTTAGAAATAAATCCAATAGTTCGATCTTACCTATCTTCCTTGAAAGATTCTCGTTTGAATTCCCTCTTATGAGTTGGCGTGGCTGCTACAGAATGACTGGTCAGCGCGGGAGCAGCGGCAAGGATCTCTCTGTTATACCATTAAGTATTATAATATATCGCTGCAGTTCTTGGTTGGAATACAGTATGGGGTTTTGCTTCTTCAATTTAGCAACATTGTTATTCAGCAACAATTAAATAAGGGATTCGAGATTGTACTCCTTTAGACCGAAACTTCATATTAATGAATGCCCTTATCTCCACTTATACGCAGGATCAGTTCAGCATGATTTTTAAATCATATGGTTCAGATTTAGTATACTTAGTATAATGTTTTTATACTTTACAATATTTCATGGGCTCTATTTATCGTCGTTTTGGCTAAAGCATAGAGTTATGTAGTTCATTAGACACACATCTTACTTTAATTGTTACAAAGTGAACTATTTACTGTGACTATTTATTACATAAATTTGCTATTTTCCGAGGAATTCAATACTTTTCTTTTACCTTATTACAAAAGAGGATCCTAGATCAAAAGTTAATGTCACTTACTAGTAATAATAAGTTTATTGAACAAAAAAATATACCAGCCCAAAATGGAATGAAAACACTTCAAATAAGAGAGTTCGAACACTTATCCTAAACTCATAGAAGTCAACTAAGCTCTTTCATGAAATAACTCTTCGACCTGTTTGTTTAAAATTTCGACTCCTAATTTAAAGTATGTGGAATAAGTACAATGTTTATATTGTAACTCTTTTTAGTATTTAGTTTAATCGATGATAGAGTTGTCTCTTACTGGTGGACGCAAAAGGTTGTTTGACTATGACAAACTGTTTTTATTATTTTGAGATTAAACACAAATACCATTAAAAACATTTCTGTAAAAACAGTATTAAAGTACCTTGTAAAGTGAACCAAATATTAGCGTTTTGAAAAAAGACTGGGAGCATACTCGTAGTTGGGACATAGACTAGTGACGTAACTAGTTTAGTTTTGCATCCATTTTCTTTTACTACTTCCACTTCAATATTTAAAACGTTTCTAATTTGTTTAATTCTGAATGGATTTACAAAATTCTTTGTTTTCTAGATTTTAGACATGGATACCTATTGATAAATACAATAAAAAAATCTGGAATTAAATACCAAACTATGCCGGTCAGCCTTAGAAATCTAAAAGCGAAACAAACCACACTTGCATGAGTCATAATGACGACTTTTGGACTTTTGGAAATACGTTATCGGATTTGTCTACAAAAATCTATCTTCTTATAATATTCACACTCTATATAACGTTGACTTACTTTCCATATGATCTCTAAACTCAGGAGTGACTATGTGAAAAGACCCGTATTCGCTTAGTTGCGTTAAAATATATCAGCGAGAGCGTCAAAAGCGCTTGCAATCTCGTCCGGCGAAGTTTTGAAAGCCATCAACAGCTTGTTAGCGTTAGGCAAAGGCCTGTTGGGAAAAAACCCGACATGCACGCGGGCAACAGTCGCCATGTTTTTATACGTAACAAAATAGAAACCGGGGGAATTTGTCCGGAGTTGTCGACAGTGGGCGATGCGAGTCGGATGCTCAAGATTAATTGAAGGGATTTTATGCATGGAATTTATGTGGCTGAGAGCTGTGAAGTTTGTTAATTACACAATTATTTTCGTAGTATTCGTTCTGTTCGTGAATGCATAAACATTACATACCATTGCATTGGAGTTGAATGGTTTAAAAATTATATGGTAGGTAAGTGACTACGCTTAAAGTCAAACATTTCTAACGCCGCAACGTGAAATTATGTAGTATTAGAAATAAGTTTTCATAATTTATTGCGTAATTTGATGTTGTTAGTCATTATATAAAGCTCTGTATCATCGTTTCCAATAAATAACTGCACTGCAATATAAACAATACAAAAAGCGGCTACAAAAAGTTCAAAATTTTTAACCTGTGTTTTTCACAGTCGCAATCGAGAGTGAAAGGTACAGTGGTAGGTAAAGGTAAATGCCACCAATTCCATTATTGACGCGAGTGTATCCGAATGAGTACGAGCTCGGTTTATTCGCGCACACAGTTTAAGCCTACAGTGGCTCAAAGATAAGTGTAATTAAAAAATAACACATCAGCCAGCCGACGCGCTCGGCTGTGCCACGCGAAATGATTAATATTGCTATAGAGTTGATACTTTTATGACTATTTTTGTGGCTTAATTGTCTTATGCGGCTGCACAACAACCACCGTGTGCAGTGGCAGAGAACGGATCATAGTGACGGAAGCAAGTGCATTGCGTTTTGGGTTCAGATTGAATGTGTTTGGTTTCGATTAAGTCGACATAATTGCGTCGGCTGATACTATCTTGTGGGTATTTCGATTGCATTTATCTAACCCTCGGGTGTCTTGTAGGGCCTTTTTGTAGTAGCAAAATATTAATATAATTTTTGGTAATGTAGCACAATAAATACGTGATATATGTAAATTATAAATGCTGGTTTCTAAAGTCATACAACATACAGCTTGCAGTATCACCTGCATATTTAAGGTTTTGATTAGCAAAATAAAGTCATTGTTACATTTCTCACTTTTGGCCTGAATTTCGTTCAAATCTGCAGTTATTTAATACTGTAATATGTATTTTTCCTATATGATAATGTAAGCATTTCAAGTAATGTAAGCATAAGGGCTTGAAATTATATTGTTAATAAATTTATAACAAAAATATAGCTTTGTTAACAAATTTATTACAGCTTGTTACTAACAGCTCTATGTAGGTGGCACTCCAGAGCGCTGTCCTCGGTTTCACCACATACGCTGCTGAAATTGTCTGTTTGTACACTGTATTTAAACGTTAAGGCTCGGAAACTAGACATCGAGCCTGAGAATAAATTAGACTTTAAAAAAGTGTTGAAAAACACACGACAGTCCACCCATGATAAATGATCATTATCTGAAAATAGTCTGTTTATTGTATCAAATTGAAATTTATTTGTTTGCTTGCGGAGTTTATTAAATTAGACTGCGCTCTGGCACAGATGTTTTCTATATTTTTATGTATATTCTTTAAGATGTGTAAATGATGTTAGAGTTTAGAATAAGAAAACAAAAACTTTTGTAGATGTGTTCCCAGGCTTTGAGGATAGATGACAAAAATATACGTGAAATAAGAGAGAAAACTTCATATTGTATTATTTATAGTTATCAACTTTTAAGTGCGTAGTGGCCTGTTGGTTACGGACCAGACACAGCTAACATGTTCACAGCGGTCGCGGGTTCGAATCCCAGGCCACACCTCTGATTTCCGGAGTCTTGTGTGTATTGATAGTCAATCACCACGCACTGTAACGGTGACGCAAAACATTGTAGGGAAACCTGCATACCATAGCTGATTGTAAGAAAATCTATGGTATGTAAAGTCCGCCAACCCGCACTAGGACAGCGTGGTGGATTATATGGCCTAACCCCTCTCAATCGCATTCTTGATTGTAGAGGAGTCCCGTGCCCTACAATGGGACGTATATGGGCTGATACAGAATTAACTTTGGAGATATTTTATTTCAATCTGTTTTTTTTTTATTGCGATAAATGGCAAGACGAGCATGCCATTCGCCTGATGGTAAGCGATACGACCGCTAATGGACAGTAAAAGAACCAAACAACACCATGAGCTACAAAGCAATGCTTGGCATTCCACTGCGCCCGCTATCCTGAGACATAAGGTATTAAGTCTGAATATGCCCAGTAATTACTCTGACTACAATGTCGTTGGAGAAATAGACATTGCGGCCTCTCGCATATGAGAGACCTACCACCAGTAATTATGAACAGATGATGGAATATCATTAGTACGAAAATACATGCCCCAACATCAGAACAACGATAATTTCCCCACCAGTGTTTGGAATGAAAAGGCAACCTCCGCGTCACGAAGGATCCAAATTAATTAACTTTATTATCCCACGCAAAATTGAGTCGTAGTGTTATTTAATATTCAAATCCAACATTTCAAGTCTATCATTAACCGTGGCAAACAAAAGTAATCCTTATGAAAGGCGAAGTCATCACGGTTGCCGTTCTCGGGGCTCTCTAATCTCATCTCGGTCATACTATTAAGCCGGATGTACACACTTGGCCGCGCCGAGAGCGACTCGCCCTTGGCCCTCAGAGATCTTGGCGAGAGCACTGTGTCTACAGCCGAATCAATAAAACTGAGCTCAGTGTACACTACTAGGAAACTGCTCTTTTTAAAGTTCCAAAATGTTAGTTTAAAAAGATTTTATTTTTATAATAGTGGTTAATAGCTGGCTATAGAGCTAAAAGACAATTCGCAATCTTTTAAATGTGTTTGATGTAAAATGTTTGATGTCGGCTGTTATAATATCAATAAAAATATGTAGAATAATGTTAAAATCTTGCTAAACTGAAAAGTATCAAAAATTTACAATGACAAAAGAGCTTGCATACTGAACTAACGATTTAAAATGCTGTAAATATTAAACGTGGCTACTCGTATTCGTGGCTCATTGACCATGCAAAAACTATCGAGATATGTGAGATATAACTAGCGGTAGATAAAATAATCTAACTAAGATTTAACCTGAATTCTTACTTTTCGTAACTTTGTATGTTTATTTCATTTTTATGGTAGATACTACGCAGGGATGATCAGGGATCAACTTTGATGTTTTGAAAATTAATCTACGAAGAGTACCTACACTGAAAACTTTTTTATTCTTACATTACAATTTAATTGTTATCATTCCTAGTCGTAGCGGACTGGCGTAGTAGGTCAGATACTGCACCAGTTCACCAATCTCAGTAGGGTAGACTATCTAACGCTCCCTCTTAACAGAATGGCAAGTAGGCTAAAAAACAGTTCTATTTAGATGTTACAAGACGAACAATGCTTAGCGTAAGCGTAGTACTAGCTACTGTAATAGTGATCGAACATACCTCAATTCTCTAAGAAAAGCGCCGAAGAAGGGTATGAGCCGGCACTCAGGCATGGCGAGTGCTCGTCCCAGAGCTCGCTCATACTCAGCAGAGAGTAACGCTGCTGACAGGAAGTTCAGCGCTGGCAGCGGCTCATCTGACAGACTGTGCCAGAACGCCTTCAGCTTGTTGGACCTGGAAAAAGAGGATTTGTTAATCATGAGGATACGAACTCTAGATTATATCAGTGACTGATAAGATCAGTTAGTGACCCTAAGAGATTACCCGTGCTCCGGAGCTTGATGTCAATTCTTTGCGTGCCACTGTTGATCCTTAATGACAGTAGTAGTAGCATTAGTGTGTGTGTGTGTGAGCGGGAAAGTATATATAAGCTAGGACCAGCTGATTATAGCAGGGTGTAATACTTAAGCTGGTCATCTATTTGACACGATTTGCAATTAAAGCTATATAGGTATATATTTTTCTTTTTTATTGTTACATATATTTTTTGTTACAGGTGTTCCTCTGACTTCCTTTCTTTCGTCAATATTATTCTGTTTAACACAAATAACGAAACACATAATTTAACTGTTAGTTTTTCAATATGGGAGAGCATGAAAGCTGTCTCAATAGATAGCTCTGTTCAAAAACCCAAAAATAATGAGGTACCTTATAACTTGAAACACCGATTCACGAAACCTTTAAAATCATATACAATTTTCCAAATATCCAAGTGGTTAGCATTTACGAGGCGTCAATTCGCAACTTTGTTGTTGAAGTAAAAGTTTTCATATATGAATTTGTCTGGTTATAAGACAACATCTAATTTATTGTAGTTGAAAACAAGCAATAGAATGGCAATTTTTCTTTCAAAGAGGCTGTAAGAACATAATGCAGAGAAATAACTTGAATGACTTTTTTCCTTTTAGTCAGCATCCAGCCGTCACCGTCAATACAATATTACAAAAGTTTCTCCCTCTAGTTCATCGACCTCTATAGATTTAGGCTTGCCAAGTCTAGAAGCTATGCCCTCGGAATCCTTCAATCGTTCCAAAATAGAGATTAATTGGCGTCAAGTATTTTTGACTCATTCCGATAACTGTGTACATTTCTTTTGTAACGGCAATCTGAAAGCGGAGGGTAAGTCACGTATTTCTTACAAAATAAATTGGATTACATTTAGAAAGGCGTATTGTGATTCGCGACGATTTAAGCCCCTGAGCACGTGGTATCGTTTCGGAGGCAGAGGTACTTGTACCATTGAACAAACAAAACGTAATTGTTGCTAAATACGTCACAGAAATCTGACAGGACAGACGAAAGCAACATTTTACACTAGGCGAAACTTACATTAAAAAAAAAATATATAAAATTTGTAAATGGTATGACTTTAATCATTAATTTAAAAGTTAAAACTTTATTAAGCCTACTCAGTATTTTTAATATTTTTTATTGTATTGTATCAACCCTTATACGTCCCACTGCAGAGCAAGGGCCTACTGTAGAGAGTGTTAGGTCATTATAGTCCACCACGCTGGCCTAGTGCGGGTTGGCAAACTTTATACACCATAGAAATTCTTACAAATCGCTATGGAATGCAGGTTTCCTCACGATGTTTTCCTTCATGGTTATAGTGCGTGGTGATTGACTATCAATACACACATGTCTCCAAAAAATCAGAGGAGTGCCCTGTGATATGAACCCGCGACCACCGTGAGCATGTAGTCAGCTGCGTCTGGTCCGTTACCGACAGGCCACCACGCAATTTTTAATACGGAGTTGCAATTATTATTCTGAAAATTCCATGAACAAATATATTCAAATAATTCAGATATATTGAATATGAGATTCAAACATAAGGTGATAAAATTTCACCAGGTGATCCCAAACTTCCTGATATAAGCACTATTCATTTGAAAAAATGTAATTTCTCATTTTATATCTGAATATTAACCCCTTTAAATTAGAAAAATCTAGCAAAAGAATAGTTTGTAAAGCATTTATAAATGAACAATTTAAAAGAAACGTAGTTAATTACAGTCAGGGCTGAGATTGTAGAAGTTTCAACAATTTGGTTGTGTCAGGTTACAATTTTCTTAACTCGCTAATTGTGACGATTATTGAGGTACCGTCTGTACCTTAATTAAATAGTTGTTCGGTTATTTTACTGCGCGCAAGCTAAGTCAAATTGAAAGAGAAAAGCAATTAAGTATTTATTTTCTTTTACTTACATTTCAGGGAAAAGATTGGAGAGCTAATCAACATAGACCTTCTTCTAAGAATTACAGGGACTCGTTGACATCAGCGTGTACATAGTGAGTTCTTGCAATATTTTGTCGTCTGCCTATTTTGTTTTTAAATTAGGAACTGGTAATGTTGATGTAAAAAAATATGTTAACTGGGTCTGTTTTGAGAGAATATTATGTATTATGAGGTCTAAGAAATATTCTATAATCATTCTATATCTCGCTTTGCGAGAATGATAATGTTTGTAACTTAATTTTAATTTTATAATCGCCTTCAGAAGTCAGCGCAAAGACTTCTTTAACCCACAGAAGCTCTTGTAAACTTTTTGACAATCAATGACATGACATTTTATAGGCTTAAATCGAGTTATCGGCAATTGTTTAAAATTAGCCTGCCTGAATGTTCCCTTCGAGTAATTGTAACGTCTTCGCAACAGCGCAAAAAATATCCAAAGTTATTCAACGCTTTCCTTTGAGTCTTGCGTCGGGTTTGACAGTTTAATGAAGTAAAAGAATTTTGATTTATACACCGTCGGAAGACCGGCGACCGCGGATTACAGTGTAAATTGGCGACATTTGGGGTCGACAGAAGCCTTAGCGGTCTTAACTGGGGCTCCACGGTGTCTTCCTGCTTAGTTTTTTGATTAATTTCGCTCGGAGCCGCAATGTCCGCTGTTTCGCTTTTTAGACGCGGTATATTATTAGGTCATGAAAATAGCAAAGTTAAAATAATTGCGTTATACAGCAATGTAATTATGCATATTTATTACTTGAGGTATTATCATATTAAAATAATATTAACTAAGTGCACAGAGTGTGCGCACCAAGAAAGAATTAATGGATGGATTTCAATTGTTTTTTCTCCAGTTAAATTGATGCTTTAAATGTGAAGTGAATATTAAAGTATATATAGGTACGCGCACGACAACATTTTCATAATATTCCTAACAATACGTGTTCATTCAGCGGGGTTAAGTTGCAAACTAACTGTTCATGTAATACATACTAAATATTGAACTAAAAATAAAAGTCCTGGTTTACAGGAAGTTTAATAAAATAATAAAGTTTTAATTTTGCTACTATCATATTCTATCATGCAATACGATATTAAGTCGATTCCATAAAACACAAGAAATTTTAACAGTATAATATTGGCGCTCATGTAGGAACATAGTTATTGGCAAGCAATAAAACATTGAAATAAAACTATTTTATACGGATTTTATCGTGATTTTTTTTCAAATCGCGATAAAATCCGTATAAAATAGTTTTATTTCAATGTGTAACATTCGCGTAAATCTAAGAAACCATTAAGCAATAAAACATTATTGAGCCTCAACCATACATATCATGTCTTAATCAACATCTTTAAAATCGATTACCTTGCGTTAATCTCCTAGTTTTGATACTTATGTCGTTCAAGTCCCTAATATTTGCCTTTAGAACTGCCTCTTAAACTTCAATAGATATTTTAATTAATATTGTTTATTATTTTTCACAGGACTGCATTTAACCTACTAAAATAAAAACATTCAACTAAAAATGTTAAATAAAATAAAGCTAATGAATCCGTTGAAGTTCCCGCCCAAATATGTCTATGTGCTCTTGGACCAAAACGACACCGTTTTGGTCTCTATATCTTCCTTTGGCAAAAGAAACAAGTTCATACAGCCTTTTACATGTTATTATAGAATTTAAATTTTCTATTAAAGTGCAATTGAGATAATTTATTTTTAAATATTTACAATTTAAAACTTCTAAAACCGAAATGAAAACAGTAAAACTTCATCGCAAGAATTTCTCATATAAATCGTAGTATTTTTAATCATCGTACTAATGCTGCACAAAGGAACTACAACTCTAAGTTTTAGTTTTATAACTTTTAATATTCTGAATATTCTGTGCATCGTGTAGCAATTGTGTATTAAATTAAAAAGTGCGAATATGTGTCCCAAATGCAACTTGAACGAGCAAAACTTTACTTCAAAGGGAGTAAGTACCAAATCCTATACTGTGGATTTAGGTTACGTGCGATTCATGTGTACTAAGAGCACTAACGTGGGGGGTCAAATTAGTGAGTTTATTTATTTTACAATTTTTGTCGCTTAGATTAGTCATGATAAATGTACACTAACCACCGGCCTTGACAGGTGCGCAAATATTTGGAAAAGATATTCATCCTGAACATACAATACAATACAATACTTTAATAATAAAATACTAAAGTCGCAAAATATCGTCACGGGGGTCACGGCTCACAACTCCTGCATCCGTCCCTGTAGTGCTAGCGGTCTGCCATCTGTCATACCTAATGATAAGGGTCTGAGTGCTGTCATGTTAATGTGGGCTGTATGACTGGCTAATTCGGACATGATTTTAGTGGAAATCTTACTTAGAACGGCTCAAATCCTAAATCTAAAAAGATTTATTGTGATAGTACTGAGGTTAATATTCGGCTGCTGGCTGTTTGTTCGTAACTTGTCTTATTTATTACTGATTAATTAATTTGCGGTTTAAGTATATCTATATGACCTGTATAATAGTGTATTGACAGCCTCCGTGGCGCAGCTTGTTTGACACCGCCTGTGAAACGCGAAGCCGTGGGTTCGATCCCCGCACCAAGGCAAATGTTTGTGATGTCCACAAGTATTTGTCTCGGGTCTAGGTCTTTGTGAGACCTAAAATTCTCTCGTAGTTTCTGATCCCCACGACACAAGACTTAATTGATCTTAATGTGCGGTCAGGACTATGTATGTGACTGTGGGTGTATTATTTATTTATAGTTTTGGTTCATGGTGTAAATGTTTTGTTTATCACTCGATCTTAGATGATTGGGGTTGCAGTGGCGGGTGTGTCCGAAAGATGTCGATGATACCTATTAGACCCCTTTTTAGACTGTTCAGACTGTGATATGTCTTTTGAAAAACGCAATAAAGTATGAAACAAATATTTTGATACAAAACGCGTTTGAAAGACGCAGGTGATATGTAGGCGACTTCCAATGTCATTCTTCGGATAAATAATTGTATGACTTAATTGAAGACATGTGCTATGACACCACTCCGAAAACATGATGATGAATATTAAACATTCGTGAGACCATCTAAGACTGTTACCTCTATAGTATTAATTTCTTCAGTGACAGTTAACCTAACTTTTAGCAGAAAAGGTACGTTTTAATAGCATAATATTGCGCGGTGCCGAGGGATCTCGTCCGAGCCGGGAACAATTAGACGGAGCAATATATTATTGTTCACCAAAGGGTGCGTCGTTTGTTATAATTTAAGAGAAAAAAATGTCCTTTTAATATGATAGATGGGGTTTTGGTTAATCTACCGCTTGCACGTGGTGTGAGTTGTGACATTACTTAAGTTGAATTTTAATGGTATCCAGAGCGGTATATTTTGATAATGGTATGATAAAAAGACTGTATTGCACGTTTTTCTAGTTTAATTTTTTTTAAATTTAAAACGTAAATACATAGTCCTGCCCCCACACTAAGATCGAGTCTTGTGTCGTGGGTATCAGAAACTACAAGAGACTTTTCGGTCTCACAAACACCCAGACTCGAAACAAATACCCGTGGATCACACAAATATTTATCTCGGAGATCGAACCCGCGGCCTCACGTTTCGCAACCGGCTTCTAACCCACTAGGCCACGGAGGCTGTAAACAGAATTTGTGTCTGTTTCTCGAGGGGAAAGATATTTAAACTCCCCTTTTGGTGCCTCGAGGGAGGTATGAAGGTATATTTCGGGGTCTCTGGCCTTTCAGTCCAGCGCGGAGACTTCTGTCTGCAGCAGGTATAAGTTACGGATAGACTGGCATACCAACTGTCTCATAGAAATATTTCTCGTCATTTTGACAGCCTAATGGCGAAGTGAGACGCCGGCTGTGAAACGAGAGGCCGTGGGGTCGATCCCCGCACCGGAGCATATTTTCGCAGGCCTAATGTTCGTGTTTTTCGCGTGGAATTCAATTATAAATAGGGGGTGCCATCGAAGTTTCGCCCTGGGTTACCGTTAGAGTAAAAACAGTTGCTGTACTTTTAGTAGATATTTTATAAAATGTACTTTAATTATATTGTAACTTTATACGTTCTTTCACCGTCACGGCTTAGCATCGTTTGACGTCATATCTCAGGATCGTCCTTTTTTACCCTTTGCATTCTGATTTTATCATTTTTTCAAACCTTTTTTTTCATATACAAGAACAATGAACCTCATTCGTCCAAAAAGGTTTTATTCCCATATAACGTTTATTTTTTACGTCCAGGTGGCTTATTCGTATAAGGCATTTCAGTATCACTAAGTTGACGGGACGTGGGTTCAGATCTAAGTGTGAGGTCGATGTGGTTAGTTCCAATAATTCCAAGTCAATTCCTTTGAAGAGCATTATTTCATTCATTGCGTAGTTCCGGCAAACGAACAAACGACTTACATGATACTTAGTGAATCATTATTTGAGTATATAAGTGAATGAACACGTACGACTCTTGAAGCGCTTGGCCGCTAAATTGTGAATATACGGTGCTATGGATGTCGCTATGAAAAAGCTAACTTCTTGAATGGCTCAAAACACCTGACAAACGATTAGTAATAAGTCTAATACACGCTTTTTATTAGTCAACCCGCTTTTGAGCAACATAGAAGACAGCGCCTGAAAGTTTATCTGTAGGATGAAGTATACAATATGTATATGTTGTCTAGCTTTCTTCCCAATTCCTTCATTACAATTCAAGTCGTGTTATTCCAAATCACATAACATTGTTCATTTAGACCATATAGTTTAGTTAGCAGAGAGTAAATTAACGCGTATAACAGTAACTCAATATTTGTGCTTTGTGTCTTAGAGCTACACATCACGTAACTACAGTAATCTTTTATAATTACAACCGTTAAATTACTTTGGACTTACCCTGTGTTAAGGCTAGTATGTTTTTTGTTCGAGTAAAGAAAGCATTATCTATAAGGCTTAATGACTTCATCTATCAAATATGCCACTGAAACACGAGTACAAAGCTGTTACATGATGTGAGTATTCGGTGATAAACTGTGCCGGTGGTGGATCAACAATCTGTACACCGTCGTCCCTCTATTCGTTTTGAAAGGTCAGCAACATACTTATACATAAGTATACTAGTGGTAGGTCTCTCATATTTGAGAGGCCGTATGGGTACCACCGCAACGTTTATTTCCCACCAAACAGTAGTGTTAATACACTCTTGTGTTCCGATTTAAAGGAAATTGTTGCCAGAGTAACTACTGGACATAATGACTTAACATCCCATGTTTCAGGATGGCGAGCGCAGTGGAATCCAAGCATTGTTTTGTTTTACCACAGCCCATGAGCGGTCGTATCGCTTACCATTAGTAGAATGGCAGGCTCGTCTCGCGATTCATCGCAATAAAAAAAAATATAAACAGAATTTAACACTTATTATGAGAAGACCCGCTTACTTATCCGTCAGTCTTATATTTTCAGAATAATATCTGTCGCAGCAATCTTACAGTAAAATCACAAACCCCCAAACCTTTTTTAACACGTACCATTCTGTTACTCCAAAGGAGTGCAAAGTTAAAACATAAAACGTCACGCACATTTCACATAAAGGTCCGTGATATGTAACAGCGGACGTGTGGAGCTCCCTGCCTATGCCCCGACACATGCCGAATGCATAACAAGCTGGGCAGGGCTTTTAATAAACCAGCAGTTTTGGACGGATTCATATCGTATTCAAGATCACTGCGGAGGGCGGACGAACGGGGTCACCTACTTGGACCAAGCTCCATGGCGATAATAGGGTATTGAAACGCCGGCGTAAGGATACACGTTGAGTGTTATGTTTCCTTGGGGGTTTAAAGTTGTGTTATGACAAAGAATTTTTAATGAAATGTTGTAAACAATAATATAATTAAAAATGACAAATCTTAATTAGATTAATTAATCCAGCCACTTACAATCCGTTGCTATCTTGCTTGAGAAATATCTTTAATCACTTTACAACTTGGAGTATTTCAATAGAAAAAAGTACGAATATTTACGACAAAAATTCTACTACTAACAAATACACGTTCTGTAGCGTTTGTAGAAGCTTGACGATTCAAGGTCTTGGAAAAACTGTTTTAATTATATAAACTTTGATTTCTTATGCATAAAGACGGCTAAAGGGCCCACAGGGATTTGTTGTGTAATGTAAGTCGTAAGTGTACGTCACCTAATAAAATATTCTTTTAGCCCAGGTCTGTAGCTGTCGGGATAATAATGTGTTTTCTGTAGCTGTCTTCAAATTTTTATAAATTATCTTGGCAATGAGTTGACAAAATAAGTTTATATTTATAATAGTTCATGCTTTACAAAATAGTTTATTCCTTCTTGTACCAGCGATGAGGCTGGACAAGGTGTTCAGCTGGTTTGCAGCTGCCGAGGGGAGAATATCCCACTGAATTTCAACTAATACGTGCTACACGGGGTTCCAGAACTGGGTACTTATCCAACTATCACTCACCGTAGCTTCCGGGTTCACCAGCTTCGCCAATTCCAACTTTAGTTTTCAACACTGGAGGCTGCCGGCAGTCGACAACACAGGAACTTCGAATTCTTGCGATAATTAAAAACTTGCGATAAATTAGTTTAGTAACGGTTTTGGATTTTTTGCATGTGCGGACCAACGCTGGAG
Source organism: Deilephila elpenor (assembly GCA_949752805.1). Lineage (NCBI taxonomy): Eukaryota > Metazoa > Arthropoda > Insecta > Lepidoptera > Sphingidae > Deilephila > Deilephila elpenor. Next base: position 4,254,909 of record OX457094.1, on the reverse strand, counting down.
AGCTCGTTATAGAATGTTCCATCCACACTCGTCCGTTAGCACCTCGTTGCCCGCCTCCAGACCGTTTTTTATTGGTTGAAGGACTTCGGGTTATCCGAAAGTGGCCGAATTTGCGTAGGCGTAGGGGCTGGTGGGGCCCTCTAGCGACGGCTATCGATAATTGAATATGAAACCCAGCAACGGACTTTCGAGTAGCACGCATTTAATTGAAGTTATGTAGGATGATGATACATACCGCCCACCAAAATATGAATGTATTTTTTAGATTAGTAAAGTTAACTTATAAGGTATTAATAAATCGAATATGAGATAAGAATATACAAATACAGTACAAATCAATACGGAAATAAAATACAAACAGTGTAGATTATACAAATAACATACAATAAAACTAAAAAGCATATAAATAGATGATAAGGAAAGTCATGCAGATGGTAAGGGGCAAATCTTTACTAAAGGACGCGTTATGATATGATGATTAGCCATTCTTATCGACGCACATCTGACAACTCCGTCGGGACCGGGATGAAGCTGGACGACACGGCCTATGGACCATTGTAGTGGTACTCGATTATCGTCTTTAATAATCACTACAGAATCTAATGGCAGTGGTTTGCACTCCTTGGTCCACTTCGCTCGTTGCGTTAAGGAATTCAAATATTCGTTTTTCCAGCGCATCCAAAAATGTTGTTGAAATGATTGCAAAAGTTGCCAGCGATTCAATTTATTCGAATTCGTGTCTGTAAAATCATAATCTGGCACACTATTTAATGGCTCTAAGGTTAAGAAATGGCCTGGAGTGAGAACATTTAAATCATTCGGATCTGAACTTAGTGGACACAACGGTCGCGAATTGAGGACGGCTTCGATTTGAGTGAATAATGTGGTAAGTTCTTCAAATGTAAGTACCTGCTCGCCCACCACACGATATAAGTGACTTTTGGCAGATTTTATTTGAATCTCCCACACGCCCCCGAAATGAGGTGCGGATGGTGGATTGAATTTAAATTCAATGCGCTCGGCTTGGGAGGCTTGATCCATCAAACTACACAGTTGATTTTTTGCCCCTACAAAATTCGTTCCACAGTCAGCGTGGATAACGGAGCATCTACCTCTACGTGAGATGAACCTCCTTAATGCGGCAATAAATGCGTTCGTGGATAGACTGGAAGCAATTTCTAAATGCACTGCTTTAGTTGTCAGACAAACGAATAGACAAAGATAAGCCTTGTCTAACTTAGCACCGCGATGGTTTCCGAGTTTTATGCGAAAGGGGCCGCCGAAATCAACACCTACCACCGAAAAGGGCTTCACTTGGTTTAACCTAAAAGATGGCAGATCGCTCATCATCGGCTGAAGTGTTTGAGGACGAGTTTTAAAACAGCGTACGCATTGTGCTAACTGTTGCTGAATGATACGTTTTGCGCCTACTATCCAAAATTGTTGTAGTATCAAATAATGAGTAGTGTTTATGCCAGTATGACAATGCTGGCGATGTATCCATACGATATAGCGAGAAGTCAGTGGACACTGAGCAGGTAACAGCGCTGGGTGTTTGTGTTCATATTCTAAGCCACTGCGAGAAATTCTGCCGCCCACCCTGAGAATTCCGTTATCGTCGATAAACGGATTTAATTTCCGCAACCATTTTGGCAACGATTTGTGGGTTTTCAGTTTGGTTATCTCTTCACTGAAAAATTCATCTTGATACAATCGGACGACAATGTTTAATGCCTTATGTTGCTCGATGTCGTTTAGGACCACACTATTATGGCGTGGGTCAACCCTCCGCGTGTTATTTATAAACCTCAATATGTACCCTATAACATTGAGAATTTTATTCAAAGAGGAATATTTTTGAAAAAGTTGGTCAATCCACGCGGCCGGTGGCGACCTTGAAGTAGACTCGATCAATGTCGTATTATTGGACCGATGTTCTTGTTGGATGACATCAACATCCTTAGTATTAGGTTCCACAATATTTTGAGGCCATGTGTCTGCCGACTGCCTTAACCAATCCGGGCCCGCCCACCATAAGATATTGTCGACTAAGTTGGCTGGCATTTGCCCCCGGGAGCAGATGTCGGCTGGATTATCGTTAGTCGGCACATACCGCCAAGATTCAGTAGGCACACTGTCCTGTATTAAGCTCACCCGATTTGCGACGAAAGTAACCCACCGAGACGAGTGCGAACGAAGCCAAGAGAGAACGATTGTCGAATCCGACCATAGGTATATGCCCTGTAAAGGCAATCCAAAGGATGCCTTTACGTTGGTAGTCAACTGAGCAAGCAAAACTGCCGCACACAATTCAAGACGAGGTAATGTTATACGTTTAATTGGTGCGACGCGAGCCTTTGCGCAGTATAGAAAAGTTCGAATACTACCGCAAGAATCAGCAACTCGAAT